>BSBN01000239.1:21200000-21800000 GCA_027924645.1 Cunninghamia lanceolata
ATAATTTTAAAAAGGTAATTATTATTTTATTTAATGCAAATAATATTAGGGGGAAGTCACCATTGAGTGCAAATGAGATGAGTATCTAAATTCATTTTGGGTTGATATAATACATTAATTGGTATTTCCTTTTTATTAAAATAGAGAAAAGTAGAGTATAGAATGCACTATTTTAATTAAGGTTAGGGTTAGCCTAAAAATTAGGGTTAAGACTAAAATTAGAGTTAGAAATAGGGTTAGGGTTAGTGTTAGAATTAGGGTTAGAGTTAGAATTAGGGTTAGGGTTAGAATTATGGTTATGGTTAGGGTTAAATTAGGGTTAGGGTTACAACTATAATTAGGGTTGATGTTAGAATTAGAGTTAGAGTTAGGTTACAATTAGGGTTAAGGTTAGTATTAAGGTTAGGGTTAGGGGTTGAATTATGGTCAAGGGTAGGATTAGAGTTAGGGTTAGGGTTAAAATTAGAGCTATGTTTAGGGTTAGAATAAGCTTTAGGGTTAGGGTTAGAATTAGGGTTAGGGTTAGGGTTAGAGTTAGAATTAGGGTTAGGGTTAGAATTATGGTTATGGTTAGGGTTAAATTAGGGTTAATGTTAGAATTAGGTTAGGGTTATGATCAAAATTAGAGTTAGGGTTGGAATTGTAGTTATAATTAGTGTTAGGATAGGGGTTAGAATTATAATTACAATTAGGGTTACAGTCAAAATAGGGAGAAAATTAAAATGAGAATTAGGGTCAAAAGTACGGTTAGGGTTATAATAAGGGTCAGGGTTAGGGTGAGAATCAAGGTTAGGGTTAGGGTTTGGATTATGGCTAGGGTTAGGGTTAGAATTAGGGTTAGGGTTAGGACTATAATTAGGGTTATTTTTAGAATTAGAGTTAAGGTTATTGTTACAATTAGGGTTAAGGTTAGTACTAAGGTTAGGTTTAGGGTTTGAATTATGGTCACTATTAGGGTTAGGGTTAGGGTTAAAATTAGAGCTATGTTTAGGGTTACAGTTAAAAATAGGGTGGCAATTACAATGAGAATTAGGGTCAAAAGTAGGGTTAGGATTATAATAAGGATTAGGGTTAGGGTGAGAATTAGGGTTACGGTTAGAAATAAGGTTAAGGTTAGGGTTAGGGTTTGGGTTTCACTTACAATTAGGATTAGGGTTAGAGTTAGGGTTACAGTTAAAATCAGAGCTATTTTTAGGGTTACAATTAAACATAGCATGAGAATTAGAATAAGAATTAGGATCAAAAGTAGGGTTAGGGTGATAATTAGTGTTAAGGTTAGAACTAACATTTGGGTAAGTGTTAGGGTTCAAATTAGTGTTAGAATTAAAATTATGTTTAGAATCAATTTCATGGTTGGGCTTAGAATTAGGATTAGCATTAGGTTTAGGTTTAGGTTTAGGTTTAGAATTAGGGATACAGTTATGGTTAGAATTATAAATAGGGTTAGAACTAGGATTGCATATAGGCTTATGATTAGAGTAGTTCCCCCTCGTCGTTGGCTTGTGATAGCAGTGGTTCTGCATTACTCTCTGTCAATCGAAGGTAGTTGTTAGTTGTTCATTGCATTGATTCAGTTTTGAGATAGTTGATTAGTAGGTTATGGTACTGTTTTAAGAGCAGGGACGGTGTAGCATTACTTGTTTTGAGTACCCTGTTGTGCCGTGATTCTCTGACTCTTTTTGTATAGGCATATATGTACTTGTTCGTATACAACCAATTGTTTGATTGCAGGCTGCAGGTACCGAACCTTGACTCCACCTGATATAGTAGGTTCGAGTGGGCTCTTACACCAATGGGTATCAGTGATGGGAGATAACGCGAGGTCTATTCCACTAGGTCGGTCCTTGTCTTCAATTGTGGTCTCGAGTCGTTTCGTGTTCTTGGTCATGTGGTGTTGCTTGGTCCTTTCCCTATGTGTTGGGTAACCTGTGTTTTGGAGAATAGTCGAGTTGTGTTAATATGCTCTTGCGTGGTTGGTTAATAATGTATTGACTTCTTTTTTTAGAATTTCTCCTATTATGTTATTTGATAATGTTTGTTGGACTTAGAACTTGGATTGTGCCTTGGTTGGATACCTTGGTTGGATTTTATAATAATCTAGCATTAATTGTCTGCTACTTAAGAGTATTTACGTCATATAGTGGATAATTATTAGTGTATATTTTTGTACAGAATAATTTGGATTTGTGAAATAAATGCCATGAGTTGTCAAATTTTTGAAATGGAAGATTTGGGAATCTTTATAAAAGTAAGAATTTATTATTTGTTGAAGGAGTGGGTGGTTGAGTAACGGATGCATGTTTGCATTAATTTGGAGTTGAACCATTTTATATGGGGATTTTTGTTCGGGAGAGGGGGAGGTGAATTCAAAAATTGGAAAAAAATCCAAGAGTTGGGTTGCAGGAATACAGAAGAAATGGGAGGCTTCAGATCAAAATATTGTTCTAGGTATGTTCTGCATAATTCTTGCTTGAGTTTATTATTCTGGGATAAATTAATGCTTCTCTCTTGTGCTCCTGAATCAAGTATTCTGAAGTTTTATTCTAGAAAGCTTGCTGCTCTCTTCCATCTTGATTTCTGTAGCTGTTTGTCCTTGGAGATTTCTTAATTTGAAATTATGGCATTCTTGGATCCTTGTGCCAATTCAACATATTCATCTTTGGATGCTCGTGTGGAAATGTCCATCTTGGCATTCTTGCGTTCGTTGCTAAGTCATTTTTTTTAGAATCAGGGTTTTGTCTAGGTTCTCCATTGCTTTTTCATGCATGTCTCCAAGAGTTCTTCCAACCTCTTTTCTGACTAAAATTTCCTTCCTTATACTGTTTCAAGCACTTATTTTTGGCAAAGTCTAGAGAGCCATGTCCTTGCTTCTGTTAGACTTATGTCTGTTGTAAACATTTAAGCAATTTAACAAATCTGTTAGTGCATATTTTTTCAAACCAAAGAATGAGGTGAGACCTCACTTATTGAACATTTTGCAAATTACTCACGTACCTGTCTATGATTTCACGTTATGAACATATGTCCTTCCTGTCATTTAAATCTGGTGTATTCAAGAAGAACCTTCTGCTATATTTGAGCCTCCATTTATCTCTCTCTATGTGGCTCTACCATTTAGTGGCATTATGATAAGAAATACCCTTGTGGTTGTTATGAATTAAAATCTTTCTCTCCCTTATGAGTTGTCTACATTTTCCATGCTCGCCTGAGTCTAATGTTTCAACTGTAACTCCTCAACCCTTTCAAATTTGAGGAAACTGTCCACGTAACTACTCAATATGGGCCATTCTGCACAAAACCCATGTCCCAAAATTTTGAGATTCATCTTCATCTACACGCAGTTTGAGACAGAAGTTGACTGCCTGAAAAATATAAGTTTGACTTTGTATTCACTGTTGCAGTTATATTAACTATAGTCATTTGATCTTTTTAATGCATTCTAATCGATCCATTAGCATTGGCGCCATCATAACTTGATTGTTGTGGGAGAGTGTCAGCCGTAGGAAACACTACAGAGGTAGTAGCTGTCAGAAATAGGAAACCCTCTAGATGTATCTTTCTATCAAATTCACTCGGGACTTGCACCAAGTCTATTTCAATGGAGTCTCCAGTGTTTCCTTTTATTACAATCTTTATAACATTGTATGCAATTGTAATTTCCATAACCAAAGATCTGCCTGATGATGAGGGTGATCGTAAGTAAGTGGACACCCTTGCACATTCTGAACATTTATCTTATATACTTGTATGGAGACCGTCGAATAGATGAACAGACATTAGATTACTGGAATACCATCTATGTCATATTAGTTGCATCTGGTTGATCTGCATTGCATGCCTGAAAAGTAGACATCGTTAAATTGAAATTATATAATATAGTAAGTAGCATTGAGTCAAATATTCTAAAATAAGGGTGAAATCTAATTTATTAATTAAAAGACAATATAGTTTAACTCACTGTATTCAGCATGTTATTTTAGAAAGAGACTTGATATTAATATCATGGAGCTTTTACATTTTGCATGCATGCCTACCTCAACTACTTCAACTCAAAGATCTGGTGAATCAACCATCTATGCTTCATTGAATGCCCATACCCAGACCCATAGCTCCCATTTTGGTGTAGGATGTGGGAAAAGCTGTAACGTCTGCTGATTGCATTTAATTAGATGTTTTTTTTTAGAGCCTTTCCTACATACCCATTTTGTGCATATCCTGCAACTTCATCTCTGTTTGATTAATGGCTTCATTCCTTGAATGGCAACAAGCCTAGTCTTGAATCTTCAGCTTTACATAAGTTTTTATGGTACAATTTCCTTTCTATTTATAGGAAATATGCTTATCTTGACTCAACTGAAACTTAGCGCCCTTTTATTGCAAACCATCCTCCATGGATAGCTTACCTTTTTAAGCACTTATATTGCTTCTTTATTAAATCATGTTGTAGGTCGTTTAACTTGCAGATTAATTAGTACCTTACCAGCGATGGTTTCATGTAATATAATCAAGGTGTTTAAGCATGCAACATATTCTTGAATCATAGTCTTAATAATTGTAATGTTATTGAAATACTATTTATAGATTAGCAGTTATTCTAAACCGTGTGTATTTAGGCAATACCCTATTTATAAATGGCAACCTCTCTTTTGGATTAACATTCATATGTATATAAACACAGTTTATATGTATGAACTAGAAGAGGAATTTAGAAAGATAAGATATGAGTAAAATATTTAGAGGCTTCTTTAGATTCTTGTTTTTTTTTAGAAACTAATTCTCTTTTCTTTAAGAACCGTATCTTTCTTTTTCCTTAGTATTTTATTTAATAAGAATTATTTTGTTAATGGAAAATGTGAATTGTTTTTATATATTAAAGAATAATGATTTTGTTTTATAGAAGGAGTATTCATTTATTAATGAATATGAATTTATCTTGTTTATATTAAATATGATCTTTAACATAGAAGGAATGTGAATTATCAGGTAAATATGAATAAGAATTTCTCTTGTAATTATTCTAATTATAGAAAGAATATTTAATCATATGATTGAAATCTTGAAATTTGCTTTAATTTGAGCTCATAAAAAAATAAAGTTAATTGTTGTGATTGTTCTTAAATAGAAGGCTTGGAGGAGATCTTGCTTGTAGGGAAACTTCTAAATTTTGAGTATAGTTTGGATTTATTAAGTCGATGATATTAGAAAGTTCATTTGTTAGTAATTTATAATTTTAGAATTAAATTTATTTAATTAATGTTGTTCTTTTGGTTTATGCAAGAAGTTTAATAAATTAGTTGTGCTCATTTTATTAAATATAACTTTGTTATTGATATTATCTAATTTGGCTATTTAGAAAATTGCAATTTTAAAATTTATATAATGGAAAGAAGTTTTTTTTAAGAAATAGATATCATGGTAGTTGTTTTTTATTATAAATCTTAAGTGGTAAAATAATAGATGGTAATCCATGATCATAGGAAAATACATAAGTTTGATTTGATATTATAAGTGGTTAATTGTTAGGAAATCTTATAGGTTATAGGAGTTGTTTGAAATTGTAGATGCTATAGTCGTTTTGTTGTGAAATTGTAATTGTCTATCGGATGATGGTATTTTATGTTCTTAAGAAAATATTTATTGTGGTTAAAATTGTTTATTAGAAATTGAGATAGTTAAATGATTTGGGAAGGAGTATATTTGTGTTTGAAGATATTTTCAAGTCCATGGTAATTCGTTTTTATGGATGTTGGTAGTAGGTAAAGGTAATGGAAGTTACGCTTTTAGCAATGTTAATAGATTCATAAATTTACAGTTGAGCTACTTGAAATTGTAGTTGGGTTAAGTTAATGGAGTGGTAGGCTCTTGGTAACATATGATTAGTGTTATAGCTTGTTTTAAGGGTAGTCATTCTAGGGTAGTTAGGAAAAGATGATATTTGGTAGTTGTTAAAAGATGAAATAGGAAAATGTATTTTCTTATGGTTGCGATTATTAAGAATTAAATATGTATGTGTGGTTGTTGTTGATAAGAAGTTTATGTCTTGTGTTGGTAGGGATCGATACTTTTATATGCTAGAATATTCCTTAACAATGAGTATTTTTCCTATCTCTTTTTATTTTGAGGTTGTTGTCCTTATCATGTCAAAATGTTGCATTTTATCCTCGCATTCCTTGGGAAAGGAATGAATTTTGTTGTGAAAGTGCTTTTAGTAGTTGTTGGAAGTTTTAGATAAGTATGTTATGTTTATAAGTAAATGTTTTCTAGTGACTCAGGTTTATAATTGAATCATAGAGGATTATAGTCGTTCATTTCGAAATTTGTATTGGCTAATAGAAGCTGGTGATTTATGATGATAAGAAGATAAGTTTGTGGATTAAGTTGTTATTAGAAGTTGAGATAGTCTCTTAAGTTGCTTTCTTGTTTGAATAAGGAGTTCATCAATTTTCTGATGTTTGAATGCCTCCATGTTGTATCTTCACGTTTGTGTTGGATCTTTGTGTCTATTTTGGGGGTGAGTTGTGTTTATGTGTGTTTTCTTGTAAGGACAATATATTGTCGGATATGAATTGTAGTCATGTGGTCAAATTGTATTTTCCAAGGCCTATGATGTTTATGGGTTATTTCAATTATATGGTATGTTATGGCTCTTATTCATGTAGGGGAAACCTTGCAATATAATGGAAGGGATGATGTAATTGGTCTAAGCTCATTTCCTAGTTTGAGTCTTTTGTTGCAAACAAGTGTCAAGTGTTAACCCTTGGTTTCCATTTTGGTTGAGGAACCTCTTTGTAATATAGTGTTTGTGTACCTAACTCCAGAGGGGTAGTTCTTGGCTTTGGTTCGAATTATGGCATTGGGTTATCTAGATTTTTGCATCTTGCAATGATTGGGGAATGGTCTCTTGAATACAGTACTTGGTTCTTAATGGTTTTGCTTCATTTTGAAGAGATTATGGATTTCTTGTTATGGCCTGGTGAAAGGCATATGTCACGGCCCAGATCTGATTTGTGACTTTTATACCTAAATGTTGTGGTATGTATGTTTAATCTGAGAATGCTAAGGGAGTGGCTTTCATGGTGGGGCCGGTGCCTAGTGAGAGGCCGCCTGGGTAACCCCATGGAAGTTGTAATCATGTGGAAAACTTAACAACTTAATCAAGAGGGTTGGGGTATTAAAATACTTAACAAGATAAGTAAAAGACCTCACCCATGCCTTGAGTGCTCTTGTAGGCTAAGGATGGGATGGGAAGGCCTAGTTGGCAAGGCCGACCTCCTTGTCTCCACGAGAGGACCTGTCAGCTCCGCATGTGTCACCCTATGGGACCGGTGCCTAGAGAAAGGCTGCCAGGGTAACCATAGATGGGGGCCAGCTTCTGGGGATAGATAGCCTGGGTAACCCATGTTAGGACCATGCGATGACACTCTCCTTATGCAGTTCTATTGTTTCTTGGTGGTGCCTCTGGAGTGATGTCTTGTCTTGTGCAGTTTTGTTGATTTGGTTGGTTGTGTCAAGTCAGTTGTCGTTCTTTTATTTTTGGATGTTGTTTCTTGGCTTAGTGGAATCCTCGTCATTATCTCCTAGCTCAGAGGGGTGGACCTCAGGGTTCCACATGGTTGGGTGGCCGAGCTATCCATTGGTCCTTTTGGAGATGCGGTTCAAGTTCTGCGTAGAGGTGTTCCAGATCTAGTTTGCTTTCCTCTTTCAGAGTTGTTGTATGCTTTCTTATTTATTCAGTTGTAAACTGACATGATCGGTCTTGTAATCTTGCATTGTGATTTTGTAAACAAACTATCTTGCAATGATAAGTTGATCTTTTTAAAGCAGTAGTAATTGGATTATCTCTTATGTGATTTTAATTTTCTATTCACTAATGCAGTTGTGTTTCCCTAGAGTTGTTAGAAGAGCAATTTCCTTTATGTTGTGTATTAAGGTATATTTGGTTTCTATTTTGCACTATCTTGCTTCAAAAAAAAATTTATTCCTAGAATTTTGCTTTTGTTAGCCTAACTCTCTAGGGTTACATGACGGGGCATTACAATTAGGGTTAGAATTAGGGTCAAGATTCATGTTGGGATTATAATTATAATTAGAGTAAGAATTAAAATTAGGGTTACTAATAGGGTTAGGGTTATTATTATAATAAGGGTTAGGGTTAGGGTTATTATTATAATAAGGGTTAGAGTTAGGGTGAGAATTAGGGTTAGGGTTCAAATCAATGTTAGAATTAAGTTTATAGTTAGAATCAAGTTTATGGTGAGGGTTAGGATTTGGATTAGTGTTAGGGTTAGAGCTAGAGTTAGAATTAGGGTTAGGGTTATAATAAGGGTTAGAATTAGAATTAATGTTAGGGTTACGCTTAGAACTAGGGTTAGAGATAAAATTAGAATTAGAATTAGGGTTAGGGTTAGAGTTACAGTTAGAATTAGGGTTAGAGTTACAGTTAGAATTAGGGTTAGGGTTAGAGTTAGAATTAAGGTTACTATTAGAATTAGGATAAGAATTAGACTTACAATTAAGGTTAGGGATAGAATTCAAGTTAGTGGTAGACTTAGGGATAGGTTTAGAATTAGCGATATAGTTATGGTTAGAATTATAGATAGAGTTAGAACTAGGGTTGCATATAGGATTATGATTAGGGTTAGAATTAGGGTCAAGATTCATGTTAGGATTATAATAGGGTTAGGGTTATTATTATAATTATTAATCTAACCCTAATTCTTACCATAACTATAAGATTACACTCAACATTATTTTATAAGCCTCAAAACCCTCAATCTAACCGTATTTCTAAATCTATCCCTATTTAACATAATTCTAACCATAATTTTGGTCGTAATTCTAATACTAACACTAACCCTAACCCTAACCTCATTTCTAATCATAATTCTAACCCTAATTATCACCCTAACTCTAATACTAATCATAACCCTAATTCTAACCTAAGCACTAACCCTAACCCTAATTTTAACCCCTAACTCTAATCCTAAATATAATATATAATTTTAATTATTAATATATTATAATAATAAATTTTATAAATATTATATATAATTATAATATAATATATTATAATTAATTATAATAATTCTTATAATTATATAATATAGTTAGAAATAGTCTTGCCGCTTTGGATGCTACTAGCATACCTATATTTAAAAATTATATCTAAAGTACGCCGAGAGATATCCTTCTCGAGGCGCCTATTCCACCTATGTGAGGTAAATTGATTAAAAATAGGCGCCTTGAGAAGGATATCTCTCGGCGTACTTTAGATATATTTTTTAAATATAGGTATGCTAGTTATAGTTGTGTTTTAGTTTTAAT
Organism: Cunninghamia lanceolata; assembly: GCA_027924645.1. Lineage (NCBI taxonomy): Eukaryota > Viridiplantae > Streptophyta > Pinopsida > Cupressales > Cupressaceae > Cunninghamia > Cunninghamia lanceolata. Next base: position 21,209,325 of record BSBN01000239.1, read on the forward strand.
TTTTTAATTCATTAGGTAAACTTCAAATTTACTTTTTGTCAAACTACAAAATCGTTATTATTTATAGTTATAATATTAATTATATTATTAATATTTATTATAACACTTGATATATTATCTTATTATAGTATTATAATATAGTATAATATTAATTGATATAATATTTGACTTAATTTTCTTCTTAGAATAAATATTTGTTGTATAGACAAATTGGATTCCAATAATGTTAAACAAATAGGTTTTTTAAAGCCAATATAAATATTATAACAAAATTATAATATTTATAGTATAATTTATAAAAAAATTAGTTTAAATATTAATGAAATAGTATAATTAATTATTTATTGATAATAAACAATGTTTATATTATAAATATGATAATAATATATTTATATTATTACATTATTCTAATATTATAATATTTTTATATAGTATTATATTATATTTTTGTATTGTTATATTATATTATATTTATTTTATGCTTTTTATTATATTATTATACAATATTATTATAATATTATAATATCAATTAAGATAATATATAAAGAAGTGTTAATAATGGATATTAATAATATTATTAATAGTATTATTAATATTATAACTATAAATAATAACGATTTTGTACCTTTGACAAAAAGTAATTTTGAAGTTTAGGTAATGAAGTAAAAAATTAAATTTTAAAAAACTGATGATTTTTCACTCTCAGAATTATCGCCATCCATTTAGGCATGACTTAACTCGTGGGAGGTAAGATTAGTGTTCATAATTTGTTTACTTGCCACACCCTCCCCTCAAACTGAATTTCTCTCCACATTTATAGGTGTTTGTTGCACTCTCCAATCCAAGAGAAGAGGTCATTTTTTTTAGCAAATCACAATAGAGAAAAATCATTTTTCAATGATTTTTTGTTAAAATTTTATCATCTTGACATAGGAAAAGTTCAAATTTATATCAAATTTACCCAACAAGAAAAACAATTATGTGTCTTGATTGGTTTACCATTAATAGATTAATAACTAGATAAGCCTCAGCGGATGCAATAGTAGCAATAAATAAAAGGAGGTACTAATAAAAGGAGTAGAAATAAATAATCACTCAAAAATATGAATATCAAAATAATGACATTTATAACATTGATAAGAGATGATAAATTAAAACAGAGAGAGCTGCTATAGAGGTAGGGTTACAGGTCCTAACTTTTACCAGCACAAACACCTTAGAGGAATAGGTTCTTGCACAAAACTAAACTTGCCTTCACAACATAAACCTAGCCCTGGCCAAGACACTCCTGGGTGTAGTTGTACCCTGAGTTGGACACACGCTATGTGCCCCTTCTCCCAATGTTTAAATGCCAGCTAGGACCCAAACCTTCACTCTTGTGTGCTCTCTCAATTTTCGTATTGCTCTTTCTTTTTCTTTTCTATGTGTTATTCCCTTTTTACATTATTTTCATGCGTTTAAATAATAACCCAAAGGGTGGTTCCAAATATCACACCCTTTCATAAATAATATTTCAGTTAACCTTTTAATTGTAACTTCCAGTGAAACACACTCCAATACTAGTGTACTTATAAATAAGGTTATTTAACCTTTATTTTAACTTGAAAGTAACTTAATTTTTTTCCTTTCTTTTTTTACATTCCTTATTTTCTTCTATTCTCTTTTTTTAATATATATTTATTTTTACTCTCTAAAGTTTTTACAAACTTTATTTATTTAATTCACTTCTCAAGGAAAAAGTCCCATAACAATGAAGGTACGGTGAATAGTGGAAGATGGTGGCATGCAGATGCCATAAGAAAAGGTGATGCAGGCAAGAGTGGTTACATGCACGCAATCAGAATGTGAAGTGAATAGGTCCCATGTGCTTTGGTTATGGGTGTAGCAGCTACAGGTCCCTTGGGAATGATGACCATTATAGTTGTTGCATGGGTAATTGTGTAGGGCCCTTAAAACAATAGAGAGCCTTTGGCTACAAGTCCCTTCAATGAAGTGGCTGGTGGCCAAAGTAAAGCTCAACTAGATAGTAGGAGCTGAGTTGATAGAGCCTGAACTCTGATTGATTTATTTTTGTTGGTTTTATTATTATTATTTTATGTTGTGTGTGTGTGTGTTTTATGTTTTATTTATGTACAAGGTTCATAGAAATCAAACCTAATGTGGTAATACAGTCAAGCTGGTAGTTGGATTTGCTGTTGGAGTGTTGTGATCTTCTCTCAATTGTTGGAGGAAGGTAGCCTTATTCAAAGGCTTCTTGTACAATTTCAAATTGTGTCCATTAGCCATTAGTGAAAATATAACTAGATCAATTATGGTTAGTTGGACTGCACCATTGGGAAAAACTTCCTTGATTTCATAAGGACCTAACCATCTGGTCTGCAATTTTCTTTTATGATCTTTATACCTAGAGTCATAGAGCAGGGCCCAGTCACCTTCCTGAAAGTCCTTGGTTTTGATATACTAGTCATGCCATTTGATTCTCTATTTTTGTATTATTTCAGTGTGATGGACTACTTCCATCCTTAACTCTTTTAAGGCATTAAGCTGGTGCAACTTTTTCCTTTTGAGTTGTTGATAGGTCCTCATATATGAAAAGTTGGAATGAGGTTGAAGTATGGTTAATTAGATTCAATCAAACCCTCTTTTCACATATACATTCAAGGACAACAATCGATCCAACTCACTATAGATGAACAGGACTCAGCTATAGGTTGTGTGTAACTTAGGATCGTACCAGGATTCAGATTCTATAAAGAAGAACTTTTGGGACACTAGGGCGAGCGCCCTAGTCCAACAGGCAACTTTTTCTTTAGATCTAGAACTGTGAGGTGATGTAGACAGTAACCTGCTTTAGAATTTCTAACAACAGCAATCAGGAGGACACAGGGGTAGGTACCCTTATCCATGAAGGAATATTCTCTGTTGTTTTCTTCAAATCCTAAATCTTTATCCTCTGCTTTGATCTCCTACAACTCCTCTCCACAAGATCCTGCACCTATAAACTACAATCACAAGAGAGGGGTTGGAGGTTGTGGTGTTTAGGAGCTTGCCTTAGTCAAGCCCCAGAATAGCATTCAAGCCTTCCAACACCATTGTTAGATAGAGTGCATGTACTTGGTGGACAGAGACAAAATCAAATGATAAGATAGATTGATTGAAACACAAATAGATATCATCTTGGAGGTGAAAACCCTCACAGAGATGAAGTTCCTTCAAACCATGAGGAGATGGATTAATGAAGCCAAATCTACAACAAACACAACACAATACTGCTCTGTAACACAATGAAAGCCTTGAATATCTTTAGCTCAATATCACAAGTTTGCATTATCTATTTAGGATTAAAATGAAGTCCTAAACATGTTTATATATGCATTCCTACTAACATTCATAAATTAAATTGAAAAGGCCAACAAAGGGAAACCTTTTAACGATCATAAATTGACACTTTAAAATTTGAGTTTCGGCAAAATAGGTCTGGACTAGGGCGCGGGCGCCCAAGTCCAGAGACCTATTTTTGGTCTTGATTAAACATTCAAATGGTAAACATTCAAATGGGCCCCTAAGCCCCATTTGTCATGGGTTTAGGAGTAATTAGCTCCAGGATAAGTTTTACACATGCATGATTAAACTAAGGGGACCTAGGATCTAAACTTAGGAGGTAAAATTCCTAGGGGGACATTTTACAACATAACTTTAAGCCCCCACTTTAATGTATGTATGATCTTACGACCCATACATGCATTAAAATATAGTTGAAAACACATCAAACATGCCAAGCACATGAAGCTAAGGCATACACAAATATTGAGGAACTATTTCTAGCCCCCAGTCTCAGGTAAGCACTAGAAAACACATTGAAGACACACAAGACATGATGAAGATAGTAAGAAGCATGCAAAACATGGAAAATATAGTAGGAAGCACGTAAAACATGATGAAGACATGAGAGTAGTCACACAATACACAATGAATACATTGATATAGCATTTATATAACATTTTCATATATGCAATAAAATTCTAACTAAGGGGTGAGGGGAGCTCATTGCTACGCCCTTGAAACCTCCAAAAGCATGCAATACAAAACCCAAAATGTAGGGGGAGCTCATCACTACGCCCTTGATACTACACCAGGGGGAAAACATGTCATACAAAACTTGAGTGTGGAGAGATCTCATTGCTACACCCTTGATACCACACACGAGGGAAGACACACCAAACAAACCTAAGTGTGGGGGGAGCTAATTTCTACGCCCTTGATACCACACATGGGGGAAAACACATAGAGAAGACACACGGAATACATGAGCATCATATAGCATGCCATATACATTCTATATGTCTAAAACACGGAAAACATGAGCGATGCAAGGAGCTTATTGCTAAGTCCCACCATCTAAAACATGCCAAACACACATGATAGTTGGGCTTATGCCACAACAACTACCAAAGACGTGCTTAAGGGAGGATAGCTCAAGATCCAACCCCGCCTCCCGATGAGGACTTTGTATAAAAGGATGTGCACTAGCTCAAGAGATACACCATCCCACCTTCCATAAAAGGGCTTTTTATAAAAAGATACACACTAGCTCAAGAGATACATTATCCTGCCTCGTGGAAAGGGCTTTTTGATTGCAATTGAGATAAGGATGTGCACTAGCTTAAGAGATACAACATCCTGCCTCGCAGAGAGGGCTTACAAACACACTTCATTAGTACCAAAATCATCAGATAGATATCATTATATATGTCCCCACCTTAAGGTGGTTGATGTCACTTACCGATATCAAGCACATTAAGGTAGAGAGAAAAACATGCAAGGGAACAAGAGCTCTCGCAAAGCTCATGCCCCCAAGGTGACATGTACTCACGATCGCTGAATGTTCCCAAAAACACATTGATATAATATGCTAAGATAAACAATCACATCAAGGACCAAGGCTATACTCAAAGGTTTGGAACTGAGTATAACTATTGGGCTATACTATAGGTACCTCAGAACCGAGTGTAGCAATAAGGTGAGATACCAATCAAAGTGTGCAAGAACATATTGAGTGGATTGTAAAACATTAGTCACAAGAAATGCCATAAGATGATACATCACTAGAAGTGATTCTACTAGTCAAGCGTCAGATATATATATGAACCCCATCTTCATATATGGACTAGGTCCATTTTTGCTTACTTGTTGAAGGGACGCACAATCCTTATCAGTATTTGATTTTTTCGTCATCCACCAACTAGGTAGAACCACTGAAGAAGGTAAACAATAAAAATGAGAGAGGAGAACAAGTTCCTTAGGAACACCACGTAGGAGGATGCCCCCAAAACACCCTCCGCAATGCTATGCCCCCAAGGTACAACATGCAACAATAAAATAGAGGAGAAGAAATTTAGAAGAATGATGAAACAAATAGAAGAATGGTCACAACAGAGGCAATCTCATGGTATCCTTGACCTTACAAGAGTATCAAGGGTCATCCTAGGAGACCTAAACAACACATAACACATCATGAGGGAACACAACATAGAGAGGAGGCCACATAAATGAGTATAGATATGCTATGACAAAGGTGGCCCACAAGGGTTAGAAATACTTACCTGTGTACAAAACTGAACTAGCGGTTGTCGTTGAGTAAGTCATCTTCCTCCCAATCTCAAATGCAAGAGGAAAGAGGTACATAAAGTACTATTTCCCAACTTAAACTTGTTGGAAAGAGATCCTACTATGCATGACAAGTGTTATCATTGATGGTAACTAAGTCTACCCGACACATCCACATTACATGACTTGTTCATACCAGAAGTCAGAGTAAGGATCTGTCTAAGTCCAGATATCAGAAATAGAGCATATGACAGGGTCCAGTATCTTGGTCCAGATCTCTCTGGTGGTAATTCACAGTGTGTTGTGGATCTAAGGGAGTGATAAGGACTGTCAATACTATCTAAATCTAGAGATTTAGCCTCTGAAGATAAAGGATTCAAAAGTTATAAGGATTTGAGTATCAGGTTCTAGTTAGTTAGCACAGTCAAAAGAAGAATAGGGTGACCTAGTATTTGATCTTGGTCTGGATGCAGAGAAGTTGTTGGATAAGTAATTAGTGATAATCAGTGGCATTGGCTGACATGATTGATGATATGGGAACACAATTTTTTGGTCTGCGTTGATATTTGTGTATAAATTTAACTGACATAACAAAGTTCTTAATAATGTTCTAAGTTTTCTTGAAGCTGACTATAATTGATTGAATTTCTTGATGTAGATATATATAGCCGATGGATTCAAGTGTTCTGGGTGTGATGGTGATGAGGTGATAAAGTAAGTGCAAAAAAGGTAGAGAGAAGGGTGAAGGAGAAGAGATCTAAGGACCGGATCATGGCATAATAGTAAATAGGGTAGAGCAAGATGAAGTGTGTAAGATCAGTATTTTGTGCTTAACCAAAACTGAATTCCTACATTAATAGATATTGTTCATCAATTCAAACAATCTGTAATCTTCTTGTAATCATTCTTGTAGGGAGTGAGCCTGAAGGCATGTGCCTTCTCATTTATAATACTTTTAACAAAGTATAATCTTTATGGGCTAACCCCCACCATGGTTTTTCCCTTAATCAGGTTTCCACGTCAAAAATCCTAGTGTCAAGTGTGTTATTTGTGTTTCTACTCATGTAATATTGATTCTTACTTTTCATGGTTATATCATTAATCTATTAATAAGTGGTTAAGAAGAAATTAAACTGCAGCAAGCATTAAATTTTTAAGACAATGGATTGACCCCCCTCTCAGTTGTTTTCCCTAATTCCAACAATCGGTATCAGAGCAAGGTTCCTTGGAAGAAGCCTAACTACTTGAGGAAGATCTGGGAAGGCATTACAATGGATTCATACAACATCAATGAACAACTTCAACTTACTTTAGATGATCTTGACCAGTCCAGAGCAAAAGTCAAAGAATTGCAAGAAAATCTTAAAGATACTGAAGACTGCATTGAGATCTTAAAAGAAAAATTGAGTAAATCTAATGGGAAGAGGAAGGAGCTACTTTTTCAACTAGGAAAATAGAATGAGGACAATGGCATGGATAAGGCCCTGAAAGAGAAGACAAAGGAATGTGAGAAGTCAGCAAAAGAAATTGTTGTTCTAAAACATGAAATGGAATCTGGGGTGATGAGGCTAACCAAGGAAATTGAAGAAAGAAAGAAGACTAAAGAAAAATTGAATCAATCTTTGAAAGAAAGAACTGAAGAATGCTACAGATTGGATAGAATAATTGGCCATCTAAAGTCTGATCTACAAGAAACCAGGGAAAATGAAGAACTTGAGAGGCAAATTGTTATCCTCAAACATGACCTAGAAGTTGCAAATGAATACAAGGAGAAGCTCAAGATAAGCTCAGCTAAACTCGAAGTACTGCTTGAGAGGTAGAAGAAGGCTAATGATAAGCATGGTCTTGGATATGAGAAAGGTGAAAGCTCCAAATCCAGACAAAGAAATTCTCAATCAAGGAATGGGAGAAACAGACCTAGAAGACCTTCGGTAAGATAGCCTAATGCTCAAAGGTATCCATCTTTCAATGGAAATTGTTTCAATTGTAATAAATTTGGTCATAGAGCTACTCAATGCAAAATCAAAGTAAATCAAAGTGGTCCATCCTTCTCCAGTCAATGCTTCAAGTGTAAGAGGTATGGTCATAGATCCAATGAATACAGAAGTATAATAATGAATAATTCTAACAATAGAGGAAATGGAAATTCTTTCAATGGCAAATGCTTTCCATGCAATAGTTTTGGACATATGGCAAATCAGTGTAGATCAAGAGGAAATCAATCAAATGTTGTGTGCTTCAACTATAATCGATCTGGTCATTTTGCAAGATTCTATAGAAGCAGGAATAATGAAAGAAGAGGTTCAGTAAATAAAAAAATGGATGAGAAGAGACAAGACAAAGGCAAGGGAAAAATTGATGTGAATGAGGTCTAGAATCAAATGAGCAAGACATGGGTCAAGAAAAGTGTTATGAACAATAGTAATGGGTCCACACCGGAATCTGGTGCTGACAATTCCTCCAGAAATTGAATTAGGAGCTCTGGCTCAGGGGAGAAGCATTAAAAATCAAATTCCCTCGGCCAGTAAGTTGGTGCCTAAATCTAGCACAATGAAAGAAAATAATTTGGGTTATTACAGATCATTTGAAATATTTCTGGAAGAAAAGAAGTGGATATGATGATTTGCGAAGCAATTGAAGGTCGACTGTATGTAGAAATAGTGTAACCAGATGTGTTAGGGCAGAATATTTATTACAAAGGCAAATTAAGTTTTTCAAAGCATAAAAAGGTTGTTCACTGTTCATTTGAATCACTTTGCATTCGAAGAAAGCAAGAAGAATAGCGTCTGAGCTGAGATTTCAAGGATTTGAAGTGCGACCGACAAATTTTCCCTCCAACCCTAATTTCATGAAAAAGGAATTTATCCGCAAAGCTTTGAACTTGTAATCTTTTGCAATGGCTACACCTTTAGTTGTTGATATTACTGAAAGGCCTCGACCCAAATTTAAGAAGCATCCACACAAATTAGTAGAAATCAACCCATTAGGTGCATTTTCAAGTGTTCCATATGCTGTGCTACATGTTGAAGATATTAGGGTCTATATTCATGCGATCATAGATGAATTTGGGGACTCAAGGTTTGTAGATTTGTTTGAGAGTCATCTAAGGGATGAAAATCATGATCTTAAACCTGAGTATAATGCACTACACGATAAACATTTCATTCAGATTATGGGATTTCCAACATTCGATGAAGATAAATGGGTTCGGTATGTTTTAAGTCGAATGCATGATGAGTTTTTGTGGTTGTTGAAACCATTCAAAATTACAAAGGATGCTATCAGGATTGTGACTGGGTTGAATTCAACCGGTGGTTTACCCATGCTGAAATCTATGAAGAACTAGACTGTAACTGATGCAACTGGTGCCAAATTTGACAAAAGGGCAATGATTATCAATGATATTATTGATCCAGATGTCAAGTTTACTTCAATGGTAATTGGTTACAAAATTTATCATTCCAGCAAGGAGAACTTTGTCTCTGGAATGGCCATATATGTTGCATACAAAATGTTAAAGGAAAATGTAGATTATGACTTGTGTGAATTATTACAAAACCAACTAATTGAGAACTTGAACAAAGTCAAGAGAGATAAGAAAAACACCTTTAAATATGGTACATTGGTTCTATGTTTATTTTTCTACTTTATGAATGAAGTACCTAGAGTAAAGGGTGTGCACTAGACTAATGATGAACCGGTTTCTATTTAGATCAAAGATCATCTACACAGCATTGGTGACTATAAAGCACAGAAAATTGCAATCTGGGGATACTTCAAGAATTTTTAGAATATGATGCATTCTAGAGAAATAATCCCTAAATCAGACATTGAGAAGTACAAGAATGAAATATGTTTTATGGTTGACACTGATCAATGCTTAATGGAAGCAGTAGAACCTAGAACTATTTGGATCATGCCCATGGGGTGTGAGGTAGATGAGAAAATCTTGAATATGTATGCTCAACACCTTTTGAGCAAGCCAAAAGACACAATAGTTGAAATATTTGGGACATATGAGGAGCTAAGTGTAAAACTGCATGTTGAGCTCATAAAACTTGAAATCAATAGGAAAGTAAGAAAAGAAGTTGAGTAGTTGGATGAGAATCTAGGCCTCACAAAGGAAGCTATGAGGCAATTTAGGGAAAGAACTGAAAAGGCAAAGAAGGAGAGGTAGGATAAGAAATGAGGAAGTGCTTCGATAGAATCCTCCTCCACATCAAGGACTAATAGAAGCTCTGCTACTACCCCTGTTCCCCCAAAACCTGCCAATCCTGAGAATCTAGAAGGCAAATCGTCCAAAAAAGAAGGGAAAAGAGTGAAAACTAAGGCCACCTAGACATATAAAAGCATGAAAAATGATGAAGAAGAAATTGATTCTGATATTGAGATCAAAGAATTGAAGGTCTTAGGTACAACTACAACAAAGGTAACTAAGGAGAAGCCCTCCGAAAGAAAAAGGGCAAGCAAGAGGCAAAAGACTGAAATATTTATTGAAAAGCCTACTCTCTTTGTGGATGACATCATCAAATCAATCACTGTAGATGGGAACTTAAGGCCAATGACTGAATTCTTTGATTATTACAATGATGCTGATAAAAGGGTCCTAGAGGAAGCAACTGTCAAATATTCGAACTACAATAAGGCTTTGATTGAAATAACTTTTGAAATTCCCAGAAGTCTTGCAGATATTCTGGAGTTAAGAAAAGAAAATGCAAAAGGTAAAGACATTGAGATTAGGGAGCATGTGTTGATAAATCTGTACCCTCAAATTACTCTAGATCAAATGAACATGATATTCAAAGAAGTGAAGGATGAGTTCAGGAGCAAGAAGAGAATGAATAAAGTCATTCTTGGTGAAACAGATGAGATAGTCAAAGATACTCATGATATTCTCTTGAATGCATTGAAAAGACACAATCTTCCTATTTTTGAAGAAGAGATTGATGATGGGATTGACTCCTCAATTATGGTTCTTGAAGAATTGAAGATCAATGAGCAGCAAACTGAGTTAGATGACTCCTCTGTTCTAGAAAAGGAAACAATGAACAAGGAAGATGACAAGATGACAGATGAAACTGATGATGTAGGAGGTATTTAAACTCCTCCAGATTAATCCAAAGAAGATATAAAGATGAATGTTGAAGCTGATGATCAGACTAAAGATAATTCATTGAAGAATATGCAGCATGAATTAGAAGAATCTAAGGACAAAGATGCAAAAAAGGTCAAGGAGAAGAATGGAAAAGAGGAAGAGATAGAAAATATTGATTGTGAGCCCAAGTAGGACAACCTGGTTAACAGTATTGGAAAGGATAAAAAAGATACATCATCATTTTGGGCAAGAGACACTGTAGAAGCAGTGAAGGAAATTTTGGAAAGAGACAAACAAATTGAAGAAGATCAAGACATTATACAAGGTCCAATAAATTTTGATACCTTATCTTTGATGTAAAAGATGAAGTTGGCTTCCATTGCTCAAGCTAAGGCCAAAGAAGCTATTTTGAAGTCGCACATAGAAGACAGTGATCTACTTGGTCTTGCATCTGGAATATTGGAGAAGATCATACCCACTTTTTAGAAGGACTGTTCAGCATCCCCCTCCAGAGATTTAAAGAACTTGATAAACTCTGTAAGTTCTCATTTTGAATCTCTTGAAAAATCTACAGAGGTTAAGGTTAAAAATGAATTCAATGATAAAAGATTTGATGCTCTGAAAGGGATGATTGCACTTGATAGAATTGTGTTGGATATTGGTGTAAAGAGTATTCAAAATGTTCTTATAGAAGAAGGGAAGGTATATAAATTCTATTTATTTTGTCCTAAAGCTATAGAGGACATTGAAAAATAAATAAAGGAGTTTAAAGAAAAATTGTCAAGTGTATCCCAATCTTTTGATCCTCTGACAGTTTCAATGATGAGCCAAGAATGTCAAACAATCAGCCTGATTGAAGAAATAAAGAAACTAATAAAAGAAAAAGACAATATTGAGACAAGGATGTGTGAGCTCCGGGCACTAATTTCCCCCAAAATGGAAACAATGTTTAATGCTCTAACTGAAGTACAAACTGCAGCTTAGTCAAGTGACCCCATTGATCTACAGACGATAGAGTCACAAGCATTTCTATTCAGTGGCCACATATAAATTTTAAACACTATGAAGAAGAGTTGGCATAGTGAGCTGGCACAATTGAAGAACATTTTTGGTAATGTACTTAAGTTTATGTAAATAAGACTTAAAAGACTGTCTGTACATATGCAGACTGGTATGTAAAATTTTGGTGTAAAATTTGGTTTGTGGACCTTGCCATTGATGTCAAAGGGGGAGTGAAGAGTAGTGAAAAATGAGGAATCCAGCAAAGGGGGAGCATTGGAGAATAGTGAAAAGCATAAGTGTACTTAGTAAAGGGGAGTTGTTCCAACACTTAGTCATTTTTCACTAAGTTTTGTCATCAATGCCAAAGGGGGAGATTGTTGGCAAGAGACACTGCTACGCATGACATGTGTTGTCATTGATGGCAACTTAGTCTACCCTACACATCCAAATTACATGACTTGTTCATACTAGAAGTCAGAGTAAGGATCTGTCTAAGTCTGGATATTATAAATAGAGCATATGATAGGGTTCGACATCTTGGTCCGGATCTCTCTGGTGGTAATTCATAGTGTGCTACGGATCTAAGGAAGTGATAAGGACTATGAGGATTATCTAAATCTAGAGATTTAGCCTCCATAGATAAAGGATTCAAAAGTTATAAGGATTTGAGTATCGGGTTCTAGTTAGTCAGCACAGTCAGAAGAAGAACAGGGTGACCTAGTATTTGATCTTGGTCTAGATGCAAAAAAGTTGTTGGATAAGAAATTAGTGATAATCAGTGGCATTAGCTGACATGATTGATGATCTAGGAACATAATTTTTTGGTCCGCATTGCTATTTGTGCATAAATTCAACTGATAGAATAGAGTTCTTAATAATGTTCTAAGTTTTCTTGAAGCTGACTACAGTTGATTGAATTTCTTGATATGGATATATATAGTTGATGGATTCAAGTGTTGTGGGTGTGATGGTGATGAGGTGATGAAGTAAGTGCAAAAAAGGTAGAGAGAAGGGCAAAGGAGAAGAGATCTTAGGACTAGATCATGGCATAACAGTAAATAGGGCAGAGCAAGATGAAGTGTGTAAGATTAGTATTTTGTGCTTAACCAGAACTAAATTCCTGTATTAATAGATGTTGTTCATTAGTTCAAACAATCTTTAATCTTCTTATAATCATTTTTGTAGGCAGTGAGCCTCCTTTTAGCAGTGAGCTCTGAGCAATGAGCCCGAAGGCATGTGCCTTCTCATTTGTAATACTTTTAACAAAGTATAATCTTTGTGGGTTAACCCCCACCGTGGTTTTTCCCTTAACCAAGTTTCTACGTCAAAAATCCTGGTGTCAAGTGTGTTATTTGTGTTTCTGCTCATGTAATATTGATTCTTACTTTTCATGGTTATATCATTAATCTATTAATAAGTGGTTAAGAAGAAATTAAACTACAATAAGCATTAAAGTTTTAAGACAACTGATTCACCCCACCTCTCAGTTGTCTACCCTAATTCCAACAAAACTATCATCCTTTAACTCTTCAGCCTTAAACTCTTCTTTGTTTAATTCAATGTTAGATGGTTCAATGTTCTCTTGTTGAGGTGGTGTATTTCAAGCCAATGCTTGCCTTCCCTTCCTTCTTTCTCTTGTTAAACTATTCCTTCATGTTTTATTAGTGATATTTTCAAGAGGATTCTCATGATTTTCCATAGTTTTTGGCATCTCAGAAGAAGAAGCAGACATGTGATTATCTCTTAGTGATGCATTGCTTTGTTTTCCACAAGTATCTCCCCATCCTTGTAAGGATGAGGGAGGAGAAACCTCAACATATATCCCCTTACCTCGCAGTCTAGGTTTGATATCCCAAGAAGATTTGATATGTTTGCAGTTCAGGGTCCTTAGTAGGTTTGGGCCAAAAGTAATCAAGGATGATGTTTTTCCACATAACTATGGGTTGCCATCGACTATGGTGAACAATTCTTATAAAGTTGGGGAGAGACCATAGCATTGTTTTTATGATGAGAAGCCATAGATGTGAGACTGCATTGCACTAACACATTTGTTTGAGGAAAACGGGTTATTAAAAACACATGGAGTTCACAACAAACAAAGTGGGTAGAGGAAAAATTACTACACAACAAGGCAAGGTAAGTGATTTTAAAGGTTTTGATCGAGGAAATGTTAATGAGGTGTATAAACACTTAGTGTTGAAATACACACTGTGTAATTTAGAAAATATGCCAAATTTCAATCTAAAGCATTAAATGATGCCAAATTTTTCAAATGACCAATGAATATATGCTTGAAAATGAATTTAAGATCTGAAATGAAAGATATTTATGACAAATGCAATGAAACAAAGCAAAACTATGCTTGTTTATGAACCTAAAATGCTCAATTTTTTTCACTTTTTTCAATGTAAATGTGATCAAAATGCAAATGTAAATGCAAAAACACACAATGATGAAACACTACAGTCCAAAATCAGATTTGAAAGAGTGTTTAAATGAGTAGTAAAATCTGAAATAAGATTTTAACTACAAACCCTAGCTTTTGAAATTACTAGGTTATATGAAAAATGCAAAATTTTAAGCAAAACCCTAGCAAATGAGAGATGCAAATGCAAGGTAAATGATCATGAAATGATGAAATGTTGTAATTTGTCTTAGATCTGATTTAAATATCAGAAAATTAAATGTTTTCAATGATATGCAATGAAATAGTGCAAACTATGCCTTAATGCAAGCAAAAAGTTTTCAAATTTATGCAAGATTTTTGAATGTATGATGATGAATATGATATAGATGAATGCAAGAATGATTTACAACACTCAACAAGATGCAAGTTCAGCAAAAAAATAGGTTCACCAAAATGTTATATATGAAAAGTGGGAATGAGGTTGAAGTATGGTTAATTAGATTCAATCAAACCCTTCTTTCACATATACAATCAAGGACAACAATCGAGCCAAGTCACTAAAGATGAAGAAGACTCAGCTACAGGTTGTGTGTCACTTAGGAATGATAGGAAAGATAGAATAGATTGATATTTATGTCAAACCCTAGTCTGATTTAGCCTTAAACCCTAATTATACAATTCCAAATACAGACAAATGAAACATGACAAGTGATCACACGGGAAGGCACTAAATACATATTAGAAACATACCAAGATTCAAATTTTGGAAAAAAAAAACTTCAGGTACATTGGCGTAGGTGCCCTAGTCCAATAGACAACTTTTTCTATAGATCTGGAACTATGAGGTGATATAGACAATAACCTGCTTCAAATTTTTTGACGACAATTTGGAGGACACAGGTGCGGGTGCCCTTATCTAGGAAGGAATATTCTCTACTATTTTCTTCAAATCTTGAATCTTTATCCTCTACTCTAATCTCCTGTAACTCCTTTCTACAAGATTCTGCACTTGTAACTTGTAATCACAAGAGAGGGGTTGGGAGTTGTGGTGTTTAGGAGCTTGCCTCAGTCAAGCCCCAGAATGGCATTCAAGCCTTCCAACATCATTGTTAGATAAAGTGTATGTCCTTGGTGGACAAAGGCAAAATCAAATGATAAGATAGATAGATTGAAACACAAATAGATATCACCTTGAAGGTTAAAACCCTCACGAAGATGAAGTTCCTTCAAACTATAAGGAGATGTATTGATGAAGCCATATCTACAACAAACACATACAAACAGAACACAATACTACTCTGCAACACAATGAAAGCCTTGAATATCTTTAGCTCAATATCACAAGTTTGTATTATCCATCTAGGAGTAAAATGAAGTCCTAAACATGTTTATATATGCATTCTCGCTAACATTCATAAATTAAATTGGAAAGGACAACAAAGGGAAACCTTTTAATGATCATAAACCGACACTTTAAAATTTGGGTCCCAAAAAAATAGGTCTGGACTAGGGTGCGGATGCCAAAGTCTAGAGGCCTATTTTTGGTCTTGATTAAGCATTCATATGGGCCCCTAAGCCCCATTTGTCATGGGTTTAGGAGGAATTTTCTCTGAGATAAGTTTTAAACATGCATGATTAAACTAAGGGGACCTAGGAGCTAAACTTAGGAGGTAAAAGTCCTAGGGGGACATTTTATGACATAACAAGTCCATCCCAAGTTGCATGGCAGTTATCAATGTTTTGTATTCAAACTCAATAGGAAGGAAAACTTTCTTACCATAAACCAATTCATAAGGTGTATACCCTATTGTTGTCTTCCAAGTAGTTCTATATGCTCAAACTGCTTTGAAGAGTCTTGCTACCCAATCCTTCCTGTGTAATACAACTGTCTTTGTTAGTATTGCCTCAATCTCCCTGTTTGTGACCTCAACCTGGCCATTTGATTGTGGATGATAGGGAGTGGACTTCTTATGTGTGATTTCATATTCCTAAATAAGGCTAGCAATTAGGGATGATATAAATTGTGGTCCTTGATCTGTTACTATTTCCTTTGGAACTCCATACCTTGTAAATATTTCCTCATATAGGAATGTCACAACCTTACTATCTCTAGCTACTTTCAGAGCTTTCACCTCCACCCATTTTGTGAGGTAATCATTGAAAACAAGTATATATTCTTTATTATTGTATGGAGGATCAATGTGCCCAATAAAATAAATGCCCCATTTGTCAAATGGTGTGACCACCAATTGTGGTTGTAGGGGCATTTCATCACTTCTTGTAGGTCTACCCATCCTCTGACAATGGTCACATCTTCTTGTATAGAGAGTTGTATCTTTGTGCAATGTTGGTCAATAGTATCTAATATTCAAGATCTTGACTCTTGTTCTCTTAGCTACAAATTGTCCACCATAAGGCTCATCATGACATGCCTTGAGAATGTCATATACTTCAACTTCTCTGATACATCTTCTCACTATATGGTTAGGGCCTGTGTAGAAGAGGTAACCATCTACCCAAGAATAGGAAAAGCTAAGTTCAACTAGGTGGTGTCTCTCCCTTGGTAAGAGGTGTGGAAGTGTTTTCCCTGCAACTAGATAATTTTCTATATCTGCATACCAAAGAGTTTGTATAGTTAGTACAAATAAGTGCTCATCTGGAAATGAATCATCAATAATTGGATCCTCATTACAAGTGGGTAGCCTGGAGAGAAAATCAGCAACAACATTGGCGTTCCTGAGCTTATCCACAATGGTGATATCAAATTCCTGAAGTAGCAAGAGCCATCTAACCAATATACCACTTACCACTAGTTTGTTCATCAGATATTTTATTGTTGCATTGTTAGTATGAATAAGAATAGGATACTCAGTGATATAATGCCTAAACTTATTGATTGCATAGATAACAGCTAACATCTCTTTCTCAGTGACTATAGTTAAGTTCAGCACCTTGTAGATTCTTACTAATGTAGTAAATTGCATATTCCAAATTTCCTTCCTTCTATCCTAACACGGCCCCTACAGCAAAGTCAGAAGCATCTATATATATATGAAAAGGTACTGCCCACTTAGGTCCTTTGAGTATAGGTGTCTTTGTTAATGACTCTTTGAGACTGTCAAAGGATGTCTAATAGTCAGTTGTCCAATTAAATTCCACATCTTTAGATAGTAAGACAAATAAGGGGGTAGTTGTCTTATTGAAATCCTTTATGAATCTTTTGTAGTACCATGCATGGCCAAGAAAGATTCTAACATCTTTATGCTTTTGAGGAACAAGCAATGTTGAAATGATTTCAATTTTGTGTGGATCCACTTGAATGCCTTCCTTGGACACAAAGTGGCCAAGCACTACTCCTTGCATCATCATGAAACATTTTTCATGACTAAGGGATAGGTTATGATCTTGACATCTCTAGACTACTTTTTCAAGGTTTTTCAAGGCCTCTTCATAAGAATCTCCATAAGTGGTAAAACCATCCATATATACTTCCATAGAGTCATGGGCAAGGCTAGAAAAGATGCTTAAAACAACTCTTTGAAATATTGCAGGTGCATTGTAGAGTCCAAGTGGAATGACTGAATAGACATAGGTCCCCCATGGGCATGTGAATGTGGTCTTATCTTGGTCCTCAGGGGCTAGTTTGATTTGGTTATAGCCACTGAATCCATCAAGGAAAGAAAAATACTTTTTCCTAGCAAAGGAGTCTAATACCTATTCAATGAAAAGAAGAGGGAAGTGATCTTTCCTAGTGACAATATTTAATTCTCTATAGTCTACACAAACTCGCCACTTACCTTCCTTCTTTAGTACTATGACTAGTGGAGATACCCATTGGCTATCTGATATTGGATATATGAATCTTGCATCCAGTATTTTTTGCAATTCATTCTTCACTATGTCTCTCATGGCAGGGGTCATCCTCCTCTGAGGCTGCCTAATTGGCATGCATCCCTCATTGAGGTATATCCTATGCATGCAGAGGTTAGGTTCAATGCCCTTCATATCATGATAGTCCCATGCAAGTGATGTCTTATGAGTTTACAGTGTTGTTGCCAATTCAATTTTTGTTGGGATAAGGTGCCATTAACCTTGTAAATCCCAATATTGTATTATTCCATGTATTATTTGTAATTTGTAATTACCCATAAGGAGATGTACAAGTTTCACCAACAGTGGTAAAAATTAATTATCGGGGGCACTAATTATGGAGTTACTACATTGGTAAGTTCCAAAGTTACCAGCAATAATTATGGAGCAACATTTTACGGTTGGTAATTGTAACTATCAAGAGTAATTGAGGGTAGATGCCACCTTGGAGGAATCAGCTATTTTTAGCATGTATGACACATGCCATAAAGTTGTTGAGTGCATGTAAGAGAATCTATGACAACTGCAAGTTGTCATAATATTCTATGACAATATGACACCTTATGATGGATAATTATTAGTTGTAAGTTGTTGTTCTTGGCTTTAGGTGCCCATATTGGGAAGATGCTATTTGGGGGGTGTTATGACAGAATATATGATGATTATGACATCATTTACTACCCTGTAAGAGTCTATTCTTGTCCATGGATGCCCAAGGTTGCATGGTTGACACTTGACAAGTGTTATGAGCTTGTAAGAAGTCATTGAATGTTGCATGATGAAGATTCCTAGGTGAGAGAAAATGGATGCCTTGTTTTAGGAGTGAAATACTTCTATAAGTACAATACCATGTATGTGTTGTATATATCAGCTTACAGGTACACAGATGCTATTGGATTGAAGAATGAAGAGGAGATTAGAAGTGGATGTATTGTAATCTTGTTTTGAAGATAATACAAATTGAGCCTCTCTTCTTGGTGGAGTTTTTCCCCGCAAGAGTTTCTCCACGTAAACACTGTGTTGTGTTTATTCTTCTATTCCATTGTTACCTTGTGTTGTGAGATCTTGCATTCTTATGTTGTTGATTTGTGCCTCTTTGTTGCTTCTATCTTATGGTGATGTTATTTCTATTATAAGTTCATCTAAGGTGGTTTTATCAAGTATGTTAAAGTGGTTGATTTTAGCATCATAAAGAAGTTGAATCTCTTCATGGTATTTCAAGGATTAAGAAAACTTATTTTTAGATTTGCATACAATTTTCACATTTCTACTTTGTAGTAGTCAATGCCTCGTATGTTACCAATTGGTATCATATCTTGGTGATTTGATTATTAACAATTGGATTAGAGATTGTTCATTTATTCTAACAGTTTTTTAGACAAATGTCAATTCATTGTTGATATTAATTGTCCTACCTAGTGTAATGTCAATTGGTGTTGTAAATGCCATGACAGAGGCAATTTCCAATCCTAATAAATTGAGGCTACAACTATGGGGTAGCAAATGATGAAACATGTTGCTAGTGGAAGCATAGGTTGGTGTGTTGATTGTAGGTAGAATATTGTATAGTGAGCAGGTCAGGCATACTAGACATGGGTCTTGTTTTGGGTCCCTTCCATAAGAGTTTTGTAAGACATTGGAAAGCACTTCATCTTCATCCTAGATATTCAATAATGGGATTCATTTAATTGTAATTAACGTTTGAAGAGAATATTCGTCAGTATCCTTTAGGTATGGCCAAATAAATTTTGTTCCATATCAGCAAAATGTTGTGCAGGTGGATAAAGGACCAATTTCTTTGTTATATTCCCATTAGAAATTATCATATTCCTAGACCTACATCCTATGAAGGCATCTGTTGTTGCCAACCAAGGTCTCCCTAGGATGAGTGGATATCCTCCTAGGTTGACCTTGGGCTACAAGACCATAAAGTCTACAGGCTATTCCCATGAATCTAATGTAATTACAAGATGTTCAATTACCCCCTCCGTTTTGACAGTTGACCTATCTACCAACTGTAATATTGTTGGAGTAGGTCTTAGATTATCCAATTAAAGGTTATTCATTGTTTCCTTTATCATCACATTGATGGTTACACCTAGGTCAATCAAGGTGTTTTTGATAAGGGTACCATTAATGTTCACATCAACCATAGGGCTTCCAAGATCTACATATTTTGGGAGAGCCAAGTTACCGAACATGATATCAGCAAGTTTTCCTATAACATGTACTGTTTTAGGATCTTTTATTTTCCTTCCTAGTTTCTTAAGGCATAATTCCCTTATGGCCTTGGCATATTTGGGTACCTCTTTGATAGATTGGATTAGGGGAATTTTTACATAGACATTTTTTAATTTCTAAATGAAATCAAAGTCAGGTTCAGATGGAGGCGGTGCTTGCATGTTTAATCTCTCTAGAAATGGAGGGCTCCTGGTAATGGTTTCTTCCTATGGAGGGGTTTTCTCAGAAGGGCTATGTTGGTTATTTAGATGGGTGTTAGTGATAGAGGCTTGCTCCTCATCAGCAAGTTCTATGATAAGTGGAGATGAAGGTCCAATAAGCATTTTTCTTAAGCATAGGTGTACATCACTAACCTCAATTGTATAGTTTGGGTATTGGATGGATTCATTGGTATAAGCCTGTTAAACATGTTTGTTCTTAGGATTAGGTACAGGTTGGGCTAGAAATTGAGTGGATCTTGGTGGAACAAAAGTAGGTGAAGCTGCATTTGGCATAAGGGCTGGTTGTTAAGGCAAATCTTGTTATAGTTGCAGGTAGTTCATATTTGGATTCTGCCAAGGTTGATTTCCATGCCACTACTGTGACCATGGGTTTTGATTACCTTTCCATTGTGTATTTTAATTTGAGGTCTGAAATGGTTGCTATGGCTATACCCCCTACTATTGGTTCCAGCTAGGTGGCATAGTTGCCCATTGTTGTTGTGGCAGGTTATACAAAGGTGCATTGTTCCAATTAGGGATGTTTGAAGCAGATGATGTAAATGGCATATTATTGGTCAAGGGGTCCTAAATCATACGTTGTATTTGTTGACATGGCATTCATTGTGCAATGTAAAACACTTCACTTGCTTCATCTTCTATAGCTCTGAAATCTGCTTTCTCATTATTTTCCTCAGAAATACTGGCAATACCTTTGCATCTGTACGTAGCCTTCTTCGGTTGATAGTGTGGACAGTATTTAACCAAAGTTGCCTCTACTACCTCTTGCTTCTTCTTTTTGTGTAGAGTGCCCAGTTGTGTTGCCATATGGCTTATGATATCTTCTTTCATGTTTGACAGTAGATTGCTGAGCTCTACTCTGGAGACTCTAGTACATGATTTACTTGAAGTCAAGGCTATCAAACCTCTATTTTTCTTCAAGGTGGAACGCAAATAGTTTTTGTAGATATGACATATTTCATCAAACTTGAGTTGAGAGATGTCCCCTACTCAAATTAAATTCAGTGCATCCATGCATTCTTCACTCACACCTCTTAAGAAGAACAACTTGAGTGACTCTAGGGAGAGTCTGTCCTGTCTTGACTTCCTGAGGCAAAACTAAAATCTTTCAACATAGTCTTCTAGAGGTTCATCTTCTTTTTGTGACATCCTAATAATGTCATCTCCTTTCATATCTCTACCCCAACAATAGTCTTGGTACTTTTGCAGGAATTTCTCCTTCATGGTAGCCTAGTTTGTTACTAAATTCTATCCCAACCTTATAAACCATCATAAGGCAGCATCCTTGAGGGTGGTTGGAAATATTTTGAGTTTGTATGCATCTATAGTGTAGTCGTAGCTTCTACAAAGTACATCAAATTCAAAGAGGAAGGTATTTGGGTCTTCAATGATTAGTCCATGAAAGTTTGGTAGGGCTAAGGGAGGAATGTTCTTTAGGGTATCAACTCTTTGTTGATAACTGAGAGGGGGGGTGAATCATTTATCCTAATTATTTCTGCTTTCTAAACTTTCTTAATAATCAATGCAACATTAATTCAAATAAGCAAACATAACCATGAAATAAAAATACACATGACACAATATTTTGACGTGGAAACCCTGTTAAGGGAAAAAACCATGGGGTGATTAACCCAAGATTGTATTCTCTGTTAGAAGAATGGAAATACAAAATGGCACTTGCCAATTAGGGCTCACTGCCCGAACACACTGCTTACAAGAGGCACACTGCCTACAAGAGACTCACTGTCTACAAAAGGAGTGTTATACAATACTTGAACTGATTGGGAGCATCTACATATGCTGAAGTTCAGTTCCGATTAGGCTCAGTACACTGATCTGCTACACTTCATCTTTCCTCTTCTTTTATGTTGCTTTCCTTTTACATACCGGACCTCCCTTACTGCTTTTTCTCTGCTCTTCTACTTTTATTCGCACATCACTAACTTCCACGACACCTCTCATAACTAAATCCATCTTGTATATATATCCGCACAAGTGATTTCATCACCATTCTAGTCAGCACCTGGAATAGTCAATATTTTCCATAAACTCTGATCTGTCGGCTGAATCCTTGCTTACCAAGTAATGTGGATCAAGGATATACTTGTGGAAATCATTAATCATGTTAGCCAAACATAATTTATGCCTTCATAACCTTTACCAACATCAGAAACACATCCAGAATAATGTCTGATGTTCTGCCAGTTAATTCTTCCTCTGTTCACACTGTCACTTGGGAACCTGACACTCAAGCATTCATATCTCTTTATCCTTTCCACACCGAAGGCTCAAACCTTGGAATCTATCAGTCAAGATACTACTCTTGACTTCCCCAAATCCGCACTTCACTGAGATACTTCTACTGAGAGATCTGGACCTGTCTGTCAAACCTTACTGACTGTTCTGTTCTTGCTTACCGGACCTCAACACTTCTTCAATCTGACTTTCGGTGAGGACTTATCATGCATTGTGGATGTGTGGGATAACCTTTGTTGCCATCAATGACAACATTCATGAATCCATATAGTGTCTCTTGTCAACAATCTCCCCCTTTGGCATTGATGACAACACTTAGTGAAAAATGACTAAGTGTTTACACTATGCTCCCCCTTGGCTGATGCTCTATTTTTATATACATTTTCCAGAGCTCCCCCTTAGTTGGATTCCTTATTTTTCACTGCTCCTCACTCCCCCTTTGATATCAATGGCAAAGGGTAGGGTCCACATACCAAAATTTTCAAAAATTTAACTATACTTAGCCGCATAAGTATATACATATGGCATACTTACATAAATTGAAGAATGTCTGCAAAAGTTGTCTTCAATTGAATAAGTTCTGTAGCCCAACTTTGCTTCATTCTGTCCAAAATTGAAATATGACCACTCAACAGGAATGCAAACACATCTACCCTTTTTAGATCTGTTGGATCATTGGTCTGGGCTGTGATTTGAGCTTCACTTATGGCCTCATGCATGGCCTCTAACTTAGGGATAATGATCCTTCTAAGTTCACCCATCCAGCTAATTATGTTCTTCCTTTCCTTCTCAAAATTCTTTATTGCATTTGTGATTGCAATAGTCTGACACTCTTGATTTACTATGGAGGATGAGAGAGAATCAAAACTTTGAGACAGACTTAATAGTTTATCCTCTTGTTCTTTTACTTTCCTCTCAATATCTTTGGTCACTGTGGGCCAAGATAAGCACAATTTGTACATATTTCTACCATCTTTAAGAGCATTTTCCAAGCTCTTTATCCCAATATCCATAACTTTCCTATCATTTGTTATCAGACCCTATACTTCAAAGAATCTCTTATCCATAAACTCCTTCCAGACCTTTTCTTCAGCTGACTTCTCTAGAGAATCAAAATGTGTACTAACACTGTTGACTAGAGTTTTAAGATTACCAGAAGAGGAGGCTGTGGGATCCTTCTGAAAGGATGGCATGATCTTTTCCAAAACTCTGGATGCTACCTCTATAAGCTCACAGTCTTCCATGTGAGATTTCAGTAGTTTTTCTTTGGCCTTCGCATTTGCAAATGAAGCTATCTTCATTGTTTGCATCAGAGATAGAGAGTCAAAGTCTAGTGGCCCTTTTAATAGTTCCAGTTCATCAATCTCCATAGTTGCTTTGTTCAAGAATTCTTGGACAATTTTTGCAGTGTCTCTTGCCAAAGACAGATGTTTCTTCTCTTCTGCATTCTTAGAGTTGTCTCTTGAAGCTTTCTCTCCTTCTACATTCTTACCACTAGCAGTTGTGGTCTTCTCTATTGAAGTCTTCTCTCCTTTTGTAGCCTTGGTGCTGTCATCCTCTTTTTCCTTCACCTCTGCTTCTTTCTCCTGTATTCTTTCTTCTCCTATAGATCTGGAGACTGTAGGGGAAATCAGAGGAGAAATGTTAGTCTGTTCAAGGCCCACCTCTTCTGTCATTTTCTCAGTAGATTCTTCTGCAACATTTGTAGTCGAGGGATCAGTACCCAGGTCCTTTATAATTGGAATGTTGAATCTTTTGAATGTCTTCCGAAGGATCTCTTCTGTGTCCTTGGCTACCTTGTTAGTCTCACCAAGCATAAGTTGATTCATCCTTGCTTTGCTCCTGAACTCATCCTTACAATCTTTGAATACCATATTCATTATCTTGGGATTGATTGAAGGATATAGCTGAATTGCTATTTGTTCCCAAATTTCTAGGTCTTTGGCTTGGGCATTGTTCTTTCTTGTTTCTAGTTCCTTCTCCAAGCTTTTAGGGATCAGAGATATGATTTCAATAAATGCCTTGTCGTAGATATTTAGGTACCTGACTATGGCATCTTGCAATACTTTCTGATCTGCTTCACCATAATCATCATAGAACTCAACCATAGGCTGAAGATTTCCATCCATTGTGACTGATTTGATTATGTCATCAATGTGAAGAGTGGGTTTTTCAACATATTCCTCTGTCTTTTCTTCTTCCTTCTGTCCGGTAGATGGTTGACTGGATGTTTTCTTCTTTTTCTTCATTTTCCTGATTTCTTCATCAGATTCAGTCTCCTCTTCATCCCTTTGACTAGCATAAGCTCTTGTAGCTTTTGTCTTTGTTCTTTTCTCTCCTTTGCCAGATGATTGTGCTTCTGGTTCTGATGTCCTCGAACCTTTGGTAGTGGTAGGTGTAGATCTCTTTGATGATCTAGTCCAGGTGGAAGGTTTTACCGGAGCACTTTCCTCATTTTTCTTTTCTACCTTCTTCTTCACTTCCTCAGCCCTTTCCATCTTTTTTCTGTGGGCATCAAGTGCTTCCTTTGAGATGCCAAGGCCTTTGGCAACATTTTCTACTTCTTTTCTCACCTTCCTCTTGATCTCTGGTTCTCTGAGTTCCACATGAATCTTTACACTCAGCTCCTCAAAGGTTCCAAACCTTTTTGCCTTTGGATCCTTTGGCTGACTTAGCATGTGTTGAACATGCAGCTCCACACTTTGTTCATCAACTTCATAGCCCATGGGCATGATCCATATAGTTCTTGGTTCTACTACCTCCATTAGGCACTGATCAGTCTCTATCATAAAACAAACTTTGTCTTTGTATTTCTCAACAAGAGACTGGGGAATCCTTTCTCTTGCTTGCATCATGTTCTAAAAATTCTTGAAATATCCCCACAAAGCTATATTTTGTGCTTTGTCATCAAGTCCATGCAAATAATCTTTGATTTGGATAGCTACTGGTCTATCATTCTCCCACACCCATCCACTAGATCTGGGAAGCTCATTCATAAAGTAGAAGAATAAGCACAATATTAATCCACCATACTTGAATGAATTCTTTTTATCTTTCTTTATTTTCTATAGATTCTTCAAGAGTTGGTTCAAGAGAAGCTGACAAAGATCGTAGTCTGCATCCTTTCTTAGCATTTCATAAGCGGTGTAGATGGCAGTTCCAGGTACTGAATTTTCCTTGCTAGAATGATATATTTTATATCCAATGATCATGGAGGCATACTTGACATCCGGATCAGAGATGTCATCTACTATCATTGCTCTTTTGTCAAACTTGGATCTAGTAGCCTCACTCACAATTTGATTCTTCACAGATTTAAGAACAGGAATCCCACCGGATGAGTGTAATCTGGTAACTACCCTGATGGCATCTTTTGTGATTTTGAATGGTCCATTTAACCACATGAAGTTGTCATGTATTCTGCTCAAAATATACCTGACCCATTCATCCTCAGTAAAATAGGGGAAATGTATGTATTGTGCAAAGTGCTTATTCCGGAGGCCCTTGTATTGGGGTTTGAGCTCAAATGAATCATCTAACAGTTGTTTGTGATAGATATCTCTTAGTTTGAATTCCCCAAACTATTCAACATTTGCTTGTATGTAAACCCTAATATCTTCGGTGCGTAAAACACCATGCGGAACACTAGAGAAGGCTCCTAAGGGATCTACCTCCAAGGATTTGTATGGATGTTTCTTAAATGTGGGGTGAGGTCTATCAGAAATCTTTACTATATTCAGAGTAGCCATCATCAAAGAATCTTACTGAAGGATATCAAGAATGAAGAATACCTTTGACGCAGTTTAGGGCACACGATGAAATCCAGATTGAGTTGTATGAAGAATCATCTTGATCTTTTGGGAGAAGTTGTTTTGCAGAGCTCCTTTTCTTTTCTTCTTGAATGCAGAATGAACAAATGCTTAATGAGAAAACCCTTATATTGCTCCGCAAACCCTAATGTTAGGTTGCAATAAATGCTCAACCTAAGTTATTCTAGTTTGCCTTATTCGGATGACTTGAAGAACCGGATCAATCCTGATCTTTAAACATCTTGCGGATCTTCCAAATTTTAACCATAGTTTATTTGGATGTTTCCCTTATGAACCCTTCAATCCGCAACTCTTCTTGTGCTAGTTCCGGCACCAATTGACTGGCTGGGGGAACAAGGTTTTCTTTGTGTCTCCCCCTGAGCCAGAGCTCACCTTTTAATTTTCGGAAGGAATATTAGCACCAGAGTCTGGTGCAGATCCATCCCTTACATTCTTTGTACTTTTCTTCACCCAAATCTTGTTCATCTCACTTTGAACTTCATCCACATTTACTTTTTGTTTTCCCTTATCTTGATTCTGATTATAATATACCGGACCTCTTTTATCCTGATTCTTATTTCTACAGGATTTTGCTATATGACCGGATCTATTGCAAATTTGGCAAACAACATTTCTTTTCATATTTGATTGATATCCTCTTGATCTACATTGATTATCCATATGACCCATTCTATTGCATGCAAAGCATCTACCATTGAATGAATTGTTCATTTGCATATTTTTGCATTCATGAGATTTGTGACCATACCTTTTGCAGTTGAAGCACTGTCTGGAGAAGGATGTATTAGTCTGATTCATTCTCCTTCTACATTGATTAGCTTTATGACCAAAGTTATTGCAGTTGTGGCAGTATCCATTGAAGGATGGATATTTTTGAGCATTAGGCTACCTTACCAGAGGACTTCTAGGCCTGTTCCTTGGATTTTCTGATCTAAAATTCTTCTGGCCAGATCCAGAGCTTTCTCCTTTCTCATATCCCAAACCACACTTGTCATCTACCCTCTTTTGACTTCCAAGAAGAACTTCAAGTTGAGCAGAACTTATCTTGAATTTTTCTTTATATTCATTTGTTGTTTGAAGATCCCTTTTGAGAGAGACAATTTGATCCTCAAGTTTTTCTTCATTATCTTTAGCATCTTCAAGATCAGATTCAAGATGTCTGATAATTCTATCCATCTTATGGCAATCTTCTGATTTCTCTTTGAGAGATTGTCTTAGATTATCTTTAGTTTTTCTTTTCTCTTCAACTTCTTGGGTAAACTTCATAACTCCTTATTCCATTTCATGTCTTACCATAATGATTTCTTTGGATAACTTTTCACATAACTTGGTTTTCTTCTTCAGCTCTTCATTTGCATCATTTGCTTCACCTTGTCTTGCCAATTGTTGAAGCAGCTCCTTTCTCTTTTTCATAGAGAGACTTAATTTGTCTTTTAGTTCTCTCATGAAATCATCAGCCTATTTGAGTCTTTCCTTTAATTCATTGACTTTAGAGTTTGACTGTTCAAGATCATCAAGGGCAGTCTTGAGTTGCTCCCTTAAACCATATGCATCCATTTGAATTCCCAGATCTTCCTCAAGTTGTTAGACTCTGTTAGGAGGAACTTGGCTCTGATACCAATTGTTGATAGCTGAGAGGGGGGTGAATCAGTTATCCTAATTATTTCTACTTTCTGAACTTTCTTAATAATTAATGCAGCATTAATTCAAATAAGCAAACATAACTATGAAATGAAAATACACATGACACAATATTTTGACGTGGAAACCCTGTTAAGGGAAAAAACCATGGGGTGATTAACCCAAGATTGTATTCTTTATTAGAAGAATGGAAATACAGAATGGCACTTGCCAATTAGGGCTCACTGCCCAAGCACACTGCTCACAAGAGGCACACTGCCTACAAGAGACTCACTGTCTACAAAAGGAGTGTTATACAATACTTGAACTGATTGGGAGCATCTACATATGCTGGAGTTTAGTTCTGATTAGGCTCAGTACACTGATCTGCTGCACTTCATCTTTCCTCTTCTTTTATGTTGCTTTCCTTTTACATACTGGACCTCCCTTACTACTTTTGCTCTACTCTTCTACTTTTATTCACACATCACTAACTTCCACGACACCTCTCATAACTAAATCCATCTTGTATATATATCTGCACAAGTGATTTCATCACCTTTCTAGTTGGCACCCAGAATAGTCAATATTTTCCATAAACTCTGATCTATTGGCTGAATCCTTGCTTACCAAGTAACGCGGATCAAGGATATAATTGTGGAAATCATTAATCATGTCAGCCAAACATAATTTATGCCTTCATAACCTTTACCAACATTAGAAACACATCCAGAATAATGTCTGATGTTCTGCCAGTCAGTTCTTCCTCTGTTCACACTGTCACTTGGGAACCTGACACTCAAGCATTCATATCTCTTTATCTTTTCCACACCGGAGGCTCAAACCTTGGAATCTATCAATCAAGATACTACTCTTGACTTCCCCAATTCCCTACTTCACTGAGATACTTCTACTGAGAGATCCGGACCTGTCTGTCGGACCTTACTGACTGTTCTGTTCTTGCTTACCGAACCTCAACACTTCTTCAATCTGACTTCTGGTGAGGACTTATCATGCATTACGGATGTGTGGGATAACGTTTGTTGCCATCAATACAACATTCATGAATCCATATAGTGTCTCTTGCCAACACTCTTGCCTGGTCTGTAATAGGAAAGGCAAAGGTAATTGGCTCAGCTAGGTTTTCTACTGCTTCTCCCACCATTGTGTCTTAATGTCAAATGGTAATATCTTTAAAATCTTCAGTGTCCTCTAGTCCAAGGGGTAATTCAAAGTGGTTTTCTTCTTCTTCTATTGAACTAGTTGGAAGAAATCTACCTCTCTGGTCTCTTGGCTATTGCATACAATGATCTATAAGCTAATAGCTCTATTCCTGCACCGTGTTAGTAGATAGTTTGGAAATAGATTGAATGTCTAAGAAATTCTAAATGCTGAAAAAGAAATATTTTATCCTAAGAAAGCAATTACAAACATGAATAAAAAAACTTAGAAAATCTAAACCTTAGCACCATCCCTAGATATAGTGCCAAAAATGTCGAACTCCATTATTAACCAATACATTGATGGATAAATGGCATGCACACAACTCAACGGACCAATGGATCCTATATAAAGCAACCTACTAGCTATAATGTGTTACATTTAAATTCTCAAACTAGGTAATCGTATTCTTCTTGGATGATGCATGTACTATGTGTACAGTTAAGGATTCCTGAGTTGTAATCTAGAGGTTGTGAATAGGAATAAACTATTGAAAAGAAAACAAACTCTATTTGCAAGGATTAACAAGTACTATGAGTAATCAATGTTGATAAGAAATAACCAATGCTATTTAGTTGGCTATGAATCAAATGGTCTTATGTAATTCCAAATAATAGAACAACTAATAGTTAATCAATGATAACCTTGACTCAACAACATAGATTATCAATATCTAACTAATTCATATGACATAAACTCATTACAACATACATTAATCACATACATATAAACATATAACATAAACTAAACACATGAACATATAGAAGAGACACAGTTACCTCAAGTGGTCCTTTCTTGAGTGATTGTGATCCTCATAGAATCTAACTAAATCTCTACTGTATCTCGAAACCATTGACTGAACTCAAAACATGTGTTCCTTTATTGAATGTTGAAGAGAAAATACAATAACAATTTTGATAACAAAATATCTATCTAACCTCTTGTTCCATATACAGAATCTAACAATCCTTATAGATAATATCAGACTTCTCCTATTTGAACAAAACTACTAAGAAATAAATACCATAACTGTCCATTCTCCAACAACATAGGAAGTGGACTTTATTACAAAGCAAACTAGGAATAGGAAACTAAACTTCCAAAAAGATAATGTAGATGGCACAACCCTACTGTAACTCTCTCTAGTCATTATGAAAAATAGTCAAAACTAGAAACAGAACATGGAGCACGATCTAAGGTTCCTTAATTATTCATGACTGCATCAACTATAGAAGGATAACCATCAAAGAGTGGAGAGTTATGGATAACTCATTCCAATCAATTCAGAGTCTTCTTCTTTTAGTTGTGGATCCCTGTACCATCGATTGTGGATGTCAACACCTCCTTTGCTATGGCTACCAAGTGGTCTTCATGGAATGTAGCCACGTGCTTGTTGCATGGGGGGGTTAGTCCATCACATGATATCTATACATCACAACTACTAAAATTAACATAAAGTACTATCATATTTCATGAGCAATCATCAATTCACACACAATTAATTAACAACATATTATGTACCAATCTTCATGTTTTCAATGTCTTAAGGATGATTATAGACATAGTCAATATATATATATATATGAAATTTTGGGAATGTCTTAGGAAGCATGTACTTAAAGAAAGAGAAATAGGACAAAACATAGCCTCATCAATTAGGCTATTCAATCAATACTACGGTACCATCCATTATCCTTCACCTCTTCCTCAAAGGAACACCAAAAGCTTAGAGAAATAGAAGAACACATTCATCACCATTAAGAGCTAGATATAGAGGGAACACACATCTTGAAGCTTGAGTTAATTTTCCAAACATACACAAAGGAGATGAGGACTAGGACACTCATATAATGGAAGAATTTACCAATCAAAGTTACCACATAGGAAGATGAAGATTTTATGTAGTCTAAGCTACCGCAATTGATCAACATTAAGAACAATGATTTTGTATTTAGGTGGGGGGCATTCTACACTCCTAATCCTATAGTGTGTATATGGTTATGAGTAATCATTGTGTGGCTACCTTAACTCTTATTTAAGTTATATAATCATTAATATAGTCTTATATAGGTAGTTAGGTTAGCCTGGGTGGCATCCATGGCATAAGTATGGTATATATATGAGGTAAAGATTAGTTATTATTATCATATTGAGTATTGTGTTCTTATTGAAGATTGTTGGAGGTATCCTCCTTGAAGTGGATTAGGAGGTTGCATGCCTGAAGTGGCATATTATTATCAAGTACTTGCAACATATCTCCTATTATATTCTTCTATTGTGCAAGTTGTCTCATTACAATCCCATATTTTTAAAAAAGTTCATCTTATGGGAGTGCAAGGGTTATAATGATGTTTGACAAGTTAAAATATTATAGACTTTATTTTCCCATTAATTTTTTCTACTCCACATTTTCTATAAGCAATTGATTATTACATCAAATTCAATGTTAATGAAACATCTCTTAAGTATTACTAATGTGTATGCTTCATTAATGACCAAGAAGTGGCTAATAATATTAGAGGAACTAAGATATAGTCCAAAACACCCTTCATTTTTCTTATAAACTTGTACTAGTTAACAATTCTAATAAATTCATTCAAGTCTGTGCATTTTGAATTGGATGTTCCTATATGTTTAATATTTGTTACCATGGAATATGTAATTTATGGAATTCTACTTTGTCAATCGTCAATCTAGAAAAAGTTATTAGTCCATAGGTAGGCTTAAAATAAGAAATATTTGTGTTTTGGTTCACCAATCCTTTAAAACAAAATTAGCTTAAGAGAATGACTTAAACACTAAGATAGAGATGATCTAGAACATACTAAGATGGAGTAATCTACATAGTATTGAGGGACTGTGAAAAATCCATTATAAAAATGTAGCCAAAATTAAAATCTTACAATTCTAGGTTTAGACTTCATAATTGGTGGCTTTTAAAATTTGAAGTTAGATGTCACTATAATTTTGTCAAATAGGGGAACATTTTGACTCTTTTTTAACTTCTAACTCAATGTTATATATAAATGAACATAAAGATAATGTTAAAGTATCAATTTTAAAAAATCTTGCAAATCAAATTAATCCCCAAAATTATAGAAAATATTTAATTTATTTAAAGTATAAAAAATGTTGAAACTTGAGAGGAAAATGATGTTACTGATATGCCTTTGCTTGATAAGAGATTAGAATTAGTTTTTTATGTTGGAAATATGTGTTTTCATGTGTTGTCATTGATGTCAACACTTAGAGTAAGGTCAACACTCAGTTTATGATGATGATATACCAGTGAGATATAGTGGGTTGTTGATGTTCATGGTTGGATGTCATGCTCTAAGCAGTGTCAAGTCAAGTTGTTTTGAGCATGCTTATGGTCAACAAAGATGATTTCATGATGAAATATTAAGATATGAATTAGAAGTTCATGGATGGATGTCATGCTCTTAGTTAGCAGAGACAATATTCATTATGTTTGTTGACAACAAAGAAGATATATTAATATGGGAATTTGAAGCACTAAGATAAATGATGACACATTAAGATTTTTTGAGGATGAGAAGATGTCTCTAAGGGCCTATTGCATGTTGTATGACCCTTCTTGGTGTTCCCAAGGATGGATGTGCTATTACATGAAGGTTTTGGCCTCCAGAAGTTGGTGAAGGTTTCTGCCACAAAGAGGTGTCTGAAAGATTGTCTGGTAAAATGCTCCACATTTTTCTGCATTTGAAGATATGGTCATACGGTTTAGAATTTAATTTTAGTGTGATGTAAAGGTGATAAATCCAAAGATTTAGATCATTTGTCCCTCCGTAGTGAAAGTTATGAGAGACAGATTTCTAGTCTGTACTCTAGTTGAATTAAGTGATGATGAAGATTGTTTGGAGTGCTCTGCATTCCTCTGTGTTTTAATATGAGATCTTGTGGTTTAGAAGGTAAGTTTAGTGTCTGATGGAGGTGCTATTGCAAAAGCTCAAGTCTCAACACCCTCCACAGTGAAAGTTACAAGTGTTTGGGGTTCGTCCTATGCTCTGGCAATATATGTTGGCAAGAGACACTATATGGATTCACGGTTGTTGTCATTGATGGCAACAAAGGTCATCCCACATATCCACAAGTCATGGTGTGTCTCTATCAGAAGTCAGAATGAAGATTGTTGTGGTCCAGGGAACAAGAACAGAGCATGTGGCAAGGTCTGACAGATTGGTCCAGATCTCTCAGAGGAAGTATCTTGGTGCAGTGCGGATTTGGGGAAGTCAAGAGGACTACCTTGAGTGGTATATTCCAAGGATTTATCCTCCGGTGATGGACAAGGAAAAAGATATGAATAGTTGAGTACCAGATTCCTGAGTGACAGTGAGAACAGAGGAAGAACTGACTGACAGAACATCAGACTATTTTCTGGATGTGTTACTGTTGATGGTAAAGGTTGTGAAGGCATGAATCATGTTTGGCCGACATGATTAATGATATCTACAAGTATATGCTTGATCCGCATTACTTGATGTGCAAGGATTCAGCCGACAGAACAGAGTTTGTGAGAAAATAGACTGTTCCGGATGCCGACTAGAAAGGTGATGAAATTACTTGTGCGGATATATATGCATGATGGATTTAGTTGTAAGAGTTGTGGTAGTGATGATGATATATGTGAATAAGTGCAGAACAGAGCAGAAGGAGTAGGAAAGATCCGGTATGTGAAAGGAAAGCAGAATAAAGAGAAGAGGAAAGATGAAGTGCAACAGATCAGTGTACTGAGCCTAACCAGAACTAAACTCCAGCATATGTGGATGCTTCCAATTAGTTCAAGTATTGTATAACATTCTTTTGTAGACAGTGTGTCTCCTTGTAAGCAGTGTGCCTCTTTGTGAGCAGTGTGCTCGGGCAGTGAGCCCTAATTGGCAAGTGCCATTTTGTAATTCCTTATTCTTCTAACAGAGAATAATCTTTGGGTTAATCACCCCGTGGTTTTCTCCCTTAACAGGGTTTCCATGTCAAAAATACTGTGTCATGTGTTTCTCATTTCATGGTAATGTTTGTTTGTTTGATTCAATGTTGCATTGATTAATAAGAAAGTTCAAAAGAAGAAATAATTAGGATAACTGATTCACCCCCCCTCTCAGTTATCAACAATTGGTATCAGAGCTAAGTTCCTCCTAATAGAGCCTAATAGCTTGAGGAAGATCTGGGAGTTCAAATGGATGCATATGGTTTAAGGGAGCAACTCAAGACTGCCCTTGAGGATCTTGAATAGTCAAACTCTGAAGTCAATGAATTAAAGGAAAGACTCAAACAGGCTGATGAATTCATGAGAGAACTAAAGGACAAATTAAGTCTCTCTATGAAAAAGAGAAAGGAGCTGCTCCAACAATTGGCAAGACAAAGTGAAGAAAGTAATACAAATGAAGAATTAACTGAGAAAACTAAGTTATGTGAAAAGTTATCAAAAGAAGTCATTATATTAAGACATGAAATGGAATCCGGAGTTATAAAGTTTACTCAAGAGATTGAAGAGAAAAGAAAAGCTGAAGACAATCTAAGACAATCTCTTAAAGAGAAATCAGAAGATTGCCACCAGATGGACAGGATTATCAGACATCTTGAATCTAATCTTGAAGATGCCAAAGATAATGAAGAAAAACTTGAGGATCAAATTGTCTCTCTCAAAAGAGATCTTCAAACAACAAATGAATATAAAGAGAAATTCAAGATAAGTTCTGCTCAACTTGAAGTTCTTCTTGGAAGTCAAAAGAGGGCAGATGACAAGTATGGTTTGGGATATGAGAAAGGAGAAATCTCTGGATCCAGTCGAAAGAATTTTGGATCAGAAAATCCAAGGAATAGGCCTAGAAGACCTCGGGTAAGACAGCCCAATGCTCAAAGATATCCATCCTTCAATGGATACTGCCACAGCTGCAATCACTTTGGTCACAAAGCTAATCAGTGTAGAAAGAGAATGAATCAGACTAATTCATCCTTCTCTGGATAGTGCTTTAACTGCAAAAGGTATGGACACAAGTCTCATGAATGTAGAAATATGCAAATAAAAAAATAATTCAATGGTAGATGCTTTGCATGCAATAGAGTAGGTCATATGGCTAATCAATGCAGATCAAGAGGTTATCAGTCAAATATGCAAGGAAATGTTATTTGCCAAATCTGTAATAGGTCTGGTCATAATGCAAAAGTCTGCAGAAGCAAGAATCAGGACAAAAGAGGTCTGGTGTATAATCAGAATCAAGACAAGGGTAAGTAAAAGATGAATGCAGATGAAGTTAGGAATTAGATGAACAAGATTTGGGTGAAGAAAAGTTCAGAGAATGTAGGGGTTGGATCCGCACCAGACTTTGGTGTTGATATTCCTTTCAAAAATTAAAAGGTGAGCTCTGGCTCAGGGGGAGACTCAAAGAAAATCATGTTCCCCCAGCCAATCAAGTGGTGCCGGATGTGGCACAAGATGCGGAGTAAAGGGTTTGTAGATATAAGTCTTGAGATGATCCAGATAAGATTTCAGAGGTCCGCATGAAGATGTGAAGAAGTTGTGATCGATCAAGTAAGACCTGTTCCGAGAGATGCTCCGGAATGACAGAAGATTACAAAAAGGTCCGGAGAGATCCAGAAGTGCATTGTCTTATTCTACGGATTGGACAGTGTTTGGGATGTCCTTGTGATGTGTCATCTTGATTTGTTTATGGTTGGAAGATCCGCATGATGTTCATAGATCAGGACTGATCCGGTTCTTCAAAGTTATCCGAATAAGGCAAACCGGAATAATGTAGGTCGAGCATTTATTGCCATCAGATATTAGGGTTTGCAGAGCAATATAAGGGATTTCTCATAAATCACTTTCTCATTCTACACTCAAGAAGAAGCAAAAAGTGGAGCTCTGCAACAAGATTCATCAAGTTCACCAAAGATCTCTTGCAGAAGTCATTACATACAGAAATCAATCCAACCACTCCGTGTAACCGAAGGCGCATAAGGTATTTTCCGTTTTCGATATCTTACTACAAATATTTTGAGAAATGGCTACTCCGAATATAGTAAAGATCTCAGATAGGCCCCAACCTAAATTTAAGAAACACCCATACAAGTCATTGGAGGTAGATCCCTTAGGAGCATTCTCTAGTGTTCCTCATGGCTTTTTACACACAGAAGACATTAGAGTTTACATACATGCAAGTATTGAGGAATTTGGGGAATTCAAATTGAGAGATTTCTATCACAAACAACTAATAGACAATGCTTTTGAGCTTAAACCAGAGTATAAGGGTATCCAGAAGAAATAGTTTGATCAATTCATTCATTTCCCCTGCTTTGAAGAAGATGAATGGGTCTGGTATGTATTGAGTAGGATGCATGACAACTTCCTATGGCTGGATAGACCTTGCAAGATCACAAAAGAGGCAATTAGGGCAGTGACTGGTCTATACTCTTCCGGAGGAATACCTATCCTCAAATCCATCAAAAATAACATTGTAACTAAGGCCACCAGATCAAAATTTGATAAGAGGGCAATGACCATTGAAGATATCTCTGACCCGGATATCAAGTTTGCATCCATGATAATACGATACAAGATTTATCACTCCAGTAGGGAGAATTTTGTATTCGGAACTACAGTATATACTGCCTATGAGATGCTAAGGAAGAATGTAGATTATGACCTTTGTGAACTTCTTTTAAGTCAATTAATGGAAAATATACAAAAGATCAAAAAGGACAAAAAGAATTCTTTCAAGTATGGTACACTTATATTATGTCTATTTTTCTATTTCATGAATGAGCTGCCCGGATCAAGTGGATGGGTATGGCAGAATGACAAACCTGTAGCAGTCTAGATCAAAGATTACTTACATGGACTTGGGGATGCTAAAGCAAGAAATACAGCTCTGTGGGGATACTTCAAAAACTTCCAGAGTATGATGCAAGCAAGAGAAAGAATTCCCCGGTCTCTTGTTGAAAAATACAAAGACTCAGTCTGCTTTATGGTTGATACTGATCAGTGCCTAATGGAGGCAGTTGAGCCAAGGACAGTCTGGATCATGCCCATGGGGTATGAGGTTGATGAACAGATTGTGGAACTGCATGTTCAACACATGCTTAGTCAACCCAAAGATCCAAAAGCAGAAAGGTTTGGAACCTTTGAGGAGCTGAGTGTGAAGATCCATGTGGAACTCAGAGAACCTTAGATAAAAAGGAAAGTAAGAAAAGAAGTTGAACATATTGCCCAAGGCCTAGGCATCCCAAAGGAGGCACTTGATACCAACCGGGAAAAGAGGAGAAAGGCTGAGGAAGAAAAGAAAGAGGCAGAAAAGAAAATCAAGAAAAGTGCTCCGGTGGAAACCTCAACCTGGACTAGATCATCAAAAGGATCTACACCTGTCAGAACCAAAAGCTTAAAAATATCTAAATCGGAAGGTCAGACATCCGATAAAGGAGAGAAAAGGTCTAAAATAAAAGCCACAAGGGCTTATACAAGTCAGAAATATGAAGAGGAAATGAAATCAGATGAGGGGGTAAAAGAAATAAAGAAGCAGAAGAAGAAAGGATCCGGTAAACCCTCCACAGGCTAAGACAAGGAAGAAATGGCAGAGGAATTTGTTGAAAAGCCCACCCTGTCTCTAGAGAGTGTAATCAAGTCAGTCACTGTGGATGGAAACCTTCAACCAATGACCGAATTCTATGATGACTACAATGAGGCTGACCAAAAGATCCTGCAGGAAGCCACAATCAAGTATCTGAACATATATAATAAGGCTTTCATTGAGATTATATCTCTAATTCCTAAAAGCCTATAAAAGGAATTAGAAATAAGAAAGAACAATGCCCAGGCAAAAGATCTTGAGATCCGGGAGTAGATAGTTATTTAGCTATATCTTCAAATTGATCCCAAGACAATGAACATAATATTCAAAGACTGCAATGATGAGTTCAGGAGTAAAGCAAGGATGAATCAACTCATGGTTGGTGAGACTGACAAGGTGGCCATAGATACAAAAGAGATCCTCCAAAAGGCCTTCAAAAGTTTAATCTTCCTGTTGTAGAGGACTTGGGTATTGATCCCTCATCCACAAGTGCTGCAGAAGAAACTTCTAAGAAAGCAATAGAAGAGATGGGCCCTGAACAAACCAACATTTCTCCCCCAGTTTCCCCTACAGTCTCCGGATCCAAAGAAGAAGAGAAATTACAGGAGGAAGAAGCAGCGGTAAAAGAAAAAGAAGTTGACAGTACCAAGGGTGCAGAGAAAGAGAAGACTCCAACAGAGAAAACCACAACTGATAGTGGTAAGAATGTGGAAGGAGAGAAAATTCCAAAGGACAGTTCCAAGACTGCAAAAGAGAAGAAACATCTGTCTCCGGCAAGAGACACTGCACAAACTGTTCAATAATTTTTGAGAAAAGAAATAATAGAGATTGATGAACCGGAGCTTCTGCAAGGTCCATTCAACTTTGATTCCCTCTCTCTGGTACAGACAATGAAGATAGCTTCATTTGCAAATGCTAAGGCAAATGAAAAACTCCTAAAGTCTCATATGGAAGACTATGAGTTGATAGAGGCTGCTTCTGGAGTGCTTGAAAAGATTATGCCATCGGTCCAAAAAGATCCCACAGCCTCCTCTTCCAGTAATCTCAAAACCTTATTCAGCAGTGTTGGTACACATTTTGAATCCCTAGAAAAATCAGTTGAAGAAAAGGTCCGGAAGGAGTTTTTGGATAAGAGATTCTCAGAGGTACTAGGATTAATCTCTAATGATAGGAGAAATATAAGTATTGGAATAAAGAGCTTAGAAAATGCTCTTAAGGATGGTGGTGACATTTACAAATTTTGTATCTCCTGGTCAAAAGCAACAGTAGAAATTGAGAAGAAAATAAAAGAGGAACAGGACAAACTACTAATTATGTCTCAAAGTTTTGATCCTCTCTTCCTCCATAGTAAATCAAGAATATCAAACTATTGCAATCACAAATGCAATCAAGAATTTTGAAAAGGAAAGGAAGAATATAATTAACAGGATGGGAGAACTTAGAAGGATTATAATCCCTAAGTTAGAAACTATGCATGAGGCCATAAGTGATGCTCAGACTACCGCCCAAACCAATGATCCGACAGATCTCAAGAGGGCAGAAGCATTAACATTTTTGTTGAGTTGTCATATTTCAATTTTGGATAGAATGAAGCAAAGTTGGGCTACAGAACTGGTCCAATTGAAGACATCCTTTGCAGACATTCTTTAGTTTATGTGAGTATGTAATATGCGGCTAAGTATAGTAAAATTTTTGAAAAATTTTGGTGTACGGACCCTACCCTTTGCCATTGATGTCAAAGGGGGAGTGAGGAGCAGTGAAAAAGGAGGAATCCAACTAAGGGGGAGTTCTGGAAATTGTATATAAAGATAGAGCATCAGCCAAGGGGGAGCATAGTGTAAACACTTAGTCATTTTTCACTAAGTGTTGCCATCAATGCCAAAGGGGGAGATTGTTGGCAAGAGACACTATATGGATTCATGGTTGTTGTCATTGATGGCAACAAAGGTCATCCCACATATCCGCAAGTCATGGTGTGTCTCTACCGGAAGTCAGAATGAAGATTGTTGTGGTCCGGGGAACAAGAATAGAGCATGTGGCAAGGTCCGACAAATTGGTCCGGATCTCTCAGAGGAAGTATCTTGGTGCAGTGTGGATTTGGGGAAGTCAAGAGGACTACCTTGAGTGTTATATTCCAAGGATTTAGCCTCCGGTGATGGACAAGGAAAAAGATATGAATAGTTGAGTACCGGATTCCTGAGTGACAGTGAGAACAGAGGAAGAACTGACTGACAGAACATCAGACTATTTTCTGGATGTGTTACTATTGATGGTAAAGGTTGTGAAGGCATGAATCATGTTTGGCTGACATGATTAATGATATCTACAAGTATATGCTTGATCCGCATTACTTGATGTACAAGGATTCAGCTGACAGAACGGAGTTTGTGACAAAATAGACTGTTTCGGATGCCGACTAGAAAGGTGATGAAATTACTTGTGCGGATATATATGCACAATGGATTTAGTTGTGAGAGTTGTGGTAGCGATGATGATATATGTGAATAAGTGCATAACAGAGCAGAAGGAGTAGGAAAGATCCAGTATGTGAAAGGAAAGCAGAATAAAGAGAAGAGGAAAGATAAAGTGCAGCAGATTAGTGTACTGAGCCTAACTGGAACTGAACTCCAGCATATGTGGATGCTTCCAATCAGTTCAAGTATTGTATAACATTCTTTTGTAGATAGTGTGTCTCCTTGTAGGCAGTGTGCCTCTTTGTGAGAAGTTTGCTTGGGCAGTGAGCCCTAATTGGCAAGTGCCATTTTGTAATTCCTTATTCTTCTAACAGAGAATAATCTTTGGGTTAATCACCCCGTGGTTTTCTCCCTTAACAGGGTTTCCACATCAAAAATACTGTGTCATGTGTTTCTCATTTCATAGTAATGTTTGTTTGTTTGATTCAATGCTGCATTGATTAATAAGAAAGTTCAAAAGAAGAAATAATTAGGATAACTGATTCACCCCCCTCTCAGTTATCAACAATATAATGTGATGATTAAAGCTAATTGAAATACTTTGCATTCCTCTGCAAGTAAAGATTTGATTATGTTGTCTTATGGATATGTTTAGGGAAGTGTATTGCATGCATCCTTGCAGTTTTAGGTGTTTTGGTGCTCTACAAGGTTAGTTTCTCAATGACATTGTGTTACAGTGTGTTTTGGATGGCTGGTTGATTTCAGTTTACATGTTTTAAGGTATGCAGCACAATGTCTTTGTTGTGAGGAGTTAGAGGTGTATCTAAAGGTTTTGTATGAGTCATGAAGACTCATTTGGAAGAATTTTGTGAAGATATTTCTTGTTTCTAATACCACACAAAGTTTTCAAGTGGTAGTGACCATTATACTTCAAGTTTCATGTCTTCCTGCTTAAGGTCATCCTATTTCAAAGGAGTGAAATGTGTGGATTAGAGTCCTTGAAGAATGATGTTTTGAAGGATGCTTAGGACTAGACTAAGCATGTATTGGGATCCATAAGGCATGTTTTCTCTTCTAAAGTAGTGTGTTGTTCATGATAGGGCTTTCCCTATGCATGTTTCATGTGTTGTAATCCCTGGCCAACTTGTAAAATGTAATATTCTTATTGTAATGGCCGACTTGCAATGAAATCAATG
Organism: Cunninghamia lanceolata; assembly: GCA_027924645.1. Lineage (NCBI taxonomy): Eukaryota > Viridiplantae > Streptophyta > Pinopsida > Cupressales > Cupressaceae > Cunninghamia > Cunninghamia lanceolata. The sequence continues at coordinate 21,250,887 of BSBN01000239.1, forward strand.
TAATGACATTTATCTATTGTAAACCTAGTTGGTCTAGGTGAGGTATGATTGTGAAAATGAATAAGTGAGTGAGTAAGAAGAGTAGAGTATGAATATCATATGCATTGTGATGTTCAACTGAAGGAGAAAGAGCAGAAGTGTTAGAAGCTATCTTGATTCCTCTTGATGACATTTTTGTGATAGGAGGCAAGTGAAGAGTGTGCCTAATTGATCCAATCTTCAGAAGAAGCAGAATTGCAATCATCAAAGGTTTAAATTTCAATGTCAGTTTTTAGGCAGTAGAAGGATTGTCATATTGTAATATTTTCTAAGTTTGTTCTCAGTGCAGGCAGTAGTTGCTTCCTTGGGAGTGACCCTAAAACAAAGTTTGTATGGAGTATTAGCTTCCTTAGGTGTGACCCTAAAACAAATCTTCAAGGAGTAGTAGCTTCTTTATGTTGTAGACCTTAAACAAATTTTACATGGAGTAGTTGCTTCCTTGGGTTGTAGCCCTAAAACAAAGTTGTATTTTGAGCTTCATATATTTTGAGTTAATCCTCACCATGGTTTTTCCCTTCTTGGGTTTTCCACGTATATTTGGTGTTATGTGTTGATGTGCATTGTGTTAATCTTTCATGCTTATGTTGATACTGTAATGCTTAAGTTTTAATCTTCTCCAAAGGATTTGAAGTTTGATTAGATATTTATTCACCCCCCCTCTTAGTATCCTGGTGTGTTCAATATTTTATTCATTTAGTTTCATGCATAAGATTGTTTATCACTTGTCTAATTTTCATCCTTTATGGACCTTATTCATACCTTTCCATCTATGTTGGATGATTTTGCTTCATTTATCTCTATGAATCATCATGATTCTACACCTTGTGAGGAAAATGATGATACTTTATCCCTCACCTCGCATGCTACATATAGAGATCTTCCTTTTGGAGATGATGATAAACCTAGTGCACATATCTTTTATACATATCATGCTAGCTTTCCTTTCTCACTTATGGGTTCTACTCCATGTAACTCTCTTTATTCATATTTTCTTTAGGATTCAAGTGATGTAGATACATGTGTCACCTTCAAGTACATATGATGATATCACCATTTCCCATGCCTACTGATACACTTGTTAATTTAGGAGTACCTATTTATGATTATTATCTAGTGATGAGATTTATGATGAGTGTACTTCTTCTATCACCAGTTATATGCCTTATTCACCTTCACATGAGGTCATTACCTCCCATGTAACTCATGATAATTTTTCTTCTCTATCTTGTGGCTCATGGTCTATTGATGATATGTTTATTGATGTGCATAGTGATATTTCTTTATCTTCTCATGACGAAGCTGGTGACTCTTTATTCCATTATGATTTGGGTTATGGTACACATTCATATATAACACTTGTTATCAAGTCATTTAGTGGTAACGAAGATGAAAATTTACATGTTTAATCCTTTTTATCCTTATATTTTGATTTTATACATGATGATAATACTTTGATGCATGTATATGGTGATGCCTTGGTTACTTGAGCTAGATAATGGTTTGATTCCTATGATACTTCTTATACATCCTAACATGGTTTGTCATGTGTTTTCATAAATTACTATACTTTTGACCCTAGACCATGTTTTACTCATGACTTTAATTCTTCTCCTTCCAGTGGCTTTTTCTTAGTGGATCCCACAAATGTTTCTATGCATTATGATTATATACCACTTTTTATGGAGACCCACCTTTGGACCCTCTTATGATTTCACATGATGTATTTTTTAGTGCTTATGGAGTACATTCATATATACCATCTATTGAATAAACATATGATTTAGACATGCCTAAATATCATAACAACATGAGGATTTTTTTACAATTTTTACTTGGTATATGTGAGGATAATGTGCCACTAGTGGATGATATATCTTTCACATCCTCCACTCCTAGTACACATGACTTGATGCATACACATATGAATATGTGACATATTGAGAATGAATTTCACCTTATGTGAACTACCTCATCACTAGTATTAACCATCTATAATGGTATGTGGATACTTATGTGCAAAGATTTAAACCACAAGATGGTACTAGCAAAATACTTCACAATCCTTTGGCATATGACGTGTTGACTTATCCTTCACCAAGTCAATTTGTCACACCTTGTTTTATAGAATATGATGATAAAGGAGATATATTTCTTCATATAAGGACTTTCCAAGCCATTTTTTTAGTTTTTTTCATGAAGATAAGTTGCTTGCTAAATTATTTCCAACAAGTTTGAGTGGTCATGATTTTACATTGTTCTATTCATTGTGTTATGCACTTAACCCATTGGATGAATGGGGATATGCATGATGAGAAACTATGACTCATTTAATCCCTATATTAGTCATTTATTAGTTCCTAATTATATTTGGTGTAAGCTAAGAATCCTCATTGGGATTAGGGAATTGATATTGCCCAATAGTGCCTACAAATAAGATGTAGTAAGCAATTGTTGAGCATTGCATTAGATGTTTTATTCTTATTGCAAGACTTTTGGAGGTTGCCCCCTTGAAGTGGTTTATTCTAATCAAGTATTTGCATCTCTTGTATCTTATATTCTTCTATTCTGATAATTAATTTCATTATAGGTGGTATGATCATAGCATATTCTTAGTAACTTTAAGGGGAGAAAAAGGGTAATTTTCTATTTTATTTTAGGTGGTATTGTCAGTAGATATCTTTCTCATACTTGTAAGGGTTTTCTTGAAATTTGGAAGGGTGATCAAAGAAAAATTAAAGAATCTACATTTTGTATTTAAGAAAATTTGAAGAATTTTTTGAATAAGTTATTGTAAAATTAGGGTTTTTCACCTCATTCACTTCCAAGGATACAAATTATTGTTTCTTAAGATTTTTTTTCACTAAATTGAATATTGGACTCAAGTAAAATTTACAATAAAAATTTTAGTGAATTTGGATTAGTTTTGAATGATTTATTGTAAAATTAGTTGGTTCCATCATGGTAAGGACTTCAATAATAATCAAGGGAAGGAATATAGTCACACTAGGGAAGCATCCAAATAGAGAGGATCTAGTAATAGAAGAGATGTTGTTTGTATATTTTGAGGCTAATTTGAATGTAACAACCACCAAGTTCAAGGAGGATTTTTTTTTTGGTAATACCTTCCAAGTTAGGTCTAATGCTAAGCTCAAGAAAGGTTCAAAAAAATTGAGGAATTTTTTTTTCTCAAGAGACTTCAACATCATCACCAAGAGAAGATCACATTCTACATCAAATGCGAGTACTTTCTTCTCTCAATTATAATCTCACCGTGACACCAAAACAAATGAAGAAATGAGATAACCAACATCAAAATGAAAGGAATTTTGAAGTAGGAGATTCACATCACAAGACTTGGGAAGTAAATGTGTCTTCTAAGGGAAATGAGGATTTTGAGTTTTTTCATTGATTTGAATCTGAATCAAGATCAACATCCAACTAATTCTATTACAAGATCTAGGCACTTATTTTCAAATATGGATATGCATGAGTTTGGTGGCAAGTATCCACAAATGGTAAGCTCTAATCAAATGCAAAATATCTCAAGGTTTAGGTTCAACAAGATTTTAGGAAAAATTATTTTCTCCAGAGACTTCACCATCACCACCAATAGTTTTCATTGTGGAATATCTAACTCAACCTCAAAAGTAATTATTTTCTTCTCTCAAGGCAAATCTCACCATTACACCAAACTAAATGAAGTAACAGGATGACCAAAATCAAAGTGAGAGGAACTTGAAAGTAGGAGATTGATTTTTTTTAGGTTGTAATCATATAAGTGTATTTCTCTAAAGTAGTAAAAGAAGGATAACAAGCTCTCACCCAAAAATTATGGTCCTTATCAAATTTTGCAAAACTTTGGTAGTGCAACATACAAGCTATCATTGTCTCCAACAATAAAAATACATCAATTTTCTCATGTCCCTTGTTTAAAAAAGGTATTGAACAATAGATTCTAGCATAGACAGTGTTTCCTGAGCTCAATGAAGAGAGAAGAATCATTTTTTTTTAAGCAATTCTCTAGAAACACATAAATAAGTTGATGAATAGGATCATTATGGAAAGCCTCATCAAAAGAAAGAATTTTTCTATCAAAATGATATTGGAAGATGAATATTCTATGTACAAGCATCCACAATTAATCAACATTGAGGACAACACTTGTTTGAAGAGAAGGGGCATGTTATATGTCATTAACCCATTGGATGTATGGGGATATGTGATGACCAATAATGATTCATATGATCCATATATTAGTCATTTATATTGCCTAATTATATTTATTATAAGCTAGGTTAGCCTCATTAAGATTAGGGGATTAATACTACCCAATGATCCCTGTAAATAAGAGGTAGTGAATAGTTTTTACCATCATATTGGAAGTTATATTCTTATTGTAAGACTTTTGGAGGCTTCCATCTCAAAGTGGATTATTCTAATAATTATTTGCATCCCTTTCCTCTTATATTCTTCTCTTATGCTAAGTAATTTCATTAAACATTGCCTCATGCTTCTATTTCTTTCTTTAAGGTTTTGGCTAATTGTTTTATGAAACATTTTCATTACAATATTGAGCCTAAGACATCTATCACTCAACTCATACAATGCAAACAAAAAACAAAAGCCAATTAAGAACTATATTTTTAAATTTCAAGCTTTGGCTACTAATATGAGGTCTATATTATGGGATAATAAGATTTAATGTATATTTAAAGATGGTTTACTTCCCCTCGTCTAAGTACAAGTGTTTTCTAAAGTTTACCATTCATTTTCAAATTTATGTGATAGCATATATAAATGTGATAAAGCTTTATTAGAAGATCCTCTTTATGTCAACATATTTCTAACACTACCCCCTTTACCCGTGAGATAACATCATTGTCACATTTAAAAAATGGGGGCAAGGAAGATGTATCTAATTACAATTATCATGAAAAAACTAAACCAAAATAGTTTAGAGAATTCACTACATTGAAGGTGCCTCCACATATGACAGTATTAGAACAAATCTTGAAACACAATATCATTGTCTAACCTCTTATTAAACCAATGGATAACTCTAATCTTGCACACCAAATAAAGCAAAGAATTTGTATGATTTGTTGAATATAAGGAATATTGAGAGTGGGGGTGAATCATTATTCCATAAAACCACTTCTTAACAAGTTTATTTATCCAATTTCCAAAATCAATAACATGAAAGCAGAATAAGCATAAGAAAAAAAACCATAAAGACATAACACATGGACACCAGGATTTTTACATGAAAAACCCAAAAGGGAAAAACCACGGTGAGTGTTAGCTCACAATATATTATGATAGCACGATACCGAATTACAAGAAGGTTCACTGCCCAGGGCTTACTCCCCTATGAAGAAGTGCTCACTGCACAAAGGCTCACTACCAAGAGAAAAGAAGATAGAAGAAGGATTGGCTCACTGCCAGGAGATGAACTATTGTAAATGCGTCTACCATATGCTGGATCACATTTCTATTGAAGGCTCAATATATAGATTCAAAAGTCTTCATCTATTCTACCCTGCTTCTCAACTCAACTACATGTACTTTATTTTTCTTTCTCTGCTCTGCACTCTGCTCATAATCCTTCAGACTTTGAATTTGCACATTACACCACACACCACTTTTTTTCAATACCTTTTCATCCATCAAGTATTTATACCCACAACAAGATTCATCTCATAATCAGGTCCGCAAGCTAGACATGAATTGTGTTTACAATGTATTCTACCTTGTCGGCTTGATCAAATGTACAAACAGTAATGCGGACTCAAAAAATCATTGAATAATCTTCATACAAGTCAGCACCAAACATACAACCACTTAGATTTAATATTCAAGCAATATGCCTTCTCTGCATAAAGATCTAACTGCCTGTCGGCTTGTCTCTTAAGAACATGTTTGACCCAATTTATCTTTCACATCAAAAATCTCACTGCAGATAATAGGAGACTCAAGGATTCATAACCAACATTCATTCTTGAACTCTAAGCATAGCTCGAGAACCATAAGACAAAATATGTAACTACAGAGAAATGCGGATCCTTTTTCTCAAACACTGTGCACCGTTCCTGTCTTAGTTCTGTTCACCTAGACTTAGACATTTCATAGTATGACTTCCAGAGGAAGTTGGGTCTTGATCATTGGAACATAACATCATCAAATAGCTATGAACCACATACCTAAACCACATATAATGATCTTCTATCGTGGGGGCATACTGACCCAATCTCTGTCACTTGCTCTGAATACTGTCCATACTTAGTCATTTTAGCCTTCCGGACCAAAATACTTTTGTGCTTTGTTGCCAAACCAAGTTGGTCTTCCAGAGTAATGTCTCTTTGTCATGATAGTGAAAACACTTTTCCTTGTTTCCATCAATGACAATATGCAATCCTTCATCAAAGCATTGTCTCTTGCCAACAGTCTCCCCATTTGGCATTGATGGAAACACTTAGTGAAAAATGTGCTCCCCCTTACTCTATATTCCTTCTCTCTCATTTTTCACTATTCTTCTTCTCCCCCTTTGACATCAATGGCAAAGGTGTATGTTCAAAAAGTCAAAATTGTGTCAAAACTACAAATCTGTCATACTCTGCCGCATATGTACATACAATCTTCAACTTAATTAGTTGTAGGTGAAAGGATATCCTTATACACAATCTTTAATTGTGCAATCTCTTCATCCCACCTTTTCTTAGCTCTTTCCAAAATTTGGATGTGACCATTTATCAAAAAGACTGATTCTTCTTCCTTTTGCACATTAGATTGTGTGTCAATTTGTGAAGCTACATGTGTTTCTACTACAATACTAATCATTGAATCTAACTTGGGACTAATTAGTCCTCTCAACTAACACATTTTATTTTTCATTTGATCCCTCTTATTTACAACATCACTTAACTCATTATGAATATTAATTACTTGTATTTCTTTGCCACTCACCAACTTAGCTGCTAGATCCAATGATTTAGAAATATTTACCAGCTGCAGTTTCAGATCCTTTATCTTTTCTTCTAGCTCTTTTGTGGCTTCCGACCAAGATAAGCAAAATTTGTACAGGTCACTTGCTTCTTTGATAGCATTCTATATGCCTTTCATTTTATTGTCTAGTAGAGCTTTGTCATTTACTATCATAGTCTTCAACTCATTTAATCTTTTCTCATCAAATTCTTGTCTTACTTTTGTCTCAGCAGATTTCTCAAAAAGATTCAAAATGTTCACTTATAGAATTTATGAGTCCTTTTAGTTGACTTATTAAAGACAAAGAGGTGTCCTTCTGATATGATGGAATCAACTTCTCAAAAATGTTGGATGCCTCACCAATCAGCTCACTGTCCTGTATGTGAAACTTCAAAATTTCTTCCTATGCCTTTGCTTGCACAATTGATACTAGTTTAAATTTCTATACAGGGGACATTGAGTCCAAGTTTATTGGTCCTTGCAAAAATTCAAGGTCATCTAGGACCTGTTTCTCTTTCTCCAAAAAATCTTTGATCGAATCCGCAGTGTCTCTTGCTATACCAGAGACTTCTTCTTCCTAGTTTAGTTTCAGAGGATCTAAATCCATAGCTTCATTTGCACGATCCTTTTGTTCTGGTGTAGGGATTTCCTTATCTTGTTTCTCTTCTTGATCATCAGCCTTATCTATCTTCTCAGTCTTATCCATTCCTATCTTGTCACATGTTTGTTGTTCTGGAGGAGAACTAGTTTTAATAGCTGTAGCAGGGGCTTTCTTCTCTTTAGCCACTTTGTCATCTAACCCTTGATCCAAATTAACTTCTAGAAAATATGTATCATCTCCAAAATTTGTTTCATCATTGTCATATATTGTTGGAAGATGGAATTCCTTTAACACTCTTAAAGTGATTTCATCAATCTCCTTCACTACTTTCTCAATGTCATCTGACATGAGAGTATTCATCCTTTTCTTTGTTCTGAACTCCTTGATGAGTGCTTTCGAGATTTTTGTTTTGTCTTCAGGGGAGATCTCCAGACATAACTTTATCAGTGTATGCTCACAGAGTTCAATGTCTTTTTGCATAGCTTCTTCTTTTCTTGTAGACATAATACTACCCAAGGTGTCTGGAAGATCAATAATGATCTCAATAAGGGCTTTGTTGTAGATGTCTAGATATCTGATAAAAGCAGTCTCAATAATTCTTTTATCTAGATCATTATACTCATCATACGGTTGGGCTAAGGGCTTTAAATTTCCATCAATGGTTATAGCTTTTAGGACATCCTCAAGATTTATAGTGGCTTCACCTGTCTGAGACTCATCTTACCCTGGCCTTTTCTCAGCTTTTCTCTTACCAGAAGGTTTCTTCTTGCTGCTCCCTGAGGCTTTGGTGGCCTCAGTTTTCATTTTCTTCACTTCTTCATCTAACTCAGTCTCTTCATCATCAGCTCCTATACTAACATACATTCTACAACCTTTGGCTTTTTGTCTCTTGTGTCTCATTGCATAGGTTTCCATACTTGTAGAGGGTGTAGGACCAAAGGTCATAGATGCAGTTCCTACAGAAGTAGAACCTCTAGTTCTCCTTTTTGTGACTATTGGGTTCTCTAGTTGCTTCTTTGGCTCTTCCAGAGCATTAACCAGTTCCCTTTCCTTCCTCTCTTTTGCTTCTCTCTGTGCTTGTGCCTTTTCTCTAGTCTCTTTGATTTGTGTTTTGGTGAAACCCCTTTTTAGAGCATAATCTTCTGCCATCTTCTAGGCCTTTCTTAAAATTTCATTTTTTCTCACCTCAACATGTATTTTTGCAAACAGTTCCTCATAAGTCCCAAATCTCTCTTCATTGGGATCTCTAGGTTTGCTTAGCATATGTTGGGCATAATTTTCCAATGTTCCTCCATCTACTTCATAGCCCATTGGCATAATCCATATTGTTCTAGGCTCAACAGCCTCCATCAAGGATGCCTTTTATCACAATAAAGTAGATAGTGTCCTTATACTTTTCAACAACTGATCTAGGGATCCATTCTCTAGATTGCATTACCTTTTGGAAATTCTTGAAATAGCCCCACAGGTTTGTAGCTTGTGCATTATAACTTCCAATACCATTTAAGTGATTTCTAATTTGCACCACAACGGGTTTATCTCCAATCCAGAATAGATTTTTCATGCGAGGTAATTCTTGCATAAAGTAGAAGCACAAACACATAATTAACATACCAATTTGAAGGGATATTTGTTTTCTTTTGTCTTCTTCAGATTCTCCATTAACTATTGACGAAGCAGTTCACACAGGTCATACTCTACATTTTCCTTAACCATTTGATAGGTAGTATATATGGTAGTACCAGAGACAGAGTTCTCCCAGTTTGTGAAGTAGACTTTATAGTTGAATACCATGGATGCAAATCTAACTGCATGATCTTCAATGTCACTGATTGTCAATGCCCTTTTATCATATTTAGCTCTAGTGGCTTTCATCACTGTATCATTTTTCATGGCCTTCAATATAGGCACTATACCGGTAGAGTTTAGTCCTATGACAGCCCTTATGGCATCTTTGGTGATCTTGAATGTTGGGTTGAGCCATATAAACTCATCATGAATTCAGCTTAAGACATACTAGACCCATTCATCTTCTACAAAGACTAGAAAATCTATATATTGAATAAATTTCTTCTTTTCCAATACCTTATATTCTTCCTTCAAATCAAACCCATCTCCACTTAAATGTTTTATATATAGATCTGAGAACTGACTATCTCCATGTTCTTTTAGGGCAACATGAATATAGGCCCTAACATCTTCCACATGCATCACACTGAACAGAATTTCTAAAAATACACCATTTAGATCGACCTCTATTGATTTGAATGGGTGCTTCTTAAATTTTGGTTGGGATCTTTTGGTTATATCAATCACATGTGGTGTTGCCATTTTTGCAAAAGTTCAAATAAATTCACATTAGGGTTTTGAATCTAAAAAATACCTCTTTTCGCTGAATTAGGGTTTTCTTTGGTCTTGTCTTAATTTTCTTTGGAAATCACTAAGTCACTTGGAATTTCACTTCAATTTGCCTTAGACACTTTGACAGTTTGAATGTAGAATGAATTTTTCATTGAATGAGCCCCTTTTTAATTTTTGACTTCATTGCCATAAATGCTCCTATTAAAAAGTTGTCAAACACATTTCTGTAGAATGTAGTCTATTTGGATTGCTCCACAATATTTCATGTTTGATCCTTTTCTTCCAAAATTTTGTTCAAAAGATCTATCATATGCATCTTTTCAATATATCTTCATGTCAGATTCTAGCACTGACAATCTGGCTAGAGGATTAAGATTTTCATTATAGCTCCCTCTAAGACAAAGCTCACAAATTTACTTCCCGGAGGAAGTATCTGCACCAGATGTTGGAGCGGATCCATCCTTGACTTCAATCACATCTTTCTTGATCTAGATCGCCCATTTCTTTCTTAGTTTCAACCGGATCAACTTTTTCCTTTCCCTTATCATTCCTTTGCTTTGTTTCCTTTCTTCAACATATTAGTTTCTTTTGACATTCTTGCTTCTGCAAAATTTTACCATATCACCAAGTTTGTTGCAATTATAGCACACAATACTTCCATGTCCTTGATTCCTTCCTCTGAATGAATTCATCCTTGATTTGCATTGATTAGCCATGTGACCAAATCTATTGCAAGAAAAATACTTTCCATTGAATGGTTGAGTATTCCTTGCATTGTAAAACCCTTTTCTTGCCAAACTTCTGCATTCATTTGATCTATGACCAATTTTCTTGCAATTGAAACATTGACCAGAGAATGATGGAACATTCTGATTTATTCTACTCCTACACTAAGTAGCTTTATGACCAAATTTATTGCAATTAAAACAATGGCCATTGAAAGATGGGTACCTTTGAGCATTTGCCTATCTGACCAAAGGTCTTCTATCTTCTTCTTTGATTCCTGAACTGGTTGCCTTTGTTTTACTTCAACTGAAATTTTTCTTGACCTGATTTTGAACTTTCTCCTTTCTCAAATCCCAAGCCTTGCTTGTTATCGGAACTCTTTTGACTAGAAATCATCTCATCAAGTTTTGTAGAACTCATCTTGAACTTTTCTTCATAGCTCTTAGCTTTTTCCAAGTCTGATTTCAGGCTCACAACCTATTTTTCAAGTTTAGCACATTCTTCTAACTTGCTTTTTACCATCAAATTTAGATCTTCTTCTGCTTTAGCTCTTTCTATAACTTCCACTTCCAAATCATCCAGGGTCTCATTTGCTGATATCAATTGTTCACTAACATCTCTGTATTTTTCTTTGAATTTTGTGACTTGTTCTTTTAGCTTTAGAATGCATTCATCAGTTTCTTGTATGTTATCCTTCAGATCCATGATTTTTGCTTCAAACTTTTCAAGATCAATAAGAGTTGCTTCTAGTTCAACATTGTTTGAGAGATTTCCCAATCTTCTGGTTGCCATGAGTGAACTCTCCCAGATCTTTCTCAATTTGTTATGCTTCTTCCAAGGAACCTTGCTTTGATACCAATTTTGAATATAAGGAATACTGAGAGGGGGGGTGAATCAGTATTCCAAAAAACCACTTCTTAACAAGTTTATTTATCCAATTTCCAAAATCAATAACATGAAAGCAGAATAAGCATAAGAACAACAACCATAAAGACATAACATATGGACACTAGGATTTTTAGGTCGAAAACCCCAAAAAGGAAAAACCATGGTGAGTGTTAGCTCACAATATATTATGATAGAACAATATCAAATTACAAGAAGGCTCACTACCTTAGGGCTCATTGCCCAGGGCTCACTACCCTACGAAGAAGTACTCACTACACAAAGGCTCACTACCAAGAGAAAGAAGATAGAAGAAGGATTGGCTCACTGCCAGGAGATGAACTATTGTAAATGCATCTACCATATGCTAGATCACAGTTCCATTGAAGGCTCAATATACAGATTCAAAAGTCTTCATCTATTTTGTCCTACTTCTCAACTCAACTACATGTACTCTATTTTTTTTTCTTTGCTTTGCACTCTGCTCATAATCCTTCACACATCAAATTTGCGCATTACACCACACACCACTTTTTTTTCAATACCTTGATCCATCAAGTATTTATACCCGCAACAAGATTCATCTCATAATTAGGTCAGAAAGCTAGACATGAAGCATGTATACAATGTATTCTACCTTGTCGGCTTGATTGAGTGTACAAACAGTAATGCAAACCCAAACAATCATTGAATAATCTTCATACAAGTTGGCACCAAACATACAACCACTTAGATTTAATATTCAACAAATATACCTTCTCCGCATAAAGATCTAACTACCTGTCGACTTATCTCTTAAGAACATGTTTGACCCAATTTATCTATCACATCAAAACTCTCATTTCAGACCACAGGAGACTCAAGGATTCATAACCAACATTCATTCTTGACCTCTAAGCATACCTGTAGAACCGCAAGACAAAATATGCAACTGCGGAGAAATGTAGATCCTTTTTCTCAGACACTATGCACCGTTCCTATCTTAGTTTTGTTCACCCGGACTTAAACATTTCATAGTATGACTTCTAGAGGAAGTCAAGTCTTGATCATTGGAACATAACATCATCAAATAGCTATGAACAAGATAACTGAACTGCATATAATTATCTTCTACCACAGAGACATACTGACCCAATCTCTGTCACTTGCTCTGTATATTGTCCATAGTTATTTTAGCCTTCCAGACCAAAATACTTTTGTGCCTTGTTGCCAAACCAAGTTGGTCTTCCTGAGTAATGTCTCTCTGTCATGCTAGTGAAAACACTTTGCCTTGTTGCCATCAATGACAACATGCAATCCTTCATCAGAGCAATGTCTCTTGCCAACATGATTATCATCACATACATGGACATTCTATAGATAGTTGCATTGAATTTAAACATAAAGTTCAAGATCTTATTGACAAAGGGAATATAAACATTAAACATACTCATGAACCCACATGTTCCTCACTTGATGAGGTAAATCATATGAGAACAAATGATGAAGATGAACTTTAAATGTTTGTCAAGAAATTGGTTTTGTTCACCATAACACATCTAGTGTTGTAGATACACATGAAGTAAAAGAAAACCCACCTAATATTGTACAACATCTAAGTTAGTCATTTCAAGGCATAAATTACACTTTGCATCCCTACATCCCACTCTTGTTCATGTGAGTACACTTCATAAGGACATTAATAGACCCATCGGGGCATGTTGATTATAGTGATACATCTTCTAAGTATATTCTAGACACACTGAATGGGGGTGACTTCATTAGTCAAATCTTCCCTTTCCTCCTTGACATACTTTGTACTTGAACCTTTCTTACTTTTCCATCTATATGTACATTTTGAGCTTCCTTGTTTATTCATCCATTTACCATGCGTGTTCTTACACTTTGTTCATTTCTTTATGTCATGTTTGTTGTGTTTTACCTATTCTCACTTCACCTTCTATATCATAATTTATTCTTTCTTCCTCTACTTAGGGGATATCTTTTTTACTCATTTCCATGTTTTGCATCGGTCCATGCTTCCTTTTATGCCATTACTTGGCTCTTATGCTTGCTAATATATTGTTTTTATACAACTTTGTTTACCTTTTATGATCATTTACATGTTTCATCTCACACCACTTTCAGTTTCACTTATCCTTTGTCTTTCATGATATTATGTTTTCATGTTCCTTATGCTACACACTTGTGATGTCTTATGTATTCCAAGAATAATATATTCTTATCTTCATCATGACCTATGTTTTCCTATCATATGATTCTCAAGGCTACCTTTTGACTTCATGCATGTGTCACTTGACATTTCTCATTTTACCAAGTCTATGCTTATGAGCCTTATCTCATTTTAGTACTTTATCATCATATGTGCTTACACATTCTTATCATGCTCCTAAAGCTATCTTATTGTATTTCGTTTATTGGGAGAAATCATCTTTACGTGATATTTCATGTTATATCCTACTTATCTATACTAAAATGCTTATCTAGCAATTTGATTACATATTTGATATGTTTACATCATCCTTATCCATCCTTTAGGATTGGGCCTACTTTATGATTTGCCTTTATTAAGGGAAGTATTTTACTCGATGTTTATCTCTATTCTATGATGTTACATACATGTTCTAAGATGTTACATACATGTTCTATGATGATATGTGTAGACACCTAAAAATGTCTCGACCACCAAACTGACTCCTGACATCCTTAAACATACCAATTTCCTTTCCAACCAATTAATTAAATTTCTATTTAATTAATTACCCCTTTCATCACCTAAATCCACACCATTTTATCCCCAAAATTGAATTAATTTTATTAATTCAATAGTCCAAACCTTAGCCAATTGATTTAATAAATATGCAAAATTTATTAAATCAATTCCCCCATTTTTTCCTAAATCTAATTAATTAGTTAAAACCATGTTAACTAATTAATCCATCCTACTAATTAGCCTCTCCCTACCCTAGACAATTAAATAGCTATTATTTAATTGCCTACTCTAGCTTACCTCATCCTAGCCTTATGATTAATTAATTGAATCACTAATTAATTAATCTTATCCCCCCTCTAATCCCTCTACTAATTTATTCCAGCCACATTAATTAGGTTAATCACCCTAATTAAGTGAGTCAAACCCTCATTAGCACTTCTCTCCACATTCCCCAAATTTAAAATTCAAATAAATCACACATCACATTTACTCCTCTTACACATCCCTTACACATGTCATAACTCATAAATATCCACTCTTCCCCAAATGAATTTTTAATTCATTTTACCCTTCCCCATGTGAATTTTTAATTCACAAATAATCCATCTCACCCAACCTCATTTATTCACCCCTTTCCAAAAAATGAATAAAAGATTTACTTGTATTCCTAGCCCTCCATCTTCCAAGATCAAATCTAGGCCCTCCACATCACTTTCATCCTCCACCATTGATCTCTCCAATCAATCTCCATCCTTGGATCAAAATCCTCTCAAAAATTCTATAAATACAACCTCTCACAAGTCATTTTTCCTCATCCAATTCCATGCAAAGTTACCATGCCAAAATCACCTTTGAATAGCTAGTGAGTTGCACAATTGAAGAGCACTTCACATTTGAATCCAAAGTCTAGGGAAAATCTTGGTCTTGGGAGCTTCTTTTGGGTGCAAAGGCTCCTTCTTCCCTTGATGGGATTAGGTTGTGTTCATGAGGTATAATCTTGTGTTTATTTGCATTTGATTTAGTGTTTTGCCATATTACATTTACCTAATCTACATTGGCATGCCCAGTGGGAACCACAAGGTCCAATCTAATCCTTGTTTGTGAGCTTTTGTGTTAGTATCCAGCTTTTTGCAGGTTCAGCGCTATTCGACCGTCGCAGCGGTGCCATCACTACCGTATTTCAGCACTATTCCTCTTTTAGCACTATTTTTGCGCATTTATTTTTAATACTAACCCTACTCACGTGTTGCGTTTTTTTTGTTTTCCTATTGTTTTCTGTGTTAGTTGTTCTCTGTTTTGCAGGAAAACCAGGAATTACAGGGGGAGGTTATGGTGAATTTCTAAAAGAAACAACAAAGCAGCATCAGTTCAGTGTTTTGACGCCATCCTTCAGATTAGCGCCATCTGTGTATTTTTTGGATTCAAAAATAGCACGCAGTGGCGCCTTTACTACTACCGATCATCGCTATCCTCTGTAGTAGCGCCTAACTTAGGCTTTATTAGCGCTAAATTATGTATCAATGCCATTATTTTAATTAGCGCTACCGTAGATTTTAATTAGCGCCATTAAATAGTTCAGCGCCATTTTTCATAAGTTAGGTTGTTCTGCCCGCAGTGGCGCCTGTATATGTCTGTTTTAGCGCTATTTCGATAATCTACCTTTCTGTTTATTGCAAGTACTACGGATACTAACAAGTCTTTTGCAGGATGGTTTGTTAATTAGTTAGCAAACATTTCAATTTGGAAACTAAAATAAACCCTTGTTTGCTTTGATTAGGTCTTAAACAAACATTTCAATTTGGTGTTTAAAAAATCAATCCAAACAGCTCTTTGTGTGAAGTGTGTGTGATTACAACATTTATTTTGGTGCTCTAAAATATACTTATTTTGTGTGCCAACAAACAAACAATCAAAACACTTCAATTTGGGCTATAAAAAGAACAACAAATTGCATACTTCATTGGATAAAAAGAACAACAAACTTGCATTTCCACGCATCTAATCAAGACAATCTAATGCTTGTGTGAAGTGTCTTCGTGATTGTGTTAAGTAGAGTGAGAAGTGTATGCTCTTCCCTTGCACCCTTTGGTGATCTTGGGAATCAAAAACTTCTCACAACACTTTGCATTAATCACCCCCCATCTAAATCCAAAGATCTAAAATTGAACCATGTTGAGTGTGATATAATCATAGGGAACACATATGCTCTCCCCTCGCATCTTTGTATGAACTTGGGGATCAAAAGTGTTTTCATGATTGTATTGCTTTTGTAATCCTTAGAGGGCCTGCCACCCGCTTTGAAAGGTGGGAACGACCCAAGCGGCATCAAGCTAAAGCCAAGCTCTTCCAAGCTGCTATATAAAATAAGGTGTTTGGGATGAAAGTCTCAAGCGACAGGTGTTGTTTTGTTATACCGACAGCCAACCTCCCCATAAACCCTCCAAGGCGCAACCGTTGGAGGCTAGGAGACTCCATAACGGAGAGTAGCGCTGCCGCACATATAACCACCTGAACAGATGCCCTTACTAAGAGCCATTGTTGTAGTAAGCCAAAATCCTTCTATTTGTTGACGCAGAGGGCAAAACCCTTGAAGTGGCCCCGATTCATGCGGTTCTTAGCCGAGGTAGCAGGGACAATCTAAAGGTTTGGAGAGGGTCAAGCCTTATAAGAAACCCAGATCTTGGTATGCGTGAGAAGTGTGTGCAATTGTAAGGAGGAGCCGGTGCTACCAAGATCCTGGAGCTACCCGCTTTGAATAGGCGCAGCTAGGGGATTCAATGAATATTGTCACAATCTCGCCTTAGGTTGTAAAAGTGTGCTTGTTCTAAACAAATCATGTCATTTCACAAACAAAAATCATTGCTTGTTTTGCGTTCAAATGTGTGTTAAAGTGCTTTGATTTTTCACAAATGACTTGCCAAGAGACAAAAACAAATCAGTTGGCCACATTCCAAGAAGACAAATCTAACAATTTACCATCAGAAATCTGTTTAACCTGCTTCAGTGCCATATCTGTCTGATTATAGCACCTTTTCATCTGTGGATTGGCACTATTTTTAGATTGACGTGCCTGAGACAGCAAACAAATCAGTCACATCCCAAACAACATAATCCAAAATTCTGCCATTAGAAATCCAAAATTTTACCATCAGAAATCTGTTTAACCTGCTTCAACGCCATATCTATCTAATTATAGCACCTTTTCATCTGTGGATTAGCGTTGTTTTTAGATTGACGTGCCTGAGACAGCAAACAAATCAGTCACATCCCAAACAGACAAATCCAAAATTCTACTGTCAGAAATTCAAAATTTTACCATCAGAAATCTGTTTAACCTGCTTCAACACCATATCTGTCTGATTATAGCACCTTTTCATCCGTGGATTGGCGCTATTTTTAGATTGACGTGCCTGAGACAGCAAACAAATCAGTCACATCCCAAACAGACAAATCCAAAATTCTACCGTCAGAAATCCAAAATTTTACCATCAGAAATCTGTTTAACCTGCTTCAGCGCCATATCTATCTGATTATAGCGCCTTTTCATCCATGGATTGGTGCTATTTTTAGATTGACGTGCCTGAGACAGCAAACAAATCAGTCACATCCCAAACAGACAAATCCAAAATCCTACCGTCAGAAATCTAAAATTTTGCCATCAAAAATCTGTGTAACCTGTTTCAGCGCCATATCTGTCTGATTGTAGCACCTTTTCACCCGTGGATTGGCGCTATTGTTAGATTGACTTGCCTGAAGCAAAGACCCATTTTGTTGTGATCTATACCTTCAGTTCTGCCATAATCTGTATCCATCTCACAGAAATCCACCAACAGTCCAGCCTTTTTCTTCAAAAAATTTCCAAAATTGCACCTTCTTGACCTTAGAGAATTAATCACCACCATTTTTGGACCCCATTATCAGCACAAATACATATCCATCCATCCCCTTTCAATCCTTTTTGCATATCTCCTTGGACCAAGACAAATCATTTCAAAAAATCCACATCCAAATCACAAAACCCATCAACAAATCATCAACCAAAGCTTGTCATCCTTTTGAGCCAAAGTTAGATCTAGATCTTATCATTAACATCACGTTTTCCTTGAAAAGTCATTAGTCTACATTTCAAGAGAAACAAATCACCTCTCTTTGCGTAAGGTCATTAGTCTACCCCAAACAAAGAAAATCGTCATCCTTTGTGTGCCAAATCAAAATCTAGATCTTATCCAAAAAGCTCAATTCGAAAAACATCAACAACATCATCCTCACCATCCTAAATCAATCAAAAAATCAAAAACATCACAATTCCAAATCCCTTTCTTATCATCCATCTTTGGTCCAAAATTTGTGCAAAAATATCAATATCACCCATTCATATCACCCTTAGGATAAAACCTTTGGAAAGACATATCGATCTTCATCATACTCCATCTCACTACCACATCCATCTTTGGGTCCAACAAAATCAATTCGATTCTCTAAGGTCTCCACCTCATCCCACATCTAGAAATCAAATCCATACGTGTATGCCCACCACAAGATCACAACACAAAAGAAATCAAGAAATGGCAGAACGATGGCCCTTTGGCATGCCTAACACCGACAGTAACAACATACCCATTTATCAAACATACAATCCACCAACATATTCCTTCATCCCCCCATTTGGCGCCAACGACCCTTTTCACTTCTTACCACAAGCACCAACACCACCACCACCACCACAAAATGTCCCCACCATATCCCAAGATGACCTAGATGTCTTGACCTTCACGCAAGATGCCGATAATATGGACCTACTTGATAAAGTCCTAAGATCGGACCCAAAGAGATATCTTGACCATCTTCTCAAGCTTGGTGCTCAACTTCCCCCCATCACAACATCATCACAACCATCCACTTCTACAGTTGTCCCTAACACATCAAATACCCAAGCATCTACATCACATACCCAACCCACCATCTCTCAAACGTCAATGCCTAACGTATCTACCACCTCCACAACCTCAACCACTACTACACCTACAATTTCCACGGCTATGCCCAACATCTCCCAACCTGTCATCACTTCTACTACCACAACTACCATCAACCCTTTCGCTTCACTCACAATGGGCAACATCACACAAGAAAGTACCTCCACAAGTGTGCCCCCACCAAACACTCACACCCTTGCATACCTACGACAACTATTCTCACAACGCATCTAACCAATCCAACATACACGTACCCAACGTCAATCCCATAAGTCAACATAATCCCAATCCCCAAATACCCCCACATATTCTCCAACAACTCTACGCGCACCAACAACAGTAGGCACTAATCAATCCAAACCCCAACCTGCAACACCAACATCTCAACCAAACCAATCCCCAACATCAACTCCCGCCCCATCTCCAATATCTCACCAACCAACAACCCTACACGTTTCAACCACAACAACCACAGGATTTCAATACCGTGCTACAAAGCTTAATCCAAAAGGTGGATGACTTACAAACTGGGGGCAAACGCAAATACTATTCTTTTGAGGATATTTGCCCCTACCTGTTTGACCGCACCTTGTACATGCCCCCTTTCCCTAAAAACTTTGAAACACCAAAATTTGACAAATACAAGGGAAAGGGCGATCCTAGGGACCACCTTCAGGAATTCTACATTGCTTGCCTCAAAGTCTCTCACAATGACACATCTTATGAGACTCGTCCCAAGAAGTCTTGGTGGCCAAGCCGCTGAATGGTTCGCCCATCTTTCACCTGGAATTCAAACATTTCCTGAGCTTGCGGAGAAGTTTGTCAACCACTTCTCCTACAACTTTGAACATGAGGTGTCTATGACCGACCTTTGTAACACCAAACAAAAGAACGGTGAAGCTTTCGCTTCTTTCCTACAAAGGTGGAGGGGCCTAGCAAGCAAACTCCCATGGCCTATTCCTGAAAAACAACTTGTCACCATGTTCATGGCCAATCTCAATCAGGAATTAGGTTTTCACTTACAGATTCTGTGAGCATCTACCTTTGAAGAGGTTATCGACAAAGGCACCACTGTTGAACGAGCCCTCATTACTAAGGGTTCCATCAAACTTTACAATCCCAAGACCAACAACAACAACAATAACAACAACCACAAATCCAATCATAACACCCCCAATGCCAACAACAATACCAACATGCAATCTAATGATAAATCACATTATTGGGGGAAGAGCAAGAATAATTTGAACGACGGCATCACCGATGTGAAGGCCGTCCAACACATCCAAAATCACACACCGGCACACACGTATGCAGCAAATACCAATAACCAAAGAGGACCAAATAAACCCCGCAAACCTCGCTGAAATTTCACGCCATTAGCAGAACCTATTGAAGACATCCTCGATAGATGTCTCAAGCAAGGAGAAATCACACTCCCGCCTATTAGACCATGCCAAGACAATGACCTCAAGGCAGCATGGTATAATGAAAATGATTATTGCGAATACCACCGCGTGGCAGGCCATAAAACAGCGAACTGCATGCAATTAAAACATTGTATCCAAGACCTAATAGATCAAAATCTTGTCAACCTTGAGCACAGTGCACAGCCATCACCAAATGCTAACCTTGGAGCTTACAAGGATCCTCTGCCCAACCATAACAAAGCTTCATCATCCAATCAAGCGTACAATGTCACTCCACCACCCACACACTACAACTCCATTGTTGGCCGCATCGAACCCTCATCCCACTTTGTCAACACAATCACCATTCAGGCACAAGCACCCGATTGCGCTGTCACAACCTGTCGAGGCCGTATCTCAATCTGCACTGTCCCTCCCACTGAACCAACACTCCCATGCACATCTGATCCCCTCCCCCCTCATCCAAACACCCGTCCATCACCCATCACTCGATACAACCTCCTAGACCATCTAGGAAAGACACCCGCGCAAATCTCCATCCTTGAGCTGCTTCGCACATCACCCTGCCACAAGGACATTCTTGACAAGGCCCTTTTGGAAACACAAGTCCCCACAAACTTGGATGTCAATCAATTTCAAGCCATGGTCGGCCATATTGCTACACCACACCATATCACGTTCTCTGAAAAAGATCTCCCTGCTTCCGAACACCTACATAATGATGCACTACACATCGAGGTCCGCATTCACAAACACACCATTAAAAGTGTCCTAATAGATGGTGGTTCTGGCCTAAATATTTGCACTCTAAAATTGTTAAAACACTTGGGGTACTCAGATGTGGTTGTGGATGCTAGCGAGTGCATAAAAATCAAAGGATATGATGACACCGAGAGGCTATCCGAGGGTACCATAAAGCTCCCTATTCAAGTGGGACAGAAAATCCTTGAAACCAAATGTCAGGTTCTGGATCTTGACCTCCCCTATAACATTCTTCTCGGCCGCCCATGGATCCATGCCATGCAGGTCGTCCCCTCCACTTTCCATCAATGTCTCAAATTCCCCCACAACGGCACCAAAGTCACTATTTATGCCGATCCCCGTCCCTTCCAATACTGCAGTTTTCTGGAAGGACACAACCAAACCTTCTGTCCATACAATAAAGCCACCACCCAAATCACTCCAACAGCTTCCACTTCATACATGGACCCCACCAACATCGCCACCACTTCATCGCAAACACCTTCACCACCTGAGGTCAAGATCAAGATCAGCAACCAAGGCTGCGAGGAATACAACCTTCATGGCACCTTTTGCGTGGGATTATTACCCACTCCTAAGACATTTGGCACTCTGAACATAGAGGCAGCTGACACAGTCATCATCAAATGCAAACCCTCGCCCATCTTTGAGAAAAAACATCTTCTGGATCAGGACATACTTGAAGATATTTCATCCTGGCTTTACAAGGACGAGGAAACAGAACAAGACATCCCAACCATCCCAACAAACAGTTACGGCAAAGGTTCTGAGATAGTCAAAAGAATGGGTTACAAAGGACAAGGCGGCATTGGCCTTCATGAACAAGGGATTGTGGAACCACTGCAAGCAACAAGGAACCCCTATACTCAAGGGTTAGGGTATGGTCAACCACAACGCATCCTTAATACTGGCAAATGTATCTTAGCTGAGTTTGCTCCAGTTTCTCTAGATGTCAACAATATTAATGAAACGGACCTACAAGACTCCTTTAGCGACTTTGCCGATTTCTTCACCTCCTCCATTTGCACCATCTACTCCGTCACTACTCTCACCTCATCATCCAATGACCTACCATTAGTATACCCTGACCTCATCGACTGGGACCAACGAGGACCTCCTATTTTTGACATCGCACCTAATGACAAAGCCATTGCTGAAATGATGGGAGTAAGAGACAACTTCCCCTTGGGAGATCACAGAGCTGGATACATCATGGAACTCAATCCAGCTACCTATTTTGGGGAGACAACCCCTGCTTCTAGTCGCAAAATACAGAAACAAAAAATGAATCTAATGGTGAAAACCATTCCACGGCAGTATCAGATCCTAAAAAAGTAAAAATAAAGGACGTATCTCCTGGTGAAAACCTCCATGAGGCGCCAAGAGATGGAAGCATGGGCCTCCCTAAAATAAATAAAGTATATCCTGACAGATCACCCATCTTGGTTGAACCAGCGCAGGAAATGAATCTAGGGACAGAGGAAGAGCCAAAAATCACATATCGAGCAGAATCTCTCAGCCTATTCGAACAGGAAGACTTCTTGGCATTTTTCACACGCAGAAATCACAACTTTGCATGGACCTACGCAGACATGCCAGGGCTAGATCCTGCCTTGGTTGTTCATCATCTTGCGGTACATCCTGATGCCAAACCAGTCAAACAGAAGCTCCGAAAGATGAATCCTCAGGTGGCCCTTCTTGTCAAAGCAGAGCTCAAAAAGTTACTAGATGTGGGGTTCATACGTCCAATTGATTATCCCGAATGGGTCTCGAATCTAGTACCTGTTGCTAAACTAGATGGCAGAATCCGCTGTTGCACTGACTTCAGAGACCTCAACAAGGCCTGCCCGAAAGATGACTTCCCGCTTCCCAACATTGACATGATCGTGGATCTTACTGCAGGGCATGAGATGCTATCTCTCATGGATGGCTTTTCAGGATACAATCAAATCAAAATTGCCGAAGAAGATCAGCACAAGACATCTTTTATATGCCCATGGAGGACATACTATTGGGTAGTAATGCCATTCGGCCTAAATAATGCAGGAGCTACTTATCAACGAGCAATGACTGTCATCTTCCACGACCTCTTTCACCACATCATGGAGGACTACGTTGATGACTTACTTGGCAAATCAAAAACCAGAGAAGAACACTTAGATGTGCTAGCCAAAATCTTTGACAGGCTAGAGCAATATAATGTTCGTCTAAATCCAAAAAAGTGTGTCTTTGGCGTCACTTCAGGCAAATTGTTGGGATACATAGTCTCCAGATGAGGAATCGAGGTGGACCCGGTGAAAGTCAAAGCTATTACTGAAATGCCACCTCCTAAAACCTTGAAACAACTGAGAAGCCTGCAGGGTAAACTACAATCTATCCACTGATTCATTGCTCAACTTGTTGACAAATGCCAACCATTCCAGCATCTCCTCAGGAAAGATACAGCTTTCACTTGGACTACTCAATGTCAGGATGCCTTCGACCAGCTAAAAGCATATCTGGCCAATCCCCCTATTCTATCTCCACCAAGACAAGGGGAGCCCCTCCTCTTATATCTATCTGCGACCGACACAGCAATCAGGGCTTTGTTAGCACAACATGATGAGCAGGGGAAGGAAAGAGCCATATACTACATCAGTCGCACCTTAATTTCCTATGAGCTTAACTACACACAAATTGAACGAGCATGTCTTGCCCTGGTTTTCACATCACAAAAGTTAAGACATTATATGCTCAATCACAAGACTAAGCTCATTGCTAAGATCGACCCACTTAAATATTTGCTAAACAGAGCATCTCTCACTGGAAGAATGGCAAAATGGGTCATGATTCTCACTGAATTCGACATAGAATACATAGAGAGAAAGGCAATCAAAGGACAGGTCATAGCAGATCAGCTGGCTGAGGCACCTATTCAGGCAGAACATCCTACAATAGCAGAATTTCCAGACGAGGCCATCTTGACAATCACACCAGCCACAGATACATGGAAGATGTACTTTGATGGATCCTACACTCACAGAGGCTCGAGGGCAGTCGTCCTATTTGTTACCCCTCAAGGGGACACGATCCCTAAATCATTTAAAATCACATTTCCATGCACCAATAATGTAGCAGAATATGAGGCCCTCATCACAGGTCTCTGAATGGCCATCCAATGGAAAATAGGCAAACTAACTGTGTATGGCGACTCTCAACTGGTCATTAGGCAAGTTAATAATGAATACAAAACCAAGGATGATAAGCTCCTTCCCTATAAGAAGATGATCGATGACTTTAAAGATTATTTCGGTGACATCCACTTCGAGCAGATCCCAAGGTTAAACAACAAAGCGGCAGATGCCATGGCCACCATCAGATCTCTGGTTGACATGAAGCAAGGCAGCAAGAAATGCGAATTCCTGATCGAAGGGCTCCCCATCCCAGCATATGATGTTCCCCAATCTGAACTAGTGTGCGAAATCATTGGTCTTTTATTGCCCTGGTATCAGGAAATGTACCTATACCTTCATAATAACATCCTCCCCAACAACCTATCCCCATCACAGAAAAAATCCTTCATCCGTTGAGCCTCCCGTTTCATCCTTGTAGGTGACACCCTCTACAAAAGGAGTCTTGATGGTATGCTTCTACGATGTTTAGACTCTAGGGAAGCCGAGGCAGCTTTGGAAGAGGTACACATAGGTATTTGCGGAGCACATTCAAGTGGACCAGCTCTTTCTAAGAAGATCCTAAGGACTGGCTATTATTGGCCCATAATGGACAAGGGTGCACATCAGTTTATCAAAAAATGCCTCCCATGTCAACAGCACGGCAATCTCATCCATGCCCCAGCACAGCAACTGCAACCAATCACAACACCATGGCCTTTCTCATAGTGGGGACTCGACCTCATAGGGAAAATCCATCCTCCATCTTCCAACGGCCATAAATTCATAATAACTGCTACCAAATACTTCACAAAGTGGGTGGAAGCAATACCACTCACCTTCACGACAAGCATCCAAATCTCCAAGTTCATTCTCCACTACATCATCTGCCGTTACGGTATCCCCCATTCCATTGTCACTAATAATGGGAAGCCATTCAAAAGCCAATAAGTTCGCACTTTGTGCGAAAAGTTTGACATCAAACACCGATTCTCCACGCCATATTACCCCCAAGGAAATGGTCAAGTAGAGGCTTCTAACAAAACCATCCTCCGCATCTTAAAAAAGATAGTCAATGAAGCTGGTCACGATTGGCACCTCCAACTCAACCCCGCCCTATGGGCTTACCGCACTAGCATCCGCACTCCTACCGGAGCCACTCCGTACTCACTAGTATTCGGATCAGAAGCCATTTTACCTATAGAGGTCGAGCTCCCATCCCTCCGAGTATCATTGCAAAATATTATCTCTGATGAAGACTATCACATCGCAAGGTTGCATCAACTTGAATTGTTGGATGAGAAATGCCTGAATGCATTAAATCACTTACAGGCATACCAAAACCGTCTCATAAGAAGCTACAACAAAAAGATCAGAACCAGAAAGTTTGAGGTGGGTGACCTAGTCCTAATGGAAAATCAAAAGAACCTGCAAGAGTGTCCAAAGCAAGGAAAATTCAAACATAATTGGCTAGGACCTTATGTCGTCACTACCGACTATGGGTCAGGAGCTTATCAGCTTGCAACACTTGAGGGGCAGCCTCTAGATGAGCCAATGAACATCTTGCATCTCAAGCGATTCTATGCATAACCGATCTGGTACCACAAGTCAAAAAATAAAAAAAATACAAAAATTAATCAAACACCAAAAAAAAATCAAAAAAAAATCAAAATCAAAAAATCAAGAAAAATTAGAGTGCAATAAAAAACTTCCAATGGTGAAAATCACCTCGATGACGCCTTGGATAAGTACCATGGTGAAAACCTATTTCAAGCCATGCGTAGTGGCCGGTTCTACCATCTAATAAGTCCTCTTTCCATCATAACACTCCATACCCACACATCCCATGGCTTGAAATTCTAAAACATCAAGTTTGTTCGCCCATTCCGCGCTACCTCACCCACCCACAAACCCATCCATGGAATAAGGATCCTTGTAAGCTCTCCTTTGTATAGTTCAGAAAATTAGAAAATCAAAAAACATCATAAAATCAAAAAATCCAAAAATAATCCCCCCTTGCATCAATCTCATATCCCATCATGATCATCTACACACACATCAACCCTCATCACATCCCATCGCAAACCATTCCCACATCATCAAGTCTTGCCAGAACTACATATTCATTTCACCCGCATCTTAAAAGTACCTTGATCCCGTAACACAGGGTATGTAGGCAGTCTGGAATACGAAGGATGTTTCCAGTACTCAGGTATCTAAGATGCAACCATCCCACCCATTGGGATGGTTCCCACTCACTGAGCTTTCTCGATCTACGAAATGATACGCATGCTACGTATACCATTAAAACATGGTCCCTCACGCAAAAAATCATCAAGCAATATACCAACTGTAATCGTCCATTTGGCTCGAGTGTTCTTTTGTCCATCTTCCATAACTCTCCAATCAAAACAGATCTGCGTCCTAGGATATGTCTTTCCTACAATGGACAAAACTCTATCATTCTATCATCCCATCTCTTGGCAAAAGCACACAAAGGCTATTTGTATCTTTTGTTGGTCTTTTTGCTTATTGATTTTTATCTTTTTGTCTCGCTCCAAGTAATCTCCAAAGCTACCTTGATCTCATTATATCATGGTACGTAGCGGATAGCCCTTGGAGTAGACATAGTCATTGTTTTGGTATGCTGTGCTTGTGGGTTGGTTTCTTTACTCCAAGAATAGTATTCATATCTTAAAGTCCAGATCGGTTCTAGCATGATGTGTCCTATTTCGCATCTATAGGCATCAACACCTTAGATGCATTATTCACACTCACTGCTATGAGTCCCCTTCCTTCACTAGGCAAGATTATACTACCTTGGGCATGCATGAAACCAACCTATTGTTTGTGGGTCTAGTCCATGCAATCGTTGGATATACATCATCACCTAGGTCATTTCATACCTTCGTGAACTGTATCCTACATTGCTACATTAAACTAAGAAATGCTCTCAATTAATTTTGTGCAACTACTGTTACTAGCTCATAATCATCTTCCTAATCACTCAGTCACCTATCTCATATCGGCCTAGATTTGATAATCACTTCCCTCCCCCCCCAATCTAACTCCCACACTAACCCCATCTTCCCACCCTATCTCCACTTAACACATCTTGAACCAAACCAAACCCCCCCCTCAATGATGTGGTATCTTATGACCTAACCATCCTCCAATCCCCCCACCGCCATCCCCTAAGACACTCTCACCCCTATCATCCCCAACACCTAACACGTTGTCCCACAGTCTCACCATTCAGGGTCAACACAAGGAACATCATGTGTATCAGGACTAGGCTACCTCACCTATCACCTAGTATGCATACCACCTAGCACCTAAACTGCATTTGCATCTCATCCATTGGCATCTCATTTTAGGTTCATTTTAATCCATTTGCATCTCATTTTAGGTTCAGTTTTATCCATTTGCATCTCATTTTAGGTTCATTTTAATCCATTTGCATCTCATTTTAGGTTCATTTTAATCCGTTTGCATCTCATTTTAGGCTCATTTTAATCCATTTGCATCTCATTTTAGGCTTATTTTAATCCGTTTGCATCTCATTTTAGGCTCATTTTAATCCATTTGCATCTCATTTTAGGTTCATTTTAATCAATCCATTTGCATCTCATTTTAGGTTCATTTTAATCCGTTTGCATCTCATTTTAGGTTCATTTTAATCCGTTTGCATCTCATTTTAGGCTCATTTTAATCCATTTGCATCTCATTTTAGGCTCATTTTAATCCGTTTGTATCTCATTTTAGGTTCATTTTAATCCATTTGCATCTCATTTTAGGTTCATTTTAATCCATTTGCATCTCCTTTTAGATTCATTTTAATCCATTTAAGTTTGCATCTTAATACATTTAAGTTTGCATAAAACAAAAAATAGATTCATTTTAGCTACATATCATCAAAACATCATATCACACTCATTTATCACATAGGCGCATGACAAAATTAAAATTAGTATCATTACATTGCATCCCATACATATAGACATCTCATAAACAATTATTGCATTACAAACATCATTAGCATTACCATTTGAAACATCTAAATCAACTAGTGGCATATAACATAATCCCATACATTTTCATACATAATAAATGATCATTAGTCTGCATATTCAGTTACATCATATAGTCCATAAAATCACAACACCATGCATATATCACAAAAACATCCATGCAACCACCAAATCACACACATCATTTGAAACAACATCATACATCCACAACATATAAAATATAACATCTGCATCCATCATACAAGCATCATCACAATAGAACATCATAAACCATCAGAAGTCTCGCATCATATATAATCACCGCAAAAAATGTACATCGCTCACATCATCAAAAAATAAAGTGTCCTGATACAATGCCTCCAAGGGCTATCATATATAACTCACATAGAGGATCCTCTCTCTAAGGGGGTAGGAGACGCTGACCCTGGTCGAGCCTATGATCCCGATGGCGGCTGTGGCTGTGGCGCTACTGGTACCTGAGGACCCTACTGGGGCACATGAGAGGGAGGAGGCATCGTCTGCTGTACTGACTGCACAGATCTCGATCTATGTGATCTCGATGCCCCCGACCTGCTGACCTGGCTATAACTCAGTGCTCGCTGCGCTGCGGGTACGGTTGCATAGTATAACCCCCAATAATACTCCGTCTATGCTCTGGCCTCTGCTAGCTCTCCCTGTACCTGAGCTACCTGTCCCTGTGCCTGGCTCAACTACCCCTATATCTGATGCGCATGTGTCTGAGCCTGAGCCAGCTGGGTCTGCATCCCTGCCAAAATAGGGGCAAGTCCCCCACCCACAACCTGTGCACTACTCAACGCAGTCTCTGCTTGATGTGCTCTCACGAGATCTACATCCCACTCTAGCCTCAAATCCTCCATGTCCTCTCGAGCCTGAGCCAGTTCAACCTCTAACACTGCCACCTGCCCATCCACTCCCTGCAGCTGTCCCAACTCGGCCTCTCGGTGCCCTAACGCCTCCTCTAGGCTGGCCACCTGAGCATGTAATGTCTCTACCTCCTCCATCTCCTCCCGTGACTGTCACCGAGGTGTCAACCTCTCAACCTCTGCCTGCCCCACCTGTCCCTGTCCCGCTGCCACTACTACCACCTCCTCTACACGCTGGTCGTCTCTCGCAATCACCCTCTCCTCCCCATCATCCATCACCTCCACGATACAGTCCTCCATAATAACCTCATCATCCCCATCTCCCTCATCCTCTGATATCACCCCCGTCAGATCTGTCAGTCGAGTGGGCCGATGCGTCTGCCACCATGCCTCATAAGCAGGCGTAGTACCTGCATCCCTCACTGTGCTCCTCCAATCCCACTGAACTGGCCAAAGTGCTGCCCAATCATTCAGCGCAACCTGTGGCTGTAATGGTGCGGGCCAATGAGCTGTATCCCATGGCGTCTGCGCATATATTGCCATCTGCTGAGGCACATCCTGTACCAATCCAAACTGACGCATAACCCGTGAGGGTAGGTACATCTCTATGGTATGGTCTCCACGACCCATAAGAAATCTCTGCTGAAATGTGTATGGGAGATGGGTCACATCATTAGGCCACTTCTCACAACCAATATATGCATGCCATACCATGCTAATCACATCATCCAGTATCCTCCACCAGTGGCGGACCTGTCCAGTATAGGTATACTCTGCATCCCGATACAAGAACACAAATGCCTCAAACGGCCACCGATAATAACCGCATGTCGGCTGAGTCACAGGGATGTGCTCCCAAAGCCATACGTGTAGCAGCGTAACCCCAGCAAATAAAGCCCTGTCATGAAGATAAGCAACCGTGTGCATCTCGTGGAGCAGCTGTGCTAGCATCACGGCCCCCATGTGTAGACGATATCATGACTCACCATCCCCTCTATCATCCCGCCCCAGCCCACAGGAAAACCTCTGCCTCGCCTATCTGGTAGCACCACACCTCCAATCAACACACACAGAAATAAGGTAAAGGGATCTACACCCGCCGCCAGTGTCCTATCATAGTCCATCTCCCTCCCATCTACCGAAAACACCACGTGCTCTGCTCCAAACACTCTGGTCAATGCAGCCCGCCCCCTCCTTGTGTCATACCTCACGCGTTGACCAAAGCTTGGCAGCTTGAGGATGCGATAAACATCCTCAAGTGTGATAGTCATCTCTCCTGTCGGCAGCAGAAAGCTGGAAGTCTCGCTGCGGTATCGCTCCACTGCGACCGTCATCAAAGCTCTATGAGCTCGCAGCACTAGCATCGCTGCCACCATCCAAAGCCCCAGCCTCACCAGTCGAGGCCGCCACTCCTCATCAAACAGTGCCATCACGGATCGTACTCGTCGCTCCTGCGACTGCAGTATAAACCGCTTTGTATCCTGCACCCACCACTTCTTCATTAGATACTAACTTATTTCCCCTCCACACTCTTTTTCTTCTGAATGTCTCACAGGCCCAAATCATGTGGCCCCACATAGACAGTCCCTAGTGCTATTTTTAAAATAGCGCTGCTTTTCCATACCCATCGTGCCAATACAGACAATGGCGCCACTATGCGCCCTGTATCGCGCTAATGCAGACATTGGCGCTACTGTGCACCCTGTATCGCGCCAATCTAGACGATGGCGACGCATGCCATTTTCACGTCAAATTCACCTTTAGCACTAAAACTAATAATAGCGCTATTCCCCATTATGGCGCTATTCCAGACAATAGCGCCGTTCTAACCATAATATGGCGTCAAAATGCCATATTTCTTTCTCTCTGAGTTTTGGTGCCAATCCATATGATGGCGCCAATATTTTCCCAAAATGGCAACAAAATCACCTTACCCTACCCTGGCGGATAGCACTAATCTGCAGGATTACGCTAATTTGCCTTATCTTTGGCGCCACGCGCTCTTGACCCATATCCCAAAACTAAAAAAAAGGTGCGTAAAATAAAAAATCACAAAGTTCAGGTTAGGCCCTACCTGGGGTCTAGCCTCGGGTGACTGCCCGACCTCTCAGAATCGCTCTGAAATGTGATGAAGTCGTGGGAACTGTGGGTTGCGCTCACCCATCTCTCCTTTGTCTTTTCTTCTACAAAGTCAAAAGTGTGCCAATGTGGCACTCTTTGGGCCCACTTTGCCTAATATAGTGGGCCATGTCATCCCTCCATCTCTTCTTTTTTCTTCTAGGGTGCAGATCTCAGCCTTTTTCCTCTGTTTTTCCTCCTACCATCTTCTTTTTCCAGCACCTCTCCAACTTTCACTTCCATCACATCCTTTCAAGAGCTTACCTGCAAAATTGTTATTTTTTCCCGCCAACCTCTCGAGGGGGCATCCCCTATCCATCTCATTCCTTCCCGACAGCTGGGGCATACTTTTCTTCGACCTGACGCCACTTCCCTCCTAGGTCCTGACGCCACGTCAAAGAGGGGCAAATGTAGACACCTAAAAATGTCTCAACCACCAAACTGACTCCTGACATCCCTAAACATACCAATTTCCTTTCCAACCAATTAATTAAATTTCTATTTAATTAATTACCCCTTTCATCATCTAAATCCACACCATTTTATCCCCAAAATTGAATTAATTTTATTAATTCAATAGTCCAAACCTTAGCCAATTGATTTAATAAATATGCAAAATTTATTAAATCAATTCCCCCATTTTTCCCTAAATCCAATTAATTCATTAAAACCATGTTAACTAATTAATCCAGCCTACTAATTAGCCTATCCCTACCCTAGACAATTAAATAGCTATTATTTAATTGCCTACTCTAGCCTACCTCATCCTAGCCTTATGATTAATTAATTGAATCACTAATTAATTAATCTTATCCCCCCTCTAATCCCTCTACTAATTTATTCCAGCTACATTAATTAGGTTAATCACCCTAATTAAGTGAGTCAAACCCTCATTAGCGCTTCTCTCCACATTCCCCAAATTTAAAATTCAAATAAATCACACATCACATTTACTCCTCTTACACATCCCTTACACATGCCATAAGTCATAAATATCCACTCTTCCCCAAATAAATTTTTAATTCATTTTACCCTTCCCCATGTGAATTTTTAATTCACAAATAATCCATCTCACCCAACCTCATTTATTCACCCCTTTCCAAAAAATGAATAAAAGATTTATTTTTATTCCTAGCCCTCCATCTTCCAAGATCAAATCTAGGCCCTCCACATCACTTTCACCCTCCACCATTGATCTCTCCAATCAATCTCCACCCTTGGATCAAAATCCTCTCAAAAAGTCTATAAATACAACCTCTCACAAGTCATTTTCATCATCCAATTCCATGCAAAGTTACCATGCCAAAATCACCTTTGAATAGCTAGTGAGTTGCACAATTGAAGAGCACTTCACATTTGAATCCAAAGTCTAGGGAGAATCTTGGTCTTGGGAGCTTCTTTTGGGTGCAAAGGCTCCTTCTTCCCTTGATGGGATTAGGTTGTGTTCATGAGGTATAATCTTGTGTTTATTTGCATTTGATTTAGTGTTTTGCCTTATTGCATTTACCTAATCTACAATATGTATCTTTACATGATTACATGATTTATGTACTTACATGGTTATTTTTTTTATTCACTATCTTCTTGTTGCACTTGATGTATTTATGATAGATCTATTACATGATCTTACATGCTATATGATAGTATATATGGTTACATGCTTATATCTTATTTCTTTACTAATTTATCATGCATTGTTGTTCCTCTCCTCCAAATTCTTGCATACTTTGTATGAAACCAATTAGAGGGGCCATATATTGTCACTAACACTTTTCATGATTTCAAGATTTAGGGTAGTGACTTGTACTTCACAAAGACTCATCATTGTATCCAACTAGAGCCTTAATCACATCACATGATTGCATTGCATAGTGATAAAACCACATTGCATGGAGCTCTATCACATGGCCATACCAAACAATTAATATCGCATTGCCACATCACATAGAGTAGTTTTTATATCAATTTTTTATAAAAGTATAATATCTAACCATTATCTCTCTATCCTCATTTTCATATCCAATTCAATTAAATTATAATTTGTGCCTATTTTAGTTTTGTGATAGAAGATATTCATTGTATATCTTTTTATGTTTTATGGATTTCTATGAAGTAATCACACCAAGGATCATACATGAATAATTTGAGAATGCTAGATAGAAATGCTTTTGGATTAAATTGTGTGTTTCTTTGCTTCAAAAGCATAAAGCATTTCTATCTAGTACTCTATGGATTGTGGAAAAATCATGCCTACTAATTTGAGAATGATCCATTACTTTATGTAGATCATATATCTTTTTTATGTGTCTAAATATTTACTTTTTATGTTGATTGAGAATGTCCACATACTTTGAAATATATGCTCATGTGTTAGATTCAAATGCATCTCAGAGTGAGGGAAAAATGTAATGGTAAAATTAGCAATACTCATTTAATTCCCATTTAATTTTGTGCCTTTCTTTGAGAATGTATCTAATACAACTACATATTGGCAAGTGACATATTCTTGTGTCAAGTCTAGCTCATGTTCTGATCACCATCCATTCCTATTTTCTCCCACATACACTCATTCTTATATACATTCACCACTTACCCTTCATTATTGCACCTACATTCTCATCTCATCTCAATACATTTGCTCATTTCCTTAAGTTTATCATTTATCTATCCATGTTCATTTTTGCACCACTCGGGATCAATCCTATAGTGCACAGGAATAAAACTCAAATTCAAATATTCATGTACAAATTTAAACTTTACTACCCCTTTTCACCAATTATTGTGAACCAACTTCATATAGATTTGTGTGGCATGTTGTTATCTCTTCATATTTAAAGACATTTAATTCAACATGTCATTAACTCATAAGAAAAATATGGGAGTACATGCAAGGAAAACTAGAGATCATTAGTACAAACTTCAATTTCTAAAGGAACAAATGAATCAAAATATATGTCATCAACATATAGGCCACTTGCATGTTTGTTCATGTTGTCTTTGAATATTTGCTCATACTTATAAAGCTAGTCAAACCAAAGGTCTGACCTATGAGAACTTGATCCTCGTGATTTAACATATTTCCTTAAGATGTTTATAAACACCATAATCCTTGCAATCCTTACTACCATCTATTCCTCTATTTTTTGAATATGCAAGGAACAACAAGGCATAAAAAACACAAGAGAATGAAGGAAAAATACAAAATTATACCTTCAAAAGCCTTGAAGAGTCCTCAACTCCTTGATAAGGTGGAGAGAGTGCACCCTTACTCTCTAGCTTTACCCAAACTTAACGAAACTATGTTGATTGCTCTCAAAACACAAAACTAAATTAGCATGGTGAGGATGAGATGAATGGATTTTGGAGCTATTTTGGTATTATAGAATTGCATGAAATGAGATGATGAGAATGGCTCATGGATGGTCTTATTTATAGAAAATTTTGAAGGGATTTTGATCCAACGATTGAGATTAAAAGTTGGAATCAATGGATGAGATCAAGGGCTAAGATCTCATCAACAAAGATGGAGGGTGGAGAATAGAAATGAATTTTAAATTCATTTTTGGGGAAGGCTTTGCATTTTATATGATAATGACTTGTGAGGAAATAAAAAATTACTTCCTTGGGGGATGTGGAATTTTTAATTCTATTTTATGTGGAGTTGTGAGAGACATGCGACACATGGACAATTTTAGAACTCACATGTGTGAGCTCATGGCATAGAGAAGAGCTTAGCATGGAAATAGTAAGGTGAGGTGCAAGGATCATGTGACTCATGGGATTATTTTGTAATTTTTAATTTGTGGGTTATGAGAGAATGAGTTAATGATGCTTTGACCAAGTTAATCAGGGTGATTAACTTAATTAATGTGGCTAGAGAAAATTAGGAAATGGGCTCAGAGTTTAGGATTAATTAAATAATGATTTATTTAATTAATCTAGGTCTAGGGGTCATGTAGGCTAGGGTAGCTAATTAAATAATAGCTACTTAATTAACTAGGCTAGGTTTAGTCTGATTAGAAGGGTGGATTAATTAAATAAGTAAGATTTACTTAATTTAATCAGGTTTATGAAAGTGGACAAATTAACTAAATAAATATTTGTATATTTATTTAATTAATTGGGGTGAAGTTATAAGGTATAGTGTTGAATTAAATTAATTAATTCAAGACTAGGGATAGATTAATGATTAATGGTTAGGGATAAATGATTAGGGATGATAGAGGGATAATTAATTAAATAATTATGAATTTATTTAATTAATCAGATAAAAGGGGAAATTAGTGATATAGATGATGCAAAAAGAATGGTTAAAGGATTGAGACATTTTTAGGTGTCTACATTTGTCCCTCTTTGACATGGCATCGTGACCTAGTAGGGAAATGACGTCAGGTCAAAGAATTTTGCCCCAGCTAATGGGAAGGAATGGAAATGGATGAGGGATGCCCCCTTAATAGGTCAAGTGAAAAAATTATTATTTTTTCAGGTGAACTCTCAAAAAGGAGGGGATAGTGGTGAAAAATGGATGCAGGATGGTAAACGGGGTTGACAGGAAGAAAAACAAAGAAAAAGGTGAATGAGAGATGACATGGTGGTTATTTATAGCAAGTGTGGGCCCAAAGTGCCACATTTTCAAATTCTAAGCTTATTATACAAGAGAAGAGAAGACATAGACATGGTGTAACCTACATCCTGCAATATAGACACTGATCTGAGAGGGTGCGAGACTATGGTTGTTCAACAAAGGCGGACCCACAGGTATGTTGGCCAAACCTAACTTTTTGATTTTGGGATTCAGGTTAGGTTAGGGGGTCAGGAAATGGGAAGTTAGGTAGATTAGCACTATCGCATAGCTACGTAGCGCTATAAGGTTATGGTTTAGCACTATCCTCTAGTTTTAACACCATATGAAAAAGGGGATTTTTAGATGGTTTAGTGCCATCCACCAAAGGTTTGGTGCTATCCTCTAGTTTAGTGCCTCAAGTTTGGTGGTTTGATGGTTTAGCGCTATATGTCAACGCTTTAACGCTATCCTCTAGATTAACACGATATGGTCATGGATTAGCACTATCCTCTCGTTTAGCACTAGAAGATTTAGAGTTTTCTAGGTCAAATGGTGGATTATCCCCATTAGGTCATGGATTAGCACTAACCTATGGTTTAGTACAATATTGGAATGGATTAGCGCAATCCTCTATATTAGTGCCATCGGGGTCTGTATTAGCATCATCCTCTAAATTAGTGTTATAGGTTTCTGCATAAGTGCCAAAGTGCTATTTCTGGGAAAATGAATTGATTGAGGTGATTTTTTGAATACAAATTCCAGATAGAGAGGTGGAGGAGTGAGACATGCTCCTTTGTCTACAGGTGAGATTACCATCACCCTAGAGTATGTATGGAGGATCATTAGGATCCCCATACGAGAAGAGAGAGTGACTTATGATGTAGGTTCTGGAGTGGTAGCCTTGGATAGAGCATTTGTGCCATCTCAACTAGTGTATACCAGAGATGGTTGAGAGATGAGATACGTATGGACTTGGGTGGATGGAGCCAGTCGGTTTACATTATATGTCTGTGGGTTGGTTGGTGGCATATTGATACTGGATCAGCAGTCATGGGACTTTTCGATTGGCTGGGGGAGAGTGATCAAGGTGATGATCACTCAGGAGACAGTACTTGCATGGGGCCCATGTTTGTTAGCCTAGTTTTATCATGAAATGCATCTGGTTGTTTACCATTTGGATGTGAGTTTGGGAACAGGGGTGACACTCCTCCATTTGTAGGCATGGGAGCACATCTGCATCATGCGGCTTGAGTGTGCTTACCAGAGGGCTTGATTTTAGGCATATATGTTTTTATACAAAGCACATGTCCAACACACACATATGGGGTAGCTGAGATACTGGCAGCGATAGATAGATGATATGGATATGGTCATCTGGCAACCATACATAGGCATAGAGATATGGGTAGATTATCATATATGCATGCCCTACACATTCTAGCCTTGGTATATGATGGGGTCAGGAGATAATACTATTGAGAGGTATATTCCATCATGGGTGATGCGTCAGTTTGGGCTGGTGTAGGACTTGCCTCAGGCGATGGCTATATATGCACAAGGATAGGCAGATATACCCACCTGGCATGCATAGTTATAGCCACAAGTGGCTTTGTTGGATTGGGAAGCACTACAGCCAGTGCGGTGGGATTGGGGCAACTGGGTAGTGGATGCAGGGATGAGTCCTACCTATGACATGTGGTGGCAGCAGGCCAGGCTGATACGCCTTATAGCTCCAAAGGCTGATCTTGTAGAGGAGGAGGAGGTGTGGGAGGAGATTGTTGTAGAGAAAAAGGAGGTGCAAGAGGAGGGAGATGGGATAGATGTGTTGGCAGTGGTAGCTATAGGTCATGCCGTAGTGGGTTTGAGATAGGTGGGCCAAGCACCTATTGGGCATATTCCAGTAGCACAGGTGCAGATTCCTCTGAATCAGATTCCTGCTGCATAGGTACTTGGAAGATAGGGATAGGTGGGGCAGGTGTTGACTGCACAGGCATCTGTGACATAGGCATCAAGACAGGTAGGCGCTTCATGTGTTGGGACATCAAGTGTAGGGCCATCAGGGATAGGTTCTGGTCCTATTCCATTTGTTGGTCATCAGTGGGTACGGCCACGGGGAGACAAGGAGGAGGATGTGGCGATGTTGTAGTCCCAAGTGGCCATCTTGGAGGACAAGGTGGTGAGGCGGCAGCAGGATTTGGCCATGGTGATAGCAGAGTGAGACAGCACTCTAGTACAGCTACAAACCTTGCAGGGTGTATAGGCCCTTTTGGATGGGTTGAGTGGCAGGGATGGAGATCTGTAAATTCAAATTCTATAGGCATAGATAGGCCACCTCTAGAGCTAGATGCAGGCATAGGTGACAGTCGAGAGGGATGTAGAGATCATGATGAGACAGGGGTTGAGGTTTGATTATAGAGAGTCGAGGGTAGGGCTACACAAGCTGAGGCACAAATCTAGTACAGTTGCAGCAATAGGTCACACAAATGTAGGGTGTCATAGTTGGCACCAATATGGCACAGACGTAGGGTGATTATTTAGTGGTACAACAACATTTGTTACAAATGCAGCAATAACTATCATACTAGAGAGCTAGAGCTGAGTACTACTACGGAGCCTACTACACAGTGGTTCTCGAGGGATAGT
Organism: Cunninghamia lanceolata; assembly: GCA_027924645.1. Taxonomy (NCBI): domain Eukaryota; kingdom Viridiplantae; phylum Streptophyta; class Pinopsida; order Cupressales; family Cupressaceae; genus Cunninghamia; species Cunninghamia lanceolata. Next base: position 21,289,750 of record BSBN01000239.1, read on the forward strand.
GAGTACCAAGCTATAGCTAGCATAGCCAGTCTAGTATGTTAGGCTCACATCGATCAATCCATTCTCAGAGGTCTGTATAGAAACTAATGCCTCAGCAACAACAACCACCACAGTAAGCACCTATGATGCCCCCTCCCAATGTTGTCCTGACTCACCTACAGACTCTGCTAGGGGCTCATCAGCCCATGGTTCTTAATTATGTTTTGCATGCCTTTGGGCATTTTATGTATTTTGATGTATTTTGAACCCTCAGGGCACACATTTATATCATGACATTTGAGTGATATATATGATGATCACTTTGGTGGTGATAGATGCGATGTGTTATGGTGTTTATGCATTTATGAATATGGTGGATGTTTTATGGATTATATATGATGTTATGGATGCATTGTTATGATTATGTTTATTGATGCATGCATTGATGTATGTTTCTATACGATTATGGGTGGATTATGTAATGATGTATGGGTGTATGGATGTTATGATGATGATGTATGGTATGCACATGGATATTTTTATGGTTTTATTGTTTATGTGGATTATGATGTATGTGATATGGATGTATCAAATGCAATGGATAAAGGAAATGTAATGAAATATATGCTTAGATTAATAAACATATATAATGTAAATGGGTAAATGGAATGTAATGGAAATATATGCTCAGATTAAAAAATATATGCTCTGTATGGATGCAAATGTAAATGGAATATATTCTTAGATTAGTAAACATATACTATGTATGATGTGATGGATGGATAATGTAATGACATGGAAATATATGTTGTAACGATAATGCAATGATATGGTTAATGGAATGGTAATGTAATGATATGGTGGTTTATGCTATTGATGATGTGTATGCAGGATAGTGGATGTTTGTCATGGTACATTATGATTCTTAGAACCATAGGAGATGGGGTTGGGAGGTTTGGGGGATGGTTGGACTAGGTTGAGCAATGGTTAGGATTGATTTAGGGGTGGTTGGGATAGGTTTAGGAATGGTTAGGATAGGTCACTAGATGCCACAATGTTAGAGGGGATTTTTGTTGTAATGGTTATGATGGGGATAGGAGTTTGTTAGATTGATTAGGGTGGTTGGTGGGATGGTATGAGATGGAATTGATTAGGTCCTTTTTATCATAAATTGCAAAGCCTAGGTAGTGATTTTGAGGGATGAATCTAGATTAAGGATGATGGTTTGGGATGGATCACTGTGTTGATATTTTTGAGAGCAATCCTAGGTTTATTATAGAAAAAGGGGATATTTTCACCAAGGTATGGAAGACCAAGGCAATGCTATATATTCGTCTTTGCATGGACTAGACCTATAAACAATAGGATGATCCCATGCATGCCCAAGGTAGTATAATCTTGCCTAGATGAGGGAAGGGTACTCATAGCATAAGTCTTTAGTACATAAAAGGTATGATGAACCTTAGATACAAAAAGAGAAACAATATGCTAGAACTGACCCTACATTTACAAGATATGAATACTAGTCTTGGAGTAATGAGACCAACCCACAAGCACAACATACAAAAATAATGACCATGCCCCATTCCAGGTGTTTTCTGCCACATACCATGATATAGTGAGATCAAGGTAGTTTTGGAGTGATCCTTAGAATGAGACAAGAGATAAAAATCAATAATAAAAAAGAACAACAAACCAAACAAATAGCCATTGTATCTCTTGCCAAGATAAATGTTGTTTTGAAAGGATGATGGATTCTACCTATTGTAGGAACAATATATCCATTAAGGTAAGAATCAATGGGATGATTAGGATAAAAGTTGAAAGATGGGTGAAAGGATAGTAGGCCATGTGTCATGATTGTAGTTGGTTTGTTGATTGATGTTTTTTGTGTGAGATATGATGTTTTGGAAGGATGCTTAGCAAGTGTATTGCTTTTGTATTTTAGTAAGCTCATGGAATAGGGACCATCCAAATGGGTTAGATGGGTGTATCTTTTGTACCTACGTACTAGATACTTCATATTATAGACTGCCTACATACCTTGTTTCCACAGGATCAAGGCACATTAAGATGAAGGTGGTGATGAATATGTAGTTCTAGTTTGTAGTGATGATGTAGGGATGGTTTGGGATGGATTGATGATGTGTTGGATGATGGGATTGTTTTTGGGACTTTTTTTTTTGAGTTTTTGATTTTTTTAATGTTTTTGGATTTTAGTATTTTATGTTGTACAAAGAGGGCATACAAGGATCCTCTTTAGGAATCTACCTCGGGTGGGTGATGAGGGGATGGGATAAGATATGCTAAATGTTTTGTGATTCCAAGCCATGGGATGGATAGGATATGGAATGATATGGAGGACTTATTATATGGTAGGACCAACCACTACACATGGTGCCTGAGACAAGTTTTCACCATGGTACTTATCCAAGGCGTCATCGAAGTGGTTTTCACCATTAGATGGATTTATTGCACTTGGTGTTTTTTCTTGATTTTTGATTTTTTTTTTGCTTTTTAGATTTTTTTGTATTTTTTGACTTGGGATACTCAATGGGTTAGGCATAAAACTTTTTCAGGTGTATGATGTTCATAGGCTCATCTAGAGGTTACCCCTTAGGTGTTACAAGATGATAAGCTCCTGATCCATAACTAGCAGTGATGACATATGGTCCTAACCCGTTAGGCTTGAAATTTCCCTTCTTGTGAGGTTCTTGTAGGTTCTTCTAATTTTCCATAAGGACAAGGTCGCCTATCTCAAACTTGCGGCTCTTGATCTTCTTATTGTAGCTTCTACATAGGAAATTCTAATAAGCTTGTAGGTGATTAAGAGCATTCAAGCGATTCTCATCGAGAAGTTCTAGCTCATTCAAGCATGCAACTTAATACTCCTCCTCAGTAATGATATTTCGCAATGATGTTCTGAGAGAGGGGAGCTCAACCTCGATTGGTAGGATGGCTTCAAAACTAATACTAAAGAGTATGGAGTGGCTCTTGTAGGTGTACAAATGCTTGTGCAGTAGGCCCAAAGGATAGGATTGAGTTGGAGGTGCCAGTCATGGCCAGCTTCATTAACCATTTTCTTCAAGATGCATAAGATGGTTTTATTGGAAACTTCATCTTGACCATTACCTTGAGGGTAATACAGTGTGGAAAAGTGATGTTGGATGCAAAATTTTTTGTAGAGAGTTGGAACTTATTAGTTCTTAAACTTCTTCCTATTATTAGTGATATGGAAAGGGGGATGCCATAGTGGGATATTATATAGTTGAGGATGAATTTGGCTATTTGGATTCTGGTGGTGAAAGTGAGTGGAATGGCTTCTACCCACTTAGTGAAATATTTGGTAGCGGTGATTATGAACTTGTGTCCATTGGATGATGGTGGGTGGATTTTGCCTACGAGGTTGAGCCCCCATTGTGAAAATGGCCATGGAGTTGTGATTGGTTGCAATTCATGTGATGGTGCATGGATAAGATCACCATGTTACTGACATGGGAGGCATTTCTTCCCAAACTAATGGGCATCTTGTTCCAGGGTGGGCTAATAGTATCATGTCCTAAGAATCTTCTTTGCTAGAGTAGGTCCACTAGAATGTGCCCCACAAATACCTTCGTGTACCTCTTGTAAGGCCACTTTGGCTTCCCTACAATTGAGGCATCATAAAAGAGTACCATCAAGACTTTTGTGGTAAAGGGTGTCACCTATGATGGTGAAGTGAGAGGCTCAGTGAATGAAAGTACGGTGTTGTACGAATGTTAAGTTAGGTGGAATGATGTTGTCATGGAGGTACATGTAGGTCTCTTGGTGCCATGGAGATAGGGGACCAACAATGTCACACACTAGCTCAGATTGCGAGACATCATAAGTCGACATTAGAAGCTCTTCAATCAGGAACTCACATCTCTTACTATCCTTTTTCATGTCAACCAGGGATCCTATAGTAGCCATGGCATCTTCTCCTTTGTTATTCAACCTTGTTATTTACTCGAAATGGATATCATGAAAGTAATCCTTAAAATCATCAACCATTCTTTTATAAGGTAGGAGTTTGTCATCCTTTGTTTTATATTCATTGTTGACTTGTCTAATAACCAACTAGGAATCACCATAAACTATGAGCTTTTCAATATTCCATTGGATGGTCATGTGAAGTCATGTGATGACGGCCTCATATTCTGCTACATTATTTATGCAAGGAAATGTTATTTTGTAGGATTTTGGAATAGTGTCTCCTTGAAGGGTAACAAACAAGATGCCTACTCTCAATGCGTGTAGGATCCATCAAAATATATTTTCCATGTGTCTGTTGTTTGTGCCACTATGAGTATGGACTCATTTGGGAATTATGAAAGTAATGGTTGTTCTATTGGGATAGGTGCATCGGCTAACTGATCAAAAATTATTTGTCCTTTAATAGCTTTTCATTCTATGTATTCAATGTGAAACTCACTTAGGATCATGACCCACTTAGCCATCCACCCTGTGAGAGCTGCTCTAGTCAATAGACATTTTAGCAGATCAATCTTGACAATGATCTTTGTCTTATGATTGAGCATGTAGTGTCTTAGTTTCTGTAAGGTAAAGACAACTATGAGGCATGCTCATTCAATAGGAGTATAATTCAGCTCATAGGTCACCAAGGTGCAACTAATATAGTATATGGCTCTTTCTTTTCCATTTTCATCATGTTGTGCTAGTAAGGCCCCTATTGTTGTTTATGTTGTTGAGATGTATAGAAGAAGGGGTTGTCCTTGCTTTGGTGGAATTAGGACGTGTAGTGTAGCAAGATACTATTTTAGCTATTCGAAGGCTTTCAAACACTCTTCATCCCATACAAATGTTGTATGCTTTCGGAGAAGATGTTGAAATGGTTGGCACTTATCTACAAGTTGTGCTATGAAGTGGTAGATAGACTGAAGTTTCCCTTGAACGCTACAGAGTTGTTTGAATGTCTTAGGTGCAGGCATCTCCACTATAGCCTTAACCTTAGCAAGTTCAAATTCAATACCTCTTCTTGATACAATGTACTCTAGGAGTTTTCTGAAGGTGACCCCAAAGACACATTCCTTAGGATTAAGCCGTACCTTGTACTGCTCTAATCTATCAAAGATTCTTTCCAACACAATCAAATGATCTTCTCTAGTCTTGGATTTTCCTAACAAATCATCTACATAATCTTCCATTACGCTATAGAATAGGTCATGGGAGATAACTGCCATGGCTCTCTGATATGTGGCTCCTACGTTTATCAACCCAAAGGGCATCACAACCCACCAATAGGTTCCCCATGGACTTATGAAAGAGGTCTTATGTTGGTCTTCTTCTACTATCCTTATTTGATTATATCTAGAAAATCCATCCATAAGGGACAACATTTCATGTCTGATGGTGAGATCAACAATGATATCTATATTGGGTAGCAGAAAGTCGTCTTTAGGGCATGCTTTGTTAAGATCCCTAAAATCTGTGTAACATCGGATGCCCCTAGTGACTTTTTCTATGAGTACAATGTTTGATATCCATTAAGGATAGTTGATAGGTCGAATGAGTCCTACATCCAAGAGCTTTTTGAGATCAGCTTTGACCAATAGTGCAATTTGAGGATTCATCTTCCTAAGCTTCTACTTTACTGGTTTCGCATCAGGATGTACGGAAAGATGGTGTACCGCTAAGGCAGGATCCAATCCCAACATATCAACATATGTCCATGTAAAGTTATGAATCCTTTATTTGAAGAAGGCCAAGAAGGCCTCTTGTTCTATTATTGTAAGGTACTCTGCTCTGAAGGTGATCTTGGGTACTTCTTTGGTTCCAAGGTTCATTTCATGTGATGCTTCCACAAGGATTGGTGACCTTTCTTGATAGAGCTCGAGTACCTCAGGGAGGTCCATCCTCTCATCCTCTAGCACCTTGGGGAGGTTTTCACTAGGGGATACATCCTTTATTTTGATTTTTTCATCATCTGAAAGTGCCACAAAGTGGTTTTCACTGGGGGATGTTATTTTTATGTTTATACTTTTGCAACTAAGAGATTGGATTATCTCCCTAAAGTATGTGGAGGTATTTGGTTCCATGATACAGCCAGCTTTGTGATCTCCAAGGGGGGAGTGATCTCTAACCCCCATTAATTTGGTTATAGCTTCATCATTTTGTGCGACATCAAGGACAGGAGGTTCGTGTTGGTCCCAGTCAATGAGTTGCAGATAGACAAGTGGGAGGTCATTGGATGTTGATGGCATGGTGTATAGGGTGTAGATGGTGCAAATGGAGGATTCAAAGAATTTGGTGAAGTCAGAAAAAGAGTCTTGATGGTCATCTTCATTGATGTTATCGATCATAGGAAAAGCCTTGGCAACCTCACTCAATATATACTGGGTTTCAACGGAGGTGGATTCTTGTTTTCCATACCCTAGTTTGCGGAGATAGGGATTATTTTTTTCTTGAATGGGCTCAATAATTCCTTGTTCATGAAGGCTATGCCGCCTTGTCCTTTATAACCCATGTATTTGACAATTTCAAGACCTTTTCCATAGATCTTGGTTGGGAGGATGGGAGCTTCTTGTTGTTCATCTTCATCTTTGTACAACCATGAGGATATACCTTTGAGGATGTCTTTCTCAAGAAGGTGTTTTTTTCTCGAAGTTCAATGATGGCTTGCATTTGATGATTATGATTGAGACGTTATCTTCTTTAGGAGCACCAAATATCATGGGGGATGGTGGAAGTAGGCCCACACAAAATGTGTCATGTAGATCATACTCACCACATCCCATGTCACTCATCTTGATCTTGACCTCAGGAGGGGTAGGTGATTGCGATGTGGATGCAATGTTTGAGGGATCGATATATGAGGTGGATGGTGTTGGATTAGTGTTAGTGGTGGATGATTTGATAGTGTTGTTGTAAGGGTAGAAGGTCTTATCATGTCTTCCAAAAAGCTATAGTATTGAAAGGGACAAGGATCAGCATAGATAGTAACTTTCATGTTGTTATACAAAAACTTTAGGCATTGATGGGATGTGGATGGGACATCTTGCATGGCATGGATCCATGGTCAGCCAAGAAGGATGTTGTACAAGAGGTCAAGATCAAGCACTTGACATTTTTTGTCTAGGATATTTTGTCTCAATTGGATGGGAAGTTTAATGGTTCCCTCGAAAATCTTTTGGTATCATCGTATCATTTGATGGTTATACACTTACTAGCATCCACAACCACATTAGAGTATCCCAAGTGTTTTAATAATTTAAGAGTGTAAAGGTTTAGGCCAGAGCCACCATCTATTAAGACTCTTTTTATGATATGTTTGTGAATGAGGACTTCGATGTGAAGGGCTTCATTGTGTAGGTCATTAGATGCCGAAAGGTCTTTTTTAGAGAATGTGAGATGGTGAGGTGAGGCAATGTGTCCCACCATGGCTTGGAATTGATCAACATTCAAGTTGGTAGGAACTTGAGTCTGTTGAATGGAACAAGACAACTGAGAGAGGGGGTGAATCAGTTATATCAAAACTTTAACTCCTTTAAACCATAATCAATTTCACAACCACTTAACTTATTTCCTTATTCTACTATGAGAATTAAACATGAATAGCAGAATCAAAACATGAACACATCAACATCACATACACATGAACACTAGATTTTTTACGTGGAAAACCCTAAACAGGGAAAAACCACAGTGAATTCTAGCTCACAATAGAAATATAGTAACAATACTAAATATCAAATGGTGACTCACTACCCAAAAGGATGGCTCACTGCCAAGGGTGGCTCATTGCCAGGGGTGGCTCACTGCCAAGGGTTGAACTGATTAAGTAGTATCTACACCATGCCTGAGTTCAGTTCCATTGAAGTGCAATAAAACTCCTCTGCTCTATTGTACTTTTACACTTCACACTTATCTTCACATATTTTCCCTACCACACCTCAAACAGAATTCATTACTTGTATTTATGCAATTCATCAACCTTGGAATGTACATCAAGGTCAGCATTACAATCATCAACCATTGGAACAATCTCCAAGGTTGGCATACATATATACATGAAATTAGGACTAGACCTAAATAGACTTGTGGACTAAATGAATAAAGGAGGAACACTTCAAGCCTTAGAATAGACTCAATTACATCTTCACATGCTTCTAAAATTTAGAAAATTCATCTGCAAAGAATGTTAATCATCCAATTTGGCCAGACAGGTGCAATCACCAAGAACACTTGAACACACACTTCCAAGATCTTTATTACAGCTTGTGGATCAAGCACATGCCTTAAATGAATTCAGGGGACATCTAAAAACATCGTAGAATCATTTGGAAACTAGTAAATCCCACTGCAATAGATCTCAACTGATTTCACTTGAAGATGGATCACAGACTATTCTCAATCAGACACTATCAAACTCTTCTAATTAGAAACTTGTTTTCTAGAGCTTCAAATCACATATCCTTTGACATGAAGATAACTAAGGACCTTGTAAGCTTAAGTCTAGAACCACAAATCCAAACTCCAATCTACAAAGAAATGCAGAGCAAAACACTTTCTCCATGTTACTCTACAAACCTTGCCAAGCACAGTCTTCATACTAGTGAATAGAACTTTTTCTGCATAGAAATCCGGACCACCAAATTTTGGATTTAACATCTTCAAACACTTCTCTAAATCATATCCAAATCTCATACTCTATTGTTTAACACATTAAATATGTGGAGCAAAATACTCAGATAGTGTTCTTCAATCAATCAACAAACAGCAATGCCAGAAGATATAGTTGACACAAATGACAACATAGGTATGTTGACATCAATGACAACACCAATGGGCACATACTTGCAACAATCTCCCCCTTTGTCATTGATGGCAACATATGATGTGAACAACATGTTCCACCATCATGACACAATTCTGCTTCAGGACTCCCCTTTTCTTTTCATACTTCTACACTCTTACTCCCTGACAAGGGTTGTTGGACCTTAGCATTTAATAATGTTTTTCATGTGTCAAATCTAGGGTTATGTCCTAGGCTATCTACAATAAGGGGTTCCATAGTTACCAGTCCACTAACTGCTTCTACTAATCTGACTGTTTCAAAGATTAACACTGCTAATTTGTTTGATGTGAAAGGAAATTCTAAAAACACTAAAACAATGTTGAAACAGTAAATTGCTGAAATTGACCTATTCTAATCCACCAACTAAAAGCATGCATTTACTAGAAACAACTATTAACAGAAATAAATCTACCTTTATGAAAGCAGTAAACTATCTTCCTAATAGAATCTGAAACAAGACAATGAAACAAAGAGATACTACCATTTTGCTCCGGAGTCTTTAACTTAAATAAAAACTGAGCAACAAGGCCCTAAAATGTAGGTCTTTAACAAGTCTTTCAGAACTCATGCAAAATCAATAAAAGAGGAATTAAATCCCTAGCAGTCAACTAGATTCTTCGCTAGATCATTCTGGTGCTAGCTGAGAGAACTCTGGAGTACTGCAGTTTCTCCCAAAGATGTGGGCTAATAGAGGCATCGAAGACTCTGCGTTGTCACTAGGAGCTCTAGAGATAGTGTGTTATCACCAGGAACTCTAGAGATACACCCATGACTTTTGTATGGCTCCGAAGATGATCCACCCTTGGCTCCCCTAGTTCAAAATACCTCCAACACATTGGGAAAATGTTGGAGTCTAATGTAGTATCTTTCATGTCAGCTCCAAAGATCATTAGGACCATCTCCAGAGATGTTCAAAATTGCCTTTGCCTATACAACTGCACTTGTAGACACAAAAAGAGAGACTTTTCTACACATTTTCATTAGTTTGTTGCACATTAGTCCTTTAATCAAAAATCATGACCTTTAGTAATTCAACTCTCATTAATGTAATTAAAACAAATCTTATCAGTCTATTATGGTGCAATTACCAGGACAACAGAATAAAAATGGATGGAAAAAGGAAGTAAAAAGGTGTATTATTTTGGGTGCTACCTGGCACTCATCATTCCCCCCAAACTTAAAGGTTAGCAGGTCCTCCTACACATCAGAGCCTGGACTTATTGAGGTGGTATATTCTCTTAGTTAGATTGTACTCCTTCTCATAAGTGGACTAATTAGTGATGTTTGTGTTGCCATTCCCCCTAAACTGCTCAGCCTATTTTAGCCATTCCTAAAATTTGGCATCCTCCATTTGTTTAGAACCCATATGGGCAGTGGCTCAATAATGAGGGGTGGCCTAAAACGACCACCCACCCAATCCTGTTTATATTTGTCCATCAATTTGGACACCATTCTTGCTTTCCTCATAAATAACCAAAGGTTGGCTAGGGACACTACTTATTTCATCTTCTACTCCAAAGTTAGGGTGTTCCACCTCCTCTTTCTGATTATGATCATCTAATTAGCTGAATTGTGCATGAAGAGACCAAACTCAATAGAATATTCTTGCATGTGCTTTTAATACAGGGGCAATATTTTTGTTCTTCCTTATGGGAAATAAATTTTTACCTTGAATCAGATTTCAAATCCCATAAGGTTTGGACATTCTCTCCTTAAAAGAAGGCTTGTCTCTGCATCCTTTTTGGTGTAGGCCTCCATTCTTTCATTCCAGATCTGATGATTTCTCATCAGTGACATAAATGCCCTGAGTTGACAGTCACCTACAAAGTAGTTGATGAAGAAGGTGTGATCTTTTATGAAGAAATCATGCAGGTATAATTGATACAAAAAAATTTGTCTTCATCAAAGATTCTCATGTATAGCTCCATGAAATCTACCTCAGTTTGTATATTCTCAATTAAATCAGACAAGACCAATGATATCTTCCTCTGGAGGATTGACTCTTGCAAAAATAGAGCATAACTGCCACTAGGAGGTCTACAAGATATGATCTCAGTAGAGAGAGTGACCACCTTGATGACCTTCTCCTCTAGGGCCTGTACTTTATCTGACACGGCAGTCACTACCCTTTGCAGTTGCAACATTGCTTTGGATTCCTCATACTCTTGATATCTCCTACCCCAGTGAAACAAGGCCTTAGGGATGTCAATTGGGAGCACCCCCAGATATGCATTTGTTTGGGTCCCTTGTTCAACAGTAGCAGCTGGATTGGTCAGCTCATGAATTAGTTCTCCCTGATCATCTATCTTATTTTTGGCCTCAGTCAACTACTTAGCCTGATGTTGCATTTTCTCTATTAGTACTGAAATCAATGTGATGCCATTGTCTCTGGCTTTGATAATGTCAGAGGTCTCTCTTGCTGCTTCTTCATCTTTTTCCCTGATTTCAGCCTCTTTTCTTTAAATGATCCCCTATTTCTCTTTGAGCTCATTTTTTAGCTCCTCTATTTCTTGCTTCTGTTCTATTTCTTTTTCTTTCATGACCTTCTTAAGGTTAGTGATGATTAAGTTCTTCCCCCACAGCAGTCTCTTTATATTATCAATTTCTTCCATCAGCTGTTGTTCTCTTGGAACCTCTACATCCTCTTGATCAGAGGGGTGAGAGTAACTTCATGTTTCTCCTCCTTCTATTCTTTTCTCATTAGGGATTTTTGTGTCTCCCTACCCCACATTGTCAGTTGCTTCCCCCTGCACATCTGCTTCACCTTGTTGATCTTCATCTTCTCCCTAGGTCTCCTTTTCCTGAGCTTCCTCTTGGCTTACTTCTGCAAATGTTGGGGCTGATGAGGGTACAACTTCCTCCATGGAAGTTTTGAAACCCATGAGGACCTTAGCTAGAAGAGCAGTGTCCTATTCAGCCTAAGTAGGCTGCCTCTTCCACATACTTCTCCAAAGCACTAGTGGAGACTATGTCTCCAGAGCTGGTTCATTATCCTTAGAATCTGAAAGGTCAGGGTTTCTTTCTTTGCTATCTATGGAGCTTGAGTGTATTGTGGCTCTAGAGTCTGAGACCTTGGATAGGCAGGCGATTCCAGAGTAGTTATGTCAACTACTATTATTTTTATTCTTCTTCTAATCAAAGGGACTCAATCTGACTCATCAGACTCTTCCTTAGCCCTTTGATGCCTACTAGATTTAGGTGTGCTTGAACTCCTTTTTGTTTTCTCTTTTTTCCCTATTTCTTTCCTATGCCTTTTGTGGCCCAAAGTCTGGACAGAGGCCGGTGTTATTTCTTCTTCCATGATGACAGCTCCCCTTATTTGCTTGGTCAAAGTAGACTCCTCACCAAAGGTTATCTTTCATTTTGTTGAGTGAGTCATATGGAAGTGTTTCTCTGTAATTGGTTCTTCCAGCTATCCTGTGGCAGCTGAGGCTTCTCCCAAAACTTATTTCCCTTTCTTTTTCTTCTCAGTAGCAGGGGCAGAAGTTGGTGTTTCCTCCATTGTTTGTTTCTTGCCCTTGCCCTTCCCTATAGCTAGGGAGGAAGTAGAAGGCACTGCTTCCTCATCCTGCTGAGTGGAGGAAGTCTCTTCTACACCTTGTGCCCTACTTGGTGTCTTGGCCTGAGATTTGTCATTTAAGAATGATTGTCATAAGGCCTCTCCATCAGCTTCGAATAGGAAATGGTGTTTTACAATCAAGAAAATGAGGTCATGGTGTTTCATGGGACACTTCCCCTATTGATACTTATCTACTGAGGCTACAATAGCAGAGTACAGAAAGTTTGGGAGGTTGATGCTAAATTCTAGATGGGCATGCCCATGCCTTAAGAAAATTAGCATCTTCATTATGGGTCCTAAAACTAGAGAGAATTGCCCATCACATGTAAAATATTTCATTAGCCACATAGCTAGAGATTTCCATGGTTGTGTGAGTGAGGTCCTAATAATTCCCTTGATTTCATTTTTACTTAAGTGCAACTAGATTTTAGGTTCACCTTCTACTAATAAATTTTTAATTAAATCAATGTACAGGGTTTTGAGATGATAGAATCTCTCACCTTGTTCTAGTAGCCCTGAAATATGATTGATAATGGTGGCTAAGGCACTAATTGGGACTCCTCAAACTGTAGTTTGGTTATTCTTTAGGTGGCGTAGGAAATCATCTACAATGTCATGAAATCCTTCAAATTTCTCCAAAAATTCCAACCACCGAGCATTTCTTAAGATATATGTTATAGCTTGGTCTTGCAGCAATCCTATTGCATTCTCTAGTTCTGATTTCTTTTTCACTCTCATCTATCTATATTATTTCACCCCTTATGAATGAACCTTCCCTTGTCCTTCTCTATAGTTCTCTTTCTTTTCTCTTTTCCTCTACTCCTCTGGAAGACTATGGCCTTAAAATCTTAAAGATTACCTCTGAGGTTTGGAAAGCTCTGCAATTTCTGAAACTGGGGGCTTGATATCTGTTAATGGCAATTGCTTGGATTGTAGGAGGGTTAATTGACTTCAATTAATTTGAATTAATGGCTTAGTCATTATCATAGGGAATGATATAACACTTCGAAGTGAGGCGATAGTGTGGCAATTAAGGCAGCATGCATAGGTTGAAAAGGGAAATAATGGCAGGGGTATGTGTCAAAGTAACTACACCTAAAAATAGAAATGACAAGACATGTAATAATTAACTAACTTGAGCGAATTACCTAGATCACTTTTCGTGATGATGGCCCAATATACTTGGCTGCTACGCCACATCTTTGATGACGTGTGGTGTGACTTGACATGTGTGCAGCCTCTACATTGCTTAGAATGGTGTTATCATCGTCAGTGTCACGTGGTCTAAAATCTTTCCTCATGAGTAGATTTGAAAATGATGTGTTATAAGATGACGTCATGAGGAGTAGCTGAGATGATGTGTGTAGGTAGCTACAACTTCCTTTTTGATGGTGGATGATGAGGTGTGCTAACCTCATCACTTTCTCTTTTCAAAAGTGGAGGATGAGTCATGCTAACCTCATCATGTGGTGTCCCAACTTTGATGCCTGGAGAGGTGGGTCCCTCATTCTTTGAAAGGGTTCCATTATTGGTGAAGCGCCAGAGGTGCTCCTAGAATGCTCCAAAGATGACTTTTAGTGGCCCCTGGGTGTCTAGTTAACTTCAGAGATCATCTGCTGAAATCCTGCAAGAAGAAGAGAACTGCCATTTATTGGTTTTCAGTCACCTAGGCGAGAAAGACAGTCATTTACTAGTTTTCCCTCTTTCTTCAAAAAAAAATTCTTTTTTTTTTAGAAAGGCCACCATTTGTTGGTTTTCAACCCTTCTTTTATTTCTTTCTTTAGAAAGGCCGCCATTTGTTGGTGTTGTGTGGTTACACAACACACCCCATTTTGACTTGACAAAATGGGGACCCAACTTTTGCTGCTTTGGCTTGTGTTGTTTTCTGCTTCTCGGCGGTTTGGTAAAAATGAGTCATACAGATGACCCTGCATAAAAGGGGTGGATAGGTCACCATGATGAGGTCAATTTGTCAAATTCATTATTTCATATCATTCACCCCATAGTTGGGAAGTGCATGAAATTCTGGATAAGTTTGCCTTTTACATCACCCTAAAATTCGGTCAGATGAGAAAGTTATGGCAAGCCAAAGTTCTCGTCAAACCTGATATTTTGGGGGGGGTCATATTTCAAATATCGGTCACCTTATGTTAGATCACTCTGATCCTATTTTATCACCTGATAATCATTTGGTTCGCAAACTCTAGACGTCAATTTTATGTGATAGTGGTTTTGGCCCGTCATGCAGCTTCATATATTTTGCGGGGGTCATATTTCGAATATCACTTGATATTTCGAATATCACTCGATCTTTTTTTAGATCACCCCCTCGCAAAATATCACCCCATGTTGATATGATGATGACATCATCTAAACCTGATGAACAAAGGAGATCAATATGATGCTGACATCATCATCCTTTTACCTCACGGAGGTATGTATCCAACGATCCCCCTTTTAAATGACATGACGGTGACGTCATTTTAGTGCAATGTCCAAGCGAAATCACCCTTCCACTGACGTCACCCCAATCTTTCGAGAGGGAGGTCATTTTACTCGCGGGGATCATATTTCAAATATCTCCTTATCTTAAAATCATGACCCGATATACAAAGCTCGACATGACCGTGACCTCATCTTTCCTCAGGGTGATATTCTTCAAAGTTCTTTCATCAGGGTCATATTTCTTGGACCCTGATTTCCTTCGGTATGACCGTAGCGTCATCCTCTCACATTTGCGATGAAGCGCATTCATGATGATGACATCATCATCATATCCTGACTTAGTGAGTAAAGTAATGGTTGAAGTGTATGACCGGTTGGGTCCATCGGGTGCTCTTTTTTCAGGTTTATATGTTAAGTGCCTGGAAATCTACATGTAGGTGGCAGAACTGAGAAGGTTATCAAAAGGGATTAAATATTCATATGCATGCAGATTCATGACCTGATATATGTGTTTGGACATTCAAAGCATGATTTAATATAAATGTTTATCTTCCTATTGGTTTATTTAAGTGATGATGCTTAACTTCTGTATGATTGACCGCAGGTGCAAAAGTAAGAAAAGGAGGTGCATCAGCCAGAAAGATGGGGTCGATGGGACATTTTTGGCTCACTATAATGAGGATGATCATGCAGATGATCAGGACAATGTGCAATCACGATACAAAAAGGTAGGAAAGCAGGGCAGGTGGATTTTGAATCCATTTCAGAGCCCGATGGTGTGTAGGTGGAGATATGACAGAGCTTTGATGGTGAGGACATCCCAGGTGGTGGACTGGATCCTGAGAAGTCACAAACACACCAGGAGGAGACAAAGCTCTCAATGCAGAGGAGAATGCTGGTGGAAACATTATTGAGGGAGCGGCGCTCTGTTTGGATGCTGCTTGAGATTTGGGCGCGATTTGTTTCCCACCGTCTGATGTTGTGTGCATGTGTGTGGACCATTGATTTGCTAGGGTTTCCTAGGTGCTATATTGAGGGGAAAATAGAGACATATATTTAGCCCCTTCACTCTATAAAAGAGGGGGTCAATCATAAAAAATCTGACCTAGACAATTTTATAGATCGGATTACTAAGACTAGTGAGGATTGAATTGTTGAAACATCAAGGTTCTTTCTTCATATCACTGTATATGTACTTGTTCTTTAGCATACTAAATGGAGATGAAGCTCTAGATTGCATCCTGATTGTAAACTTTACGTAATCTTCAAGTTGATTTTTTGGATATGCAATGATGAATCCTGTGTTCAACTAGAAGCGCTTTCATTCTATTGCATGTTGTTGTCAACTCTCCCCTAAAGATTTGCACTAGATCATGCGGATTTGTGGAATGTCTTGGTGAAGTATGATTCTAGTTTCCTTCTCTTCATTGTTGTATGGGAACATGTATGTGGATCAGTGATCTCAATCAAGTAATTTTAGGAATCTCATTTCTCTAACCCTTTTTCTCATTTTAATTTCATAGAAATCACTTCCATAACTGCACATCATGATAAATATTAAGTAGAATAGAGGAATATGCTGACATCTCATAGATAACTGAACATCATTAGCATATTTTTGAGCTACCTACATGTACTTTTGAAAATATCATGCAAATATCAGCCTGTAGACACATCATTTGAATAAATATACTGTGTAAGGTAACCTCCCTGTGTAGCATGGTTGCAGAAATAGAATTTACTGATCTACGTAAGACCCCAAAATGGAAAACAGCAACGCACATCAACCACTGAGTAAAGTTAGTAGATTATGAACTAATCAACGGAGACTTGGGATCATGAATTCTTTGAATTCATCATATCTTTCAAGATGAGTAAAGGTTGTTGTGTAACTTTTATTCTATGTTTGTTTGTGAGTAACATCATGACCATCAACATAAATTAGTGCTAGAAGGAGGGCATGAACAGGAATTTGTGGATTTCTGTAAATATTGCATCAATATTTCATTCTTTGGGTTGAATGTTTGCAAATAAGTCTCATTTTGATGGATGCGTATGAGGATAGTTGTCAAGTTGATATTCCTTTATTTTAGGAAACTTTGAATAGGCAGCTTTATCCTCACAGTTTATCTAACTTTGATTTATCCAGTTGTTGCAGGATACACCAGTCTATGGAACACAACAAAATTAATTGTCTAACTTTTCTTATAAGGTTGGATTTATATTTGAAAGGACTAATATTTTATTTGGATGTGTTCAGGGCTAAAGTCTACCATGAAAATGAAGGAATTCTGGAACAGCAAGAGGAAACAACACCCGTAATTGTGAGATGTTTAGAAAATACAATAACTGAATCAGTTCTGGAAGAGTGTAGGTATGAATCTTTGAAAATTTGTAGAGAAGAAGCCACTTGTCAGGATAAGGTCTTTGATTTTGATCCTAATACCTTTGATAAAAATGAAGAAACATCTTTCCTTAAGTCATTTTATGGTAAGGATTGGAGTTCTCCACTTCCTAATAAGGGTGAGGCAGAGTGCAGGTATGAACCTTTTGAAAATAGCAAAGAGGAAATTACTCCCTTTTTTCAGTCATTAAACAATCAACAAGAGAGATTTGATGAGGGGGAAAATAAATGTGAAATTGATCTTGAAACTCTAGACAAATATATTGAATTATTAAATGCTTGTCAAGATGATGTTTTTGGATCTGAATTTAGTAGTTTTGATAGAAATGAGTTGATAAAGAAGTGCAAACAGGTAGTAGAACAATTTAAAGGCACTGCTGCTAATGAAGTCCCTACTATAGCAGCTAATGAAGTCATAGAAAAGAAAGTAAATCCTAATTCCATAGATGACTTCTTTGAATTGAATGATCAAATGCAAGAATGTTGCAGGGAAATGGAACCAGATACTCTACTGGATGGAAAATGTGAGTTGTTCGATGAACCATTCATGAAAGTTAAGGATACAGAGGATTATGTTGTTGCTATGCATGATCAAGTATCAGTCCAGAATCATTTTGAAAATGAAACAAGGGAGTTTTCCTATCAATCAAAAGTTGTTTCACCTTTACAGTTAGATGATTTAGAAATGATAAATTTATGTATATCAGGTTATGATAATAAAGATATTCATTTAGATGCTGATGTGCAGAGAATTGAAGAGGACGTTGGGGCGTTTCCTAAACTTGAGGATGAACTGAACATCCAGAATGAAGAAACAAAGCTAGATAAAGATGAAGAAATAATCCATCAAGAGCCATACATCCTTCAATTTGAAGTGAGACCTGACATTGAGCCAAACAACAAAAGTGCAGAGTTAAATGGAGGACTAGCTATCAATAAACAAGCATGTCCAATAGAGCCAGAAATACATCAGGTTGTATTTTTCCTTTCCACAGTGAATAACGTTGAATACTATTTTGATTATGGAAATTTGGGAGATAAGACATGCATATGGATTAATCATGAACATGATGAGCTTCCTCAGTTGCTGATTATCAGAGATTATTCTGTTAAACACAATGAATTTAGAATACAACATTTTTCAGAATACAAGGATGAACCTGCTAGGATCAGAACCATAACTAATGCCCTGATGCTCCAACACAATCTAGGGAAGTATGTAAATACATGTGTCTTTGGGTCTTTGCCTGGGTTTTATTTGCCTTGTGGGGGGTTTGTATATAGTTTGGTAGGGTAGTTGTTTTATTTCTTTTCTTTGCTTTGTTGTCTTGCTTTCTATTGTTTCCTTTGGTTGGTTGGTTGTTTTTATAGTGTTGTTTTGTTGTTTTTGTTTGTTTACTTGTTGAGTTCTATTTTTGGTTAGTTAAGATGAGGCAACTCATCACCCTAAGAAGATAACCAAATTGTTAAGATTCAAGTGATGAGAACAAATTCATATATAGGTTGTAACTCATTTTGAAAAGTACTTGTGATCAAGTCTGTGATATCTTTTCATCAAGGTACCCTTTCTTAACCAAAGTGATTTATTCATGATGACTCACCTAACAGCCTTGGGTCTGTTGAACACACAAGTATAGATGTTAAGTGAAAAATCTAAAGGGACTCCCTTGCTACCTATGCAATCTCCAACCTAAATCAGTAAGTGACCATACCTTGCACACTAAGCTTACATGATGATATCATATGAATATAGAAGTGAATATTGAAAAAATAAAGAAATATAATAAAACCAGGCCATCTAAGTAACTCTACCAGGGCTATAGACGCTTGCTGGCAGTGGGGCTCTACTTAGGGGGATTGTATAGATAACCTTGTCGGGGCTATGGACACCTGCTGGCAGCAAGGCTCTATCCAGGTTGGCTCTGAGGGATGTTCCCAAACTATGTAACTTAACATCAGTTACTCGTGTTTTTAACTTGCTTTCAAGATGAGGATAATTAATTATTTGCACACACCTGATCATTGTTAGCATTGTTGCCATGATGAAAACCTTGTCATTCAGAAAGATTATAATGCTTATACTTAGAAAGAGTTGAATATTATGTTAGAATGTGATCACATCACTTGAATCATTGGAATTTGGTTGTTTTCTTTGGTGGCAATTTGTTGTGTGGTTACACAACACACCTCATTTTGACTTGACAAAATAGGGACCCAACTTTTGCTACTTTGGCTTGTGTTGTTTTCTACTTCTCGGCAGTTTGGTAAAAATGAGTCATGCAGATGACCCTGCATAAAATGGCTGGATAGGTCACCATGATGAGGTTAGTTTGTCAAAGTTAGTATTTCATATCATTGACCTCATAATTGGGAAGTGCATGAAATTTTAGACAAGTTTGCCTTTTACATCACCCTAAAATTCAGCCAGATGAGAAAGTTATGGCAAGTCAAAGTTCTAGTCAAACTTGATATTCTGGGGGGGGTCATATTTCAAATATCGGTCACCTTATGTTAGATCACCCCAATCCTATTTTATCACTTGATAATCATTTGGTCCACAAACTTCAGATGTCAATTTTATGTGATAGTGGTTCTGGCCCATCATGCAGCTTCATATATTTTGCAAGGGTCATATTTCAAATATCACCCGATATTCTGAATATCACCTGATCTTTTTTTAGATCACCCCCTCGCAAAATATCACCCCATGTCAATATGACGATGACATCATCTGAACATGATGAACAAAGGAGATCAATATGACACTGACGTCATCATCCTTTTACCTCGCGGAGGTATGTATCCAACGATCCCCCTTTTAAATGACAATACGGTGACATCATTTTAGTGCAATGTTCAAGCAAAATCACCCTTTTGCTTATGTCACCCTGATCTTTCGAGAGGGAGGTCATTTTACTCACGGGGGTCATATTTCGAACATCCCCTGATCTTAAAATCATGACCTAATATACAAAGCTCAACATGACCGTGATGTCATCTTTCCTCAGGGTGATATTCTTCAAAGTTCTTTCATCGGGGTCATATTTCTTGGACCCTAATTTCCTTCGGTATGACCATAGCGTCATCCTCTCACATTTGCAATGAAGCTCGTTCATGATGATGACATCATCATCATATCCTGACTTAGTGAGTAAAATAGTGGTTGAAGTGCATGACCGGTTGGGTCCATCGGGTGCTCTTTTTTCAGGTTTATATGTTAAGTGCCCAAAAATCTACATGCAGGTGGCGGAACTAAGAAGGTTATCAAAAGGGATTAAATATTCATATGCATGCAAATTCTCATGGATTCATGACCCGATATATGTGTTTGGACATTCAAAGCATGATTTAATATAAATGTTTATCTTCCTATTGGCTTATTTAAGTAATGATGCTTAACTTCTGTATGATTGACCGCAAGTGTGTAGGTAAGAAAAGGAGGTGCATCGGCCAGAAAGATGGGGTCAATGGGACATTTTTGGCTCTCTCCGATGAGGATGATCATGCCGATGATTAGGACGATGTGCGGTCGTGATACAAAAAGGCGGGAAAGCAGGGTAGGTGGATTTTGAATCCATTTCATAGCCCGATGGCCTGCAGGTGGAGATATGACAGAGTTTTGATGGCGAGGACATCCTAGGCAGTGAACCAGATCCCAAGAAGTCACAAACACACCAAGAGGAGACAAAGCTTTCAATGTGGAGGAGAATGTTGGTGGAAACATTATTGAGGGAGTGGCGCTCTGTCTGGATGCTGCTCAAGATTTGGACGGGATTTGTTTCCCACCGTCTGATGTTGTGCACATGTGTGTGGACCGTTGATTTTCTAGGGTTTCCTAGGCATTGTATTAAGGGGAAAATGGAGACATATATTCAGCCCCTTCACTCTATAAAAGAGGGGGTTAATCATAAAAAATCTAACCTAGACAATTTTATAGGAGATCAAATTACTGAGACTAGTGAGGATTGAATTGTTGAAACATCAAGGTTCTTTCTTCAGATCATTGTATATGTACTTGTTCTTTATCATACTGAATGGAGATGAAGCTCCAGATTACATCCTGATTGTAAACTTTACATAATCTTCAAGTTGATTTTCTAGATATGTAATGATGAATCTTGTGTTCAACTAGAAGCGCTTTCATTCTATTGCATGTTGTTGTCAACTCTCCCCTGAAGATTTGCACTGGATCATGTGGATTTGTGGAATGTCCTGGTGAAGTATGATTCTAGTTTCCTTCTCTTCATTGCTGTATGGGAACATGTATGTGGATCCGTGATCTCAGTCAAGTAATTTTAGGAATCTCATTTCTTTAACCCTTTTTCTCATTCTAATTTCATAGAAATCACTTCCATAACTTCACATCATGATAAATATTAAGCAGAACAGAGGAATATGCTGACATCTCGTAGATAACTAAATATCATTAGCATATTTTTGAGCTACCTGCATGTAGTTTTGAAAATATCATGCAAATATTAACCTGTAGACACATCATTTGAATAAATATACTGTGTAAGGTAACCTCCCTATGTAGCATGGTTGCAGAAACAGAATCTACTGATCTACGTAAGACCCCAAAATGGAAAATAGCAACACACATCAACCACTAAGTAAAGTCAGTAGATTATGAACTAATCAACGGAGACTTGGGATCATGAATTCTTTGAATCCGTCATATCTTTCAAGATGAGTAAAGGTTGTTGTGTAACTTTTATTCTATGTTTGCTTGTGAGTAACATCATGACCATCAACAGTTGGTTTTCAACCTTCCTAATTTTTTTTTTGTCCTTAAATTTCTTCAACCTGTGGCAGAGGTTGTGACCATTGTCACCAAGAAGAAGTCCTTGGTAAATTCTTCCTTAGTAGTTGGTCTTGTATAGAGCCAAATTATGTGGCCATTTACTAAGAATGTGTCTTCACCTCCATCAATGGGTGCTAGCAAAACTGTTCCATTCTCATAGACTTTCCTGATTTGATAAGGTCCCATCCAATGAGTTTGTAACTTCCCCTTGAACTTCATAAACTTAGAATCATATAGGAGAACCCAATCCCATTGCTGAAATGTTCTCTTCTTGATGTGTTGGTCATACCACTATTTCCTTTGATATTGAACAAGTTTCATTTGCTGGATGGCCTCTGTCCTGATTTCATCCAACTCATTGAGTTGAAGAATCCTATTCTGCTGTGCTATAGAAAATGGTAGGCTAATATCCAATGAGGTCTTTAGTGTTTACAATTCAAATTCTATGGACAGAATGGGTTACTTTCCATAAACTAATTCATATGGTGAAAACTTGGTTGTGGACTTCCAGGTGGTATTGTAGTCCCAAACTACTTCAGGTAACCTACTAGCCCAATCCTTTCTATTCATGGCCACAGTTCTTGTCAGGATATTTTTCAGCTCCCTATTAGTCACCTCTAGCTGCCCATTAGCTTGGGGGTGATAAGGTGAAGACTTTCTGTGCTTAGCTTGTTATAGATCTATGAAAGATTGAATTACCTAAGAAGTGAATTGCAATCCTTTGTTTGAAACTATGGATCTCAGAGCTCCAAACCTCAAGAAGATTCTGTTATAGAGAAAATCAGCAACTTTTTCTTCCCTTGCAAACTGCAATGCCTGAACTTCTACCAATTTAGTTACATAGTCTATGTAGACCAAAATATATTCTTTGCCTGAGGATGGTGGAGAAATCAGTCCCACAAAATATAGACCCCATTGCTCAAATGGTTCCAACACTACTTGAGGTGCAGTGACATTTCCTGGGTAAAGGTTGGATGACCCACTCTTTGAGATTGATCACACTACTACACATACCTCTTGGTGTCCCTATGAAGAGAGGACCAATAGTAACTAGCTCCTAGAATTTTGTGAATGGTTCTTTGTGAGGAATAATGTCCACCAAAGGGTTCATCATGACATGCTCTCAAGACATCAAAAATTCCATCAACTCTCAAGCACCTGCATAAAATAAAGTTAGGACCACACTTAAATAGTAACCATTTGTAAGATAAGATTTCTTTTACCAATTGCTTCTTCTATTTTGAAGAGAAATGGAATGAAAACAAGCCTGTAGCTAAGAAATTAGCTATGTCAGTAAACCAGGGTGTAGTGGAGGAAACAACAAAGAGATGTTCATCCAGAAACTTGTCCTCCACTGGTTGGTTTTCTCCACTTGTATCTAACCTTGACAAAAAGTCAACAACCAAATTGAATTTCCCAGGGTTGTCTATAATGGTAATATCAAATTCCTGCAATAATAACAACCATCTAATTATCCTTGCACCCACTACAGGTTTTTTCATTAAGTACTTGATGGTTGCATGATCAATATGCACAAATATTTGTATCTTGTGATATAACGTCTGAATTTGTTAATAGCATATATGACTACCAAGAATTCCTTTTCAGTTGTTGTATAGTTTTTCTTTATTGGGGTAAGGTTCTTACTGATGTAGTAGATGGCATGCATACCTTCCCCTTCCTCTTTCAGTCCTAGGACTGCCCCAATTGAATCATTTGAAGCATCAGTTTGTATATAAAAGGGTAGAGTCCAATTGGGTCCCCTCAAAATAGGTGTGACAGTAAATTTCTCTTTAATGGTTTCAAATGCTGATTGGAAATCTTCTGTCCACAAGAATTCAGTGTCCTTGGTGAGCAAGGAGAACATAGGGGTGGCTATTCTGCTAAAATTTTCTATAAATCTCCTATAGTACCTTGCATGACCTAGGAAGCTTCTAACATCTATTTGGTTTTTAGATGAGGGTAACTGCTTAATCACTTCTATTTTGTTCTAGTCTACTTTGATTCCTTTGGCTGATATGTGATGTCCAAGTACAATTCCCTCCTCTACCATCATAAAGCATTTCTCATGGCTCAAGGATAGCTAGTTTTTTTCACAACATTGTAGCACCTTATCTAGGTTTGTGAGAGCTTCCTCAAATGTGTCCCCATACACAATAAAGTCATCCATATAGACTTCCATTCCCTCATTATCCAATTCAACAAAAATGGCTAAAACAACCCTCTAAAATGTAGTTAGAGCGTTACATACTCCAAATGGAAGAACTCTATATGCGAAAGTTCCCCATGAACAAGTAAAGGTGGTTTTGTTTTGGTCCTTAGGTGCTACTTGAATTTGATTATACCCACTAAATCCATCTAGGAATGAGAAGTACTTTTTCCCTGCAAGGTTGTTTAGCACTTGATCGATGAATGGTAAGGGAAAATAATCCTTCTTTGTGGCTTTGTTTAATTCTCTATAGTCAATACATACCCTCCATTTCCCATTTTTATTAGACACTATGACTAAGGGTGAAACCCACTGACTGTCTGAAATGGGATATATGAACCCTGCTTGTATCAATTTCTCTATTTCAGTTTTAACAATATCTTTCAAGGCAGGGTTTCATCTTCTACGGGGATGTCTGACAGGTTTGACATCTTCAGTATATATATGATGAGTACATATCTCAAGAGGGATGCCCTTCATATCTTGGTATTCCCAAGCAAAAGCTGCTGAATGGGAAACTGAGAGTTTGAGAAGTGTTTCTTCCTTCTTTTATGCCAACTAGGTATTGATGTTCAATGTTTTCCCAAGTAAAATCATGACCTGCTTTGTAAACTGATCCATAGATGTTCCTACCCCATATCTTGGAGTCATAGTTTTAAGAGGGCAGGAATGTGGAAGTAGCATATGGAATGTGGCTAAGTCTCTATAAAAGGTTTCTCCACAAGGAATAATGTTTGCAAGGGTACAATGGGTATCAGTAAGGAATTATGTCTTTGAGTCTTAGCTAATTCCATTATATCCTTGTCAATAAGAATATGGGTGATGTCTTCTATTGTGTCATAGTTTATTTCTTCTTCTAACTCACCCAAATGTTCCTTAATGGTAACCATAACTACTGAGGCATTGTTCCCCATGTTATTAGGCTTGTCTACCCACACTTTTCCTAAGTAATGTATTGATGGTTTAGTCAGAGGATATAAAGAGATTTTCTTCAAATCTATCCCATTGGAAATGACCATGTCTCCTATTTGACAATCAATAGGTGTTGTTGTTGTAGCCAACCATGGTCTTCCTAGGATCAAGGGGTAAGCATTTCGCTAGTTTCTAAATTCTAATATCATAAAGTCTACTATAAATTCCCATGATTCCACTATGACTGGGACATTAGTTAACACCCCTTTTGGAATAGCTACTGATTGGTCAGCCAGTTGGAGGATTCTAGATGTTGCCTAGACACCTGTCAGAGCTAATTTGTCCAGGGTGTGCACTATCATTACATTTATTGTTGCCCCCAAATCAACCAAAACATTAGATATTTCTACCCCTGCAATATAAACATGATGACAGGGTTCCTAGGGTCTCCATACTTTGGGAGGAGCATCTCTCCCACAAGAAGGTCCACTACTTTCCCTTCCACCTGAATGGTGGCAGGGAAGTTTTTCTTCCTACCCTAGGTTTTAACACAATGTTGTTTGATGAATTGGTTTAGTTCAGGCACACCCCTAATCGCTTGTAGGAGTGGAATTTCAATATTCAACTATCTGATTTCTTGCAGAAGTTCTGATCCCATGGTAGGTTGGACTTGTGTTTGTAGGAAAGTTTTTTGAGGGACATGTTTGAGCCATTTTGGGTAAGGTGCTGGTTTTTTTTATCTCTGGAGCAGTGCCAGAGTTCTTCACAGAAGTGGCTCGAGAGGTGTTCTCTAGAGCTGTTCATTTAGAAGGAACTCTAGAGTTACCTAAGGGCTATTTTTCTAGCACAGTTTCGATAGTAATCTCCTCCTTATGTTGAGTGGATGGATTTTCAGGTTCCTCATCATTGGTTACTTCAACTATAAGTGGGGGAGATGGTCTTGGAAGTGCTTTCCCATAACGAAGCTAGAGATTGTTGAGATAAATAGCATTGACACCAGCCATATTTTCTTACTCTGTCATGTAAATAGTTGCTCCCTGTTTAATTCATGAATTTGCTACAGGTTGGGCTGGTAAAGGTGATTGACTAACTAGCTCATTTTGTGATTGTCCCTGTGTGTTGGGGGGTCCAGTTAGTAATTCTTGTTGCTGAGGTTGGAAATGTCTTGGTTGTCCTTGGTATTGTTGATTATAACCATGTTGAGGACCCCACTGAGGCTACATGTTTTGTGATCCAAATTCTTGTGGGAACTGTGGTGGCCATTGTTGATTTCCCCAGGGCTTCTTTTTCCAATGCTAGTTCTGCCATTGCTAGTTTGACCAATCTTGTGGTCCCCAAGGAGAAATGTTTTGAGGCCCCTACCATGTTGGATTCCATTGATTGCCTCCCTAGTTTGAAGGACCCCTATGGGAAGCCTGATTAGGGTACTAATTATATGGTAAATTGCCAATTTATTTTTGTCCTACATAATTCAACTCCTCTTCTATTATGGTGTTCTTCTTAGTCAATCTTTTTAAGGCTGGGAGATAATCACACTGACTGGTAGGGTGCTCCCTATCACAGATCTAATAGATTTTTTATTTGTCTAAAGGGCATTCTCTCAACAAGTGTTTGTTCCTACATCTAGGTCAATATATGGAGAGAGGTTCAACTATTTTACTTTGTTCAGTTGTTCTAGTTTTTTCTTGAATCCCATCTAATGTGGTATCCAGTTGGACCAGAATATATGTCTTAAGATTTGCAATCTCCTCCATTAACTGTCCTATTTCATTCTTCCCTTTAAAAGATCTAGGTGTTCTTACTCCATCTTGGGTTCTAGAATAGTTTCTGCAAAGTTCTTCTATAGTAGGCATATCCATTTTATTAATGTTCCCTCTCCCCATTAGATCTAGTGTCTATTTTAACTCTCTATCTAATCCTTTTACAAACAGTCTTCTGGTCAAGGGGTGAGCCATAGGATTGCCATATCTCCTCAAGGTGAAATTGAAACTATCCAGATAGTCCTCTAACCTTTCATCTTCTCTTTGTTTAATTTTGAATAGCTCCTCATTTTTATCACTGACCCTACAATAATCCTAGTATTTACCCAGGAATTTAGTTTCCATTTGATCCCAAGAGCGAATGGAGTCTAGGGTTAAGCCCATGAACCACCTCATCGCAAAATCTTTCAAGGTTGATGGGAAAAGTTTGAGTTTTTTATTATCTAATCCATAGTCATAGGTTTCGCATACAACTTTAAACTCAAACAGAAACTGATTTGGATCCTCAGAAGAAAGACCCCTGAAGTTTGGTAGGTTTGTAGGTGAGATATTCTTCATAGGAGCATTATCTCCATAAGAAAGGACAATAAGGTATGAGAAGGTCCTGGGAGCTTGATTATCTTCCTCATCATGATTATCATCCATGTCTAGTGTTTCTTCTCTTTGAGATTTAGTTTGGGGTTTTGAGGAAGTGGATTCTAGTATCGGATTTGCCTAGTATCTTTCTTACAATTCCTAGATATACTCAGAGAGTGAAGGGCTTTGAGGATTTGAGGAAATGTCAAGTTGGGGTGTAGCTTCCAAGGTAGGTTCTAAGTGTTCCTCTTCAACAAGATCTTGTGCCACCCTACTGCTTTCTCCTATAGTTTTCTGCTAGGGTATTTGTTTTAAGTATCTACCTTTTGAATCCTTAGGTCTAACCATATAGATTCAATTTAACCTAAAAAGGACTACTAACTATTTTTTTCTTATTAACACAAAGTCCCCACCAACAGTGCCAAAAATGATAAGGGTCATTGTACCTTGGCATTTAATCATGTTTTTCATGTGTCAAATCCAAGGCTATGTCCTAGGCTATCTGCAATAAGGGGTTCCATAGTTACCAGTCCACTAACTACTTCTACTGATCTGACTATTTCAAATATTAACACTGCTAATTTGTTTGTTGTGAAAGGAAATTCTAAAAATACTAAAACAATGCTAAAACAATAAATTAATGAAATTGACCTATTCTAATCCACACAACTAAAAACATGCATTTATTGGAAACAACTATTAACAAAAATAAATCTACCTTTATGAAAGTAGTAAACTATCTTCCTAATAGAATCTAAAACAAGACAATGAAACAAATAGATACTAGCCTCCTGTCTTGATGGTGGGAGTGGGCCATTGCTCCTTTCCTTCAGGACTAAAGACTAAAGCAAAAACTCAGTACAGAAATATAATATCACAATCCTTCTTCAGTTTAATCCCATCACTATGCCTGTATTTAAAAAGTATGTCAAATCTAGAAAAAATGGAAGTTACAATAATCTAATAGCAATAATCTGTCTATCTCCCTGCTACTCCTAACTTAACATATATCAAATCAGGTGATGAGATATCTATCTATTCTAACTATCAGTTTATCTATGAGATATCATCAATCTCTTATTTTAACAACTATTTAACTGCAAAGTAAAATCATGCAAACTAAAATAGGTTTTAGTGGCACAGAAGTCCCACTAAATCCAAAGTCTTTAACTTAAATAACAATTGGGCAGCGAGGCCTTGAAATGTAGGTCTTTAACAAGTCTTTCAAAATTCATGAAAAATCAATAAAAGAGGAATTAAATCCCTAGCAGTCAACTAGAGTCTTCGTCAAATCATTCTGGTGTTGGATGAGAGAACTCTGGAGTACTGCAGTTGCTCCCAGAGATGTGGGCTAATAGTGGCGCTGGAGACTCTGCACTATTGCCAGGAGCTTCGAAGACAGTTTTCTATTGCCAGGAGCTCTGGAGATACACCCATGACTCATGTATGGCTTTGGAGATGATCCACCCTTGGCTCCCCTACTTCAAAATACCTCCAACACATTGGGAAAACATTGGAGTCTGATGTAGTATCCTTCATGTCAGCTCCAGAGATTATTAGGACCATCTCTGGAGATGCTCAAAATTGCCTTTTCTCGTACAACTACACTTATAGATGCAAAAAGAGAGACTTTTCTGCACATTTTCATTAGTTTGTTGCACATTAGTCCTTCAATCAAAAATCATGACCTTCAGCAATTCATCTCTCATTAATGTAATTAAAACAAATCTTATCAATTTATTATGGTGCAATTACTAGGACAACAAAATAAAAAGGGATGGAAAAAGGATGTAAAAAGGTGTATTATTATGGGTGCTACCTGGCACTCATCACTCCCCCTTTGACATAAATGGAAAAGGGCTTCACATCTCTTCTACTACACATACTTGCATAATGTTGCTCTGATCAGTTTGAAACCTTTCTTTACTCCCCCTGAATGTTACAATCTTCTCAAACCACTACTTGCTCCCCCTAAGAGGTAGCCTCCAACATCAATCCAAAAGAGAAAATGTACTTTGAAGCACATTGGACTGATACACCTCCTTATGCATCTAATTCAAGGAGGGAGAGGAAATAACCCTTAATTTCTCCCAAAGATACTCAAATGTGTCTTTTGGAAGAGCCTTAGTGAATATATCAGCAACTTGATCTTTTGTAGGCACATACTCAAGCTTTACCTCATTCTCTGCAACTTTCTCCCTCAAGAAGTGATACTTGATTGAAATGTGCTTTGTCTTAGAGTGTATCACTGGATTCTTTGAAATGTTTATGGCACTTGTGTTATCACAAAGAATAGGAATTGGTCCTTCAAACTCAACTTTGATATCCTTCAATGTCTACTTCATCCAGAGTACCTGAGCGTTGCATGATATTGCAACAATATATTCTACTTTTGTAGTAGACAAGGAAATTGATTCTTATTTCTTGCTATGCCAGGACACTGCTCTATCTCCAAGGAAGAATGCACCTCCACTTGTGCTTTTCTTGTCATCAGCACATCCAGCCCAATCTAGATCTATGTAGGCACTTAAAGAAAAATCATTATTCTTAGGATACCACAATTCATGATCAGGAGTGCCCTTCAAGTACTTGAATATCCTTTTAACTGCCATCACATGTGATTCTCTAGGATCTGATTGAAATCTGGCCACAAGATAGACTACATGCATAATATTTGGTCTGGTAGCAGTTAGGTAAAGCAGTCCTCCAATCATTGATCTATACTTGCTTTAATCAACCTTGGGAGATTCATCATTCTTGCTCAGTTTACAATTGGTAACCATAGGTGTGCATACCAGTTTGCAGTCCTCCATTCCAAACTTCTTCAACAATTCCCTAACATATTTTGATTGAGAAATAAAAATACCTTTGTCTATATGATTGATTTGCAATCCAAGGAAGAAATTCATCTCACCACACATAGACATTTCAAACTCTTGTTGCATCTCATTTGCAAAATTCTTGCACATCTCTTCATTTTCTAAATATGATATCATCTACATAAACTTCAATAATCAAGATTTGATCATTACTTACCTTGATATACAAATTGTTATGTGCAAACCCTTTACTAAAACCTTGTTGCAGAAGATACATATCCAGTCTTGCATACCAAGCTCTAGGAGCTTGCTTCAATCCATACAAGGCCTTCTTCAATTTGCAGACCATATCTAGTTTATCTAAAAACTAGAACCCATCCAGTTGATCTACATAGACCTCTTCTTCTAGCTCATCATTCAAGAAATCAGATTTCACATCCATCTGATATACTTTGAAGTCTTTGTGTGCTGCAAATGCCAAAAATAGTCTAATAGCCTCCATTCTTTCCACCAAAGCATAGGTCTCTTCATAATAAATTCCTTCAACTTGGGAGTAGCCTTTACACACAAGTCTTTCCTTGTTTCTCACAACTTCTCCAACTTCATTCAGTTTGTTCTGGAAAACCCATTTTGTTCCAATCACATTCTTCTTTGTTGGTCTAGGGACAAGTTCCCAAGTCTTGTTCTTCTCAATCTGCTATAGTTCTTCATTCATTGCCTTGACCCAATGCTCATCATTGCATGCTTCATTAACTGTTTTAGGTTCCACTTTTGACAGCAGACAGAGATTTACTTGTTCTTCTGCAATCCTATTTCTTGTCATCATACCTTTCCTTTTATCACCAATAATCTGATCTTTAGAATGATCTCTTTGTACATACCTTGGAGTTTTAGGAGTTCTTACTAGAGCCTCAGCTTAAGTTTATTCTTCTTCTTCCAGTGCTTGTTCTTCAGTATGAACTTCCTTTTCCAAGCCTTTTCCAACCTTTTCTATATCAGCAGGTTCATATGACTCATATCCATCTGGTTGGAGGTCTTCATCTACCTCTACACTTGCACTTTCAATGATCTTTCTCAGTCTTTTGTTATAGCACCGGTAAGCCCTTCTCTTAGTGGAGTATCCAAGGAATATGCCTTCATCACATCTAGCATCAAACTTCCCTAATTCTTCATCTCTTCTGATGTAGCATCTACTTCCAAAAACTTTGAAGTATTTGACAGTGGGGGCTCTACCATACCATAGTTCATAAGGTGTCTTTGTTTCTTCTGCTCTGACTTGCACTCTATTCTAAATGTAGACAGCAGTATGTATTGCTTCTTTCTAGTACGCTTCTGGTAGGTCTGCTTCCTTAATCATTTCTCTAGAAGCTTCTTGAACAATTATATTCTTCCTTTCAACCACTCCATTTTGTTGAGGAGTCCGGGGAGTAGACAAATGTCTTTTTATTCCATGTTCTTCACAAAAAGCATTGAACTCATTTGAGGTGAACTCATCACCTCTGTCAGATCTTAAGCATTTGATTCTCAAATCCAATTCATTTTCAATCATAGCTTTGAATGCCTTGAACTTATCTAAAGCTTTTGTCTTTTCTCTAAGGAAAGTAACCCAAGTCATTCTTGAAAAATCATCAATAAGGAGCATAAAATACCTTTTACCTTGCAGACTTCTTGTTCTTGTGGGACCACACAGGTCTATATGTACTAGCTCCAGCAAACTGGTAGAAGATTGTTCTTCTCTTTTTAAAGTGGTCTTTGTCATCTTCCCAAAGTAGCATTATTTGCATATCATATTGGTAGGCTTCACAATCTTGGGCAGATCTCTTACAACTTGAATAGTGCTTATTCTTAACAAATTATTGAAATTTATATGACACATTCTCCTATGTCATAGCCAACTTTCATTTGACTTAGCTAACAAGCAACAATTTTCAGCACCTTTCAAGTGATAGAAATTACCATGTGTCTTCATACCAACAACAATTAAGGTTCCAGAGCTATTATGTGTCTTACACCCATTGTCCTTGAACACAAGATTATAACCTTTTTCAAACATTTGTCCAACACTTAGTAGATTATGCTTCAGCACCTTGACATAAAGAACATCTATATTATGCTTGCCATCAAAAGTAATATATCCTTTTCCACAAATCTCACCAGTTGCATCATCACTAAACCTAACAAGTCCTCCATCATACTTTTCAAACTTAAAAAACATAATCTTGTCTCCTGTCATGTGGTTTGAGCATCCACTATCAATGATCCACTCATCTTCCTTTTCAGCATGGAATGTAGACAACTCTCCTGTACTTTCTTCCTTCACACAGTTTGCAAGATTAGCAGAAATAGGTTCTTCTCTAAGTGCAATAAACAAGCATTCACTACTATTCCCATCATCAGAATTAGATTCATCATCACTTACACCTTCACCATCTCTAACATAATAACTCTTTCTTACCATCTTTCTTTTTCTTTCATTGATCTTCAAAGCTCTATCAGGACATCTTGAAGCATAATGACCAATTTTACCACAACTGAAGCATTTGAAAGGTAACTTACCTTTAAATTTTTCTTTGCTTCCCTCTTGATTATGCTTGCAAATTTGGCTTCTAGCTCTGCAAAGTCTTCATCATCTGATTCCATAGCATATTTCTTTGATCCAACAGTCTTAGTTGCTTCCTTGGCTTTGAAGGCAGTCTATGTTTTCGCAGGGCCATCAGTAGTACCAAACTCTCTTATTTCAAAGGCACTCAGTTTACCAAGTAACTAATCTTTTGTAAGATTGCCCATTTACAACAACTCTTCAATGGTAGATACCTTGTGACTATAAGATTTACGTAGAGTTCTGAGTATCTTATCTATAACATCCGCATCCTTTAATTCTCCACCAAGACCATTGATACTGCTGACAACTTCATCAATATTTTGTAAGTAAATTGTTATGTTCTCATCTTCACCCATTCGCATGGTTTCATATGTGGTCTTCAAATTCTACAACTTGGCCTTCTTGACAGATGCATCACCTTCATAAATTTTATTTAATTTGTTCCAAATCTCATAAGCAATTTCCACATTCACAACTTTTGCCATTTCAGTGTTAGACAGGGCATTTAATAGAGCATTTTTAGCTTTGTGAATATCCTCAAACATTTTAATCTCTTCTTCAGAATCTAGATCTTTAGGAACTATGTATTTATTCTTAACCACTTCCCAATTTTTATATCCAAGATAAATGAGATAACTTTGCATTTGTACCTTCTAGTATGCATAATCAGTTCCATCAACCTAGGGAATGTCTTTCCTATGTGCCATCCTAGATCTACCTTAAGCTATTAGGCTTTCTTCAAAGGAACCTATTCTGATACCAATTGTTGAATGGCACAAGACAACTGAGAGGGGGGTGAATCAGTTGTATCAAAACTTTAACTTCTTTAAACCATAATCAATTTCACAACCACTTAACTTATTTCCTTATTATGTTAAGATCATTAAACATGAATAGCAGAATCAAAACATTAACACATCAACATCACATACACATGAACAATAGATTTTTTACGTGGAAAACCCTAAACAGGGAAAAACCATGGTTAGTGTTAGCTCACAATATAAATGTAGTAACAATACCAAATATCAAATCATGGCTCACTACAAAAGGGCTCACTACCCAAAAGGATAGCTCATTGCTGAGGGTGGCTCACTACTAGGGGTGGCTCACTACCAAGGGTTGAAATGATTAAGTAGCATCTACACCATGCCTAAGTTCAGTTCCATTGAAGCGCAATAAAACTCCTCTACTCTGCTCTGCTTTTACACTTCACACTTATCTTCACATCTTTTCCCTACCACACCACAAACACAAATTCATTACACATATTTATACAATTCATCAACCTTGGAATGTACATCAAGGTCAGTATTACAATCATCAACCATTGGAACAATGTCCAAGGTCGGCATATGTATGCATACATCAAATTAGGACTAGACCTAAATAGACTTGTGAACTAAATGAATAAAGGAGGAACACTTCACACCTTAGCATAGACTCAATTACATCTTCACATGCTAGCACATGCTTCTACAATTTAGGAAATTCATCAGTAAGAATGTTAATCATCTAGGTCGGCCAGACAGGTGCAATCACCAAGAACACTTGAACACACGCTTCCAAGATCTTTATTACAGCTTGCAAATCAAGCACATGCCTTTAATGCATTTAGGGTACATCTACTAACATCATAGAATCATTTGGAAACTAGAAAATCCAACCGCAACAGATCTCAACTTATTTCACCTGAAGATGGATCGCAAACTGTTCTCAATCAGACACTGTCAAACTCTGCTAATTAGAAACTTGTTTTTCAGAGATTCAAATCAAATATCCTTTAAAATGAAGATGACTAAGGACCTTGTAAGCTTAAGTCTAGACCTACAAATCCAAACTCCAATCTATGGAGAAATACGGAGTAAAACACTTTCTCCCTATCACTCTGCAAACCTTACTAGGTACAGTCTTCATACTAGTGAATAGAAATTTTTTGCATAGCGATCTGAACCACTAAATTTTAGATTTAGCATCTTCAAACACTTCTCTAAATCATATCCAAAGCTCATACTTTGATTTTCAACATAGGAAATATGCAGAGTAAAATACTCAAACAGTGTTCTTCAATCAATCAATAAACAACAATGCCAGAAATATAGTTGACACAAATGACAACACATATATGTTGACATCAATAACAACATAGATTAGCACATACTTGCAATAGAGTCTCCATTAAGGCCTATCAAGGACACCTTTTATGGAGGGGAGATGTACAAAGCAACTCAAGGATGGAAATTTGAGCGGGGGTTTTTTCAAGATGTTCAAGGAGGTTATACTTGTGAGTGGATGGTGGATTGGTAGGTGTGGATGTAGAAGGTTGATCATTGGTGGGAGCCCCATGAATGGAGATACGGCCATGATGAGTAGTGACAACACAATTGGGGGTGTTTTCTCAAATGGTAATGGTGTTGACATGGTTGGGAGATTCTTCTATTCAACCCACTACGGAATCAAAAGAGGCAGGAGGTGGCACAATATTTTAGGCTTGATTGGAATATGAGGCTTTACCCTTGTTATGATCTAGAAGGGGATCCTTGTATGCTCCTAAATTTGCATTAGGCAATTGTTTGGGTGGTTCGTCAATGGTTATATTGCCTCTATCTACAAGGTCTTGAATGCAATGTTTTAGCCTCATACAGTTAGATGTCTTATGCCCTTTCACACGCTGATATTCACAATAGGCATTTCCATTAAACCAAGAGGGTTTGAATTAATTTTCATCATAGGGGTGAATATGTGGCAATGTTATCAAATCTACCTTTACAAGGTTATTAAAGACATTTTTGATAGGATCCCCTAAAGGTTTAAATCACCTCTTCAAGTTATTATTTTGTCTTAGATGTCCCCTAGGAACATTTACATTATTGTTGCTTGTGGATATATTTGGTGGAGTTGGATTTTATACATTTTGGATAGCCTTCACATTGGTGACATCATCATTAAGGGTGTTTTTTTTTTTTTCCCAAAAGCAGGGTTTCTTGTGGGATGGGTTGTTGTTGTTTGAGGTGTTGGTGTTGGTGTTGTTAACATTGACTTTGTTGTTGTTGTTGTTTTTGTTGTCATTGTTGTAAATATTTATGGCTCCTTTAGCAATGAGGGCTTGTTCTATGATTGTCCCTTTGTCTATAACCTCTTCAAAGGTTGATGCACATTGGATTTGTAAATGGAAACCCATTTCTTGGTTAAGGTTAGTCACAAACATGGTGACTAGTTGTTTTTTGGGAATGGGCCAAGGCAGTTTGCTTGCTAGGCTTCTCCACCTTTGTAGAAAGGTAGCGAAAGATTACCCATTCTTTTGTTTCATGTTGCAAAGGTCTATCATAGATATCTCATGTTCAAATTTATAGGAGAAATGATTTACAAATTTCTCTGCAAGCTCATGGAAGTTTTGATGTCAGGGGGAAGGTGAGCAAACCATTCATTGGCTTGACCACCTAGGCTTCTCCTGAAAGAGTCTCATAAAGTATGTATCATCATATGAGACTTCTAAGCAAGCAATGTAAAACTCCCTAAGGTGTTCCCTAGGGTCCCCTTTGCCCTTATATTTATCAAATTTTGGTGTTTCAAAATTTTTAGGGAAAGGTGGCATGGGGAGGGTTCTATCAAATGGGTATGCGGTGCGGTCATGGTAGGAGGGTTCACAGAATGAACCATCTGGACTGTGCAACAAGAGTAAACACAATGGAAACAACACAAAGAAATGGAACAAATGCATATTCATTCATTCAATATATCATAGATTTCAAATAGAGATCAGTTGGCAACATATGGGCTTACAATTAGGGCTCATAGGCCTGATTACATACATGCACAAGATAAAGCTTTGTAGCTCCTCGCAGAAATCTCAACTACTCGATACTACTATGTGAATCACTACTTGATAACTTAACAACTAATTTCCTAAGGATCTATTACATCAATATATATCAAGTCTGGATCAATAGATTCCTCTGCATCCACCAAGGAAGATCACAAACTCCAATGAAGAGCTGTAATGTGTGTACACAGATAGGTCAAACCTAAATGCATAGAACACTTCTGGAAAATGAATAAAATGATATGCAGATCTTCGGGGAAGGTCGGCCATGAACCAAAGATCATTAAATGATGTGTCATTAAGCTCCATAGATCAGGAAATGCTTTTGCAAGATTCTCCTTCAGCTGGTTATCTATGATTATCTAGATGCTCTATTCTAAGAAACAATCAATCTTCTGATAGTGATATCTTTCTGGTATTGATGTGCGGATCTCTAAATTCAGGATATGATGTAGATGAATGAATGTAGATGCTAAGTCCAGCTCCACAAGATCTAAAATGCAACTATGGTAGAATGTGGACCAAAATGCAAAAACTGCTTCTGACTGAATTACCTAAACTGAACTAGAAAAGAAACAAATTGAACTACAAACAAACTGAAATGCAAATGTTTTTAGTTGATGCAAGATTGCTCTTGAACCAGGGATGCTCCTGCATTAAACATCTGAGGTTATTGAAAAAGTGAGTCCCTCACTTTCTTGGGGCTAGGGGAGAACCAAGACGGTCCACCTCAACCTGAGAAATCCATGCTGAATCTTCTTCCAGTCTACCTTTCCACTTCACAAGATATTCTTTGTATTATCTTCCTCTAGTGTTGCATCCAACTTTGCTATCCAAAATGTCTTCAATCTTCTCCAGTTCTTGTTGTGGTAACTGCTTCTTCAAGTCTTCTTCCATGTTGTCACTGAACTCTGCTTCATGATATTAATATAGTTCTGCAATGTTGAAAATAGGTGATATACCCAATGTCTCTGATAACTCCACTTCATATGCATTTCCTAAATCAAATTTCCTGAGTATCTTACAAGGTCCAAACTTCTTCATCTTTAACTTGTTATATGTCCCAACTGGAAATCTTTCTTTTCTCAAGTACACCATCACTTCATCTCCAACTTCAAATTCCTTATTTCTTCTCATCTCATCAGCCTTCTCTTTGTATTTAGTGTTCATATTCTCCAAATGCTTCTTAACCTAATCATGCACTATCTTCATGTGATCTGCAAATTCTTTTGTGTCTGCACTCCTCTTTTCTTCCATGATGATATCTCTTAATTCTGCTACTCCTCTAGGGTTTACTCTAGTCACAATCTCAAAAGGTGTTTTTCCGGTACTGATGTTCACTGAATTATTATATGCAAACTCTGCTTGTGAAAGAATCAAATCCCAACTTCATGTCTCCTCTCCAACCAAACATATCAACAAATTTCCCAAACTCTTATTCACTACCTATGTCTGTCCATCAGTCTGTGGATGAAAAGCTTAACTAAACTTCAAATCTATTTTCATCTTTTTCTAAAAGTATCCAACAAACTTTGTGTCTCTGTCTGAAACTATACTCTTAGGTAATCCATATAATCTCACAATCTCCTTGAAAAATAGGTCATCTATATGTACTGCATCAGTTATCTTCTTGCAAGGTATGAAATGGGCCATCTTTGAAAATCTATCCACCACTACAAATATTGAATCATGTCCTCTCTGTGTCTTAGGCAATCCCATCACAAAATCCATGCTTATGTCTTCCCAAGGTCTCTCCGGTATTGTCAAAGGTTTATACAATCCTCTGTTCTGACTACTCCTTTTTGCAATTTGACAAACTCTACAACTCTGTACAAATCTCTGAACATCCTTATGTATCTAAGGCCAAAAGTAGTTTTCACTCACCAAAGCCACTGTCTTATCAATGCCAAAATGTCATGCCAATCCACAACTATGCTTCTCCTTGATCAAATTATCTCTCATTGAACTTCTAGGTATGTAGAACTAATTTCCTTTGAACAACATATCTTCTTGAATGAAATAGTCCAACCACTTACTCCTATCTATCACAACAAGTTCTCTACATGCTTTCCAAGTTTCTACAAAATTAGTGTCTCCCTCATACATGCTCTTCAATTCATCAAAACCTAACACTTCAACTCTCATCTTTGTCAACAAGTTTCTTCTTCTACTCAATGCATCAACAACTTTGTTTGATTTTCCACTCCTATGCTTCAACGCAAAAGTATAACTTTGCAGGAACTCTACCCACCTCATATGTCTCTGATTCAACTTACCTTGACTGTTTAAATATTGCAAAGCTTGATGATCTATATACAACACAAACTCCTTAGGCAACAAGTAATGTCTCCACTTCTTCAAGGTTTGAATTATGGCATAGAACTCTTGATCATAAACTGAATATATTCTCCTTGCATCATTCAACTTCTCACTGAAATATGCTATAGGTCTACCTTCTTGACTTAACACTACTCCGA
This sequence comes from Cunninghamia lanceolata, assembly GCA_027924645.1. Taxonomy (NCBI): domain Eukaryota; kingdom Viridiplantae; phylum Streptophyta; class Pinopsida; order Cupressales; family Cupressaceae; genus Cunninghamia; species Cunninghamia lanceolata. The sequence goes on from BSBN01000239.1 coordinate 21,328,955, forward strand.
TTGCATTTCCACTTGCATCACAATCAACTTGAAATACCTTATTGAAATCTGATAATGCCAAAACAAGTTGTTCTATCACTTTTTGCTTCAACAACTCAAAACTTTTATCTTCTCCAGATGTCCACTTGAAATCCTTTCTTTCACCTCTCATTGTCTATGTCATAGGGTTGCAAACTAAATTGAAATTTCTAATGAACTTCTAGTAGAAACTAGCCAATCCATGAAATGATCTAACTTCTCCAATGCTCTCTGGTGTAGGCCATTCAACAATTATTTTCACTTTCTCAGGGTCCATCTTCAATCCTTCTGTAGAAATCAAAAATCCCAAATATACTAGTTCTTCCTTCATGAAACTACACTTCTTGATGTTTATTAGCAATTTCTCTTCTCTCAACCTCTGTAAAACTTGTCTAATATGCAACAAATGTTCCTCTTTTGTCTTACTAAAAATTAGAATGTCATCCAAGTATACAATCATTAACTTACCCAAGAATTTCTTCAAGACTTCATTCATCAACCTCATGAAAGTACTCGGTGCATTTGTTAATCCAAAGGGCATCACTAACCATTCATACAATCCTTTATTTGTCTTAAAAGTTGTCTTCCATTCATCACCTTCTCTGATTCGGATCTGATGGTATCCACTTTTCAAGTCTATCTTTGTGAAATATCTTGCTCCACTCAAACAATCCATGATATCATCCATACTAGGTAAAGGAAATCTATACTTAACTATGATCTTGTTTATTGCTCTAGAATCGGTACACATTCTCTATTCTCCATCCTTCTTTAGTGCAAGCACTGCAGGTACTGCACAAGGACTCAAGCTTTCTCTGATCAAACCTTTCCTCAACAACTCTTGTATCTGTCTATTTAGTTCTTCATTTTCTGTCGGTTTCATCCTATGCGCTACTTTGTTAGGCAAACTTGCTCCCAATATAAGATCCATGTGATGACTAATACTCCTTATAGGTGGCAATCCATCAAGTACATTATCTGATATGATGTCTTGATATTTTGTTAGCAACTTTATTATCTCCTCCGGTTGTGCCTCTTCAATCTCTTTCTCCAGTGCTTTAGGCTTCTTAGGAATCAAGGCATAAAACATATTCTCATGTCTCAAACTATCCAAAAAATTTCTTCCATCTACCAAACAGATTCTAGCATTCCCACATACCACATCTTTAGGATCATCTTCTAAAGGAATCAAAGTAATTGTTTTTCCATTTGTTGTCATAGTGTATGTATTCTTTCTCCCATCATGTATAGCTTTTCTATCATACTGCCAAGGTCTACCCAACAAGATATGACATACATCCATAGGCATAATATCACATAAGACTTCATCATGATAAGATCCAATATGAAATTTCACCAAACATTGTTCACTCACTAGTACCTTATGATCATCCTGAATCCATGCTATCTGATAGGGCTTAGGGTGTTTCAATCTTTCCAACTTCAGCTTAGTCACCATCTCCTCTGAAACTAGGTTATCTGAACTACCACTATCAATTACAACATTACAACACTTACCTCCTGATTTGCATCTAGTTCTAAACAGACTCTACCCCTATGGTGGTTCCTCATTTGTCTCTACTTGAAATAGTGCTCTCCTCATCACAATTTATTCTCCTTTCTCAGGTGTGCCAACTGAACAAGGGTCATCTAGTTCAACAGGTTCTTCTTCAACATAGGCTACTCTTCCACTATGTTTTGTCCTCTTGCTTGTACTACCCTGATTACACTCAAATGATCTATGTCCTTCACCTCCACACTTGAAACAAGTACCTCTGAATGTTCTCTAATCCAATCCTCTTCCTTCTCTTCTGTACCCTTGATTCTGGTATGAATTATAGTTGCCTCTAGGATGAAAATTTATATCATTTCTCTGGTAAGCATTGTTATCTCTGTCATCCTTCCTAAATGGGCTATCAAACTTGTTCTGCTCTAGATATGATCTATCTCCTCCGGAAAATGTTCTACCTCTCTAAAATTTACCTCCTCTTCCTCTATGTCTCTGATCATGTCTCTTATTCAGCTTCTCTTCAACTTTTAGGGCAAACTGATATGTTTCTTCCAAAGATGTCATCCTTACCAAGCTTAGTCCTTCTTGAATGTTCAATCTCAGTCCATTGATGTATCTAGACACTTTCTCCTTGATTGCTTCACTATGTCCTATCCTTATGATCATTTTATGAAATTCTTTAGTGTACTCCACAGATTTCTCCTTTTGTCTCAGGTTTTACAATCTTTTCAACAGCTCTAACTCATAGTTAGCAGGTATAAATTGATTCTTCAGTTTTGTCACCATCCTATCCCATTTTGTAATCTTTTCTTTTCCTCTTCTATTTCTTTCCAATTGAACTTCTTTCCACCATATAGCAGTATGTCCTTTTAACTTTGTCTTTGCAAATTTCACCTTCTCCAGATCTTCAATTTCTTCATATTTAAAGTATTCTTCTATGTCGTTTATCCAATCAATCAATTCTTTAGGGTTCAAATTACTAGTATAGTTCAGCACATCAACTCTAGGTCTCTTTCCAATCTTTGAAATAGCTCACAGCATCTTTACTTGATCTGATTCTTCTTCTTCATCACCTCCTAGGGTTTCACTAGTTTGTTCAACAGATTGAAATTCTTCTTCATCCTTTCTTTCAACATTAGGTCTCAATGTCAATCATCTTTGCCTATCTTCTTCAACATCATCCAAATGAATTCACATTGTTTTCATTATCTCCATCATCTCATCTACTCTACTAGCCATTGTTCCAACAGCAACAACTCTCTGCAGCGGCATTCTTCCTAGGATCAGGTGTAAACTACCTTAGGTTTAGTGATCGGGCTACAAGGTGACAACTGCCTCTCAATCGGTGATAGGTTGCAGCACAAGTAACCTGCCTCAATTCAGTGATCTATCCACAGTACGATCTTATGGAATTCCCTTGCCAACTTCACTTAATTCACTCCCAAAGATTCAAACTTTCGCTTTGATACCACTTGGTGTAGTCACGGTAGGAGGGTTCACATAATGAACCATCTGAACTACAAGGCAAGAGTAAACACAATGGAAACAACACAAAGAAATGGAACAAATGCAGATTCAGTCATTCAATATATCATAGAATTCAAATAGAGATCAGCCGGTAACATGTGGGCTTACAATTAGGGCTCACAAGCCTGATTACATACATGTGCAAGATAAGCTTTGAAGCTCCTTGCAGAAATCTCAACTACCTGATACTACTATGTGAATCACTACTTGATAACTTAACAACCGATTTCCTAAGGATCTATTACATCAATATATATCAAGTCCAGATCAATAGATTCCTCTGCGTCAGCCAAGGAAGATCACAAACTCCAATGAAGAGCTGTAACGTGTGTACACAAATAGGTCAGACCTAAATGCGTAGAGCACTTCCAAAAAATGAATGAAATGATATGCAGATCTCTAGGAAATGTTGGCCATGAACCAAAGATCATTGAATGATGTGTCACTAGGCTCCACAGATTAGGAAATGCTTCCACAAGTTTCTCCTGCAGCTGGTTATCTGTGATTATCTCGATGCTCTATTCTGAGAAACAATCAATCTTCTGATAGTGATATCTTTCCAGTATTGATGTGTGGATCTCTGAATTTTGGATATGATGTAGATGAATGAATGTAGATGTTAAGTCTAGCTCCACAAGGTCTGAAATGCAACTGTGGTAGAATGCGGACCAAAATGTAGAAACTGCTTCTGACTGAACTGCCTGAACTGAACTAGAAAAGAAACAAACTGAACTACAAACAAACTGAAATGCAAATATAAGGTTACTGCAAGATTGCTCTTGACCCAAGGATGCTCCTGCATCAATATGGCCAAATATCCTTGAAGGAATATTGTTTTCTTTTGTGTCCATGTTGGATGTCTTCAACCTTTTGAATCAAGGTTTGTACAATGCTAGATAAATCTTGGGTAGGTGGTGGTTGTGGTACGTGGGATTGTTGTTGATTTTGGATGAGGTGTTGGAGAAAATTAGGGATGTTTTGATGTTGGGGTGGGGTTTGATTTTGTGGAGTTTGATTTTGTTGGAAAGCTATGAGTTGTTATAGGATATGAGGTGGAATTTGTTGGTTTTGATTTGGGTTTTGTTGTAGGGTTTAGATGGAAGATGTAATGGGTGTTTGTGAATTTGAGGGTTGTATGTATGTGAAGTTGTATGAAGGGTTGTTGCATGGGTTATTTCTAGGGATGTTGGATGCATTGTAAGGTGGTTGGGAGAATAATCATGTCATGAAGGTTATGGTGTTAGTGTCGAATTGAGGTACACTTGTGGAAGCACTTGTGTACATGGTATTGTTGGGGATGTTAAGGGTGATTTGAGGTGTAGATGTAGTGATGGTAGATGTTGATATGTATGTGGGGATTGATGTAGTGTTGGTGGGATTTATGGATGTGGTGAGATTTGAAGTTTGGGATGTGTTCGGTATCGTGTTAGATGAGGATGGTTGTGACGAGGTAGTGGCATTATTTGAAGTGGATGGTTGGTTGGGTACACTAGCACCATTTTGGATGAGGAATTCAAGATATTTTGTGGGGTCCAACTTTCGAACTCTATCTAGTATGTCCATGGAGTCGACATCCTACATAAAGTCTAGGGCATCTTGATCCACATTGTTGATGTTGGTTGGTGGGCCTTGTGATTGGATTCCAAAAGGATTTATCATAGTATTGGCATCAAATGAGGTTTGTCATTGGATTATAAGGACATTATTTTGGTTGGTGTTAGGAATCCCAAAATTGATTCTAAAAGGTTCCATTTCCTTGTTTTTCTTAGCTTGAGACCTTGTCATGGGCATGCAATGGATTGGTTTGGTGTTAAAATATGGACAAAGGTTGAGACCATAGGGAATTGGTTTCAAAATATTGGACCCAAGGATGAATAAGTGAATGGATGAGAGACAATGGATGGGGTATGGGTAGGTTTGAGGATTCTAACCTTAGAAATTTGTTATCAAATATTGTTGGACCAAAACAAATGGATGTGAAAGTGATAGATTTTAAGGATGATTTGGTGATGATGATTTTGAAATGGATGACTAAGGTATACTTAGGACAACTTTGAATGAAAATTGACCAAGGATGCCTTAGATGATTGGGAAAGTGATTTTGGATAGGGTTGGGTGATTAAGGATGTTGGACAAATTTGATGATGTTTGGAGAGGATGTTCAAATCAAAGGAGAGCTCAAATAAATCTAGATCTTTGGGTTTCAAAAGGATGTTATCTTCTTACCTAGGGTAGACTAATGACCACCAAGTAAAATGGGATGCCTTAGAGTTTATCAACTTAGGAGGTGTCTAGGCTCCTAAATTAATTTATCTAAGGGTTGATAAGAGGCTAATTTATAAAAGAACTTAAGGTAGACAAATTCTTAAGTTCCCTATAAATTAGAGGATGACGAGATCTAGATTTAAATTGTGCACAAACTTGATGTGGAGGATGTTTTTGGATGTTGGCCTGGATTTTGATTTCTTGAATAATGATTGATTTTGTTGATAGGTTTCGATAAGGTTTGATTTTGGGATTGATGTTGGATTTTGGATGTTGATTGATGGTTGGTTGGGTTGATATGAGAAGAAGGTTGATTGGACTAAGACTAAGGTTGGAATGATTTTGGGTTTTCTTTATATGGATAAGGGTTGGTGAAATGTTTAGACAATGATTAATTTGGATGAAATGGATGAGATGTAAGGTCCAAAAGGTCAAAATATTTCTCTAAGGTTGGATGGAGGAAAATAAACTTTGGTTAGGGTTTGTGAAAACCCTTTGGAAATGGCATGAAAGGTTGGGATCAAAAATTGATTTGAATTTGAGATGGCGGACTAAAGTGAAGGGTCCAATATCAGGGTGATTTTCTCTAAGGTCAAACGAGGATGATGCGGAGGGGTTTGGGCAAGGGTTGAAAATGGAAATATGGACAAAGGTTGGACTCAAAAGGGGGCGATTTGATTTTTGATGATTTTGACAAGGTTTTTAGATGCTAAGGTCAGATGAAGCTCAGGGATTCAGGAACAAATCAGATTATGGATTTTGGACACGGTCTGTAAATACCACTAATACAAAGAAGCATGGCGCTAAAAAAAGGAATGGCACTGACATAGATGAAAATGGTGTTGATTGGTGGGAAGATAGCACTAAAGTAATGGTGCTAACAAATGAATTTATAGCGCTAAATAGAGAGTATATAGCGTTATTTGACAGACAATTTTGGAACTTTGATGGGATTTTTTGTCACACTTGGTTTTTTTGGATTCTTGGCTCAAATTTTGGATTTTAAAGGCTCAATTTTTTTGGAATTCAAAGGTTCCAATGTTTGATTTGGATAATGGAAAAGGTTCAAATGTTGGAGTTGGATAATGTCAAAAGTTCTTGGCAAGCGCATATCAAACAAGAGAAGACAATGGCTTTCTTGACTCTAGGTGGACTTTGGATAAATTGGCTTATATAGGTTTTAACAAGACGACACACCAAGCACATGAACATCCTAATAATTATTCAAGTAGGAGTGATTCCTAGTGTGGGCCCAAACGATTGAATACTTATCCATGTTCTTACCTAACTAAGAACACTTCACCCTGCGCTGATAGATTGGGATAAGGGTGTTGCACCCAATACCCCTTTCCTTAGAGGCTTTCAAGCCCTTCCTAAATAAACTTTCTATCTCAACATCAAGAAGGAACGATGGTGAGTAACTTTAGGGGGCTGTTCATGTCCCTTGCACCACACTAGAAAATGGTCAAAAGGTCTTAAACTAGGATGAACAAGCTTCTAGGGAGTCCTCTTCATACACAAGGTATATGAGGCCCAAGACCATGAACACTAGTCCGTCGAAGGCCTGTGGGCAAGCCACATCACCTTGTGTCTGAAATTACCTGATGCCCCAAGGTTGTGCCAATGACTACGTGACTAGAATGGGGTACAAGTTTCCTTCTCCCCCTTTGATATACCCCACTGGTACACATGGTTGAGGTCATCCCTTGGGGTGATGAAATCCCCAAGTAGGCCTCCTAAGAAGAAATCACCCTTGTTTTTTATCACCCCAGATTGCACTAGGCGTGAGGGGAGAGCATACACAATAAAGTGATCCCTTCGGGAAAACACTTAAAAATAATAAAGCATTTGAATGTAGACTTTTGATCCCCAAGATCACCCTAAGGTGCGAGGTGAGAGAATACATCTACAAACAAACCAAACACGACACACAAAGTTAATTTCCCACTAAGCTAATTTAGTGCAACTACTCTAGTATAGCAAACAAAGACTAACGAGCATAATCTGCACCAAAATATTAGTAGTTTGGAAAAAATTGTCTTAGTCAAACATTGTAGATATCTGCATAAATAGATTAGTCACCCACACAGACTTCAAAATTATGTCAGGAAAAATAGCATTGAAACAATAGTAAATAGCACTAAAGAAGACTAAAATAGTGCTAAAATAGACATAAATCATACTATAGGAAAATAGCGTTGAACAATAAACAAATAGCACTAAAATAGTTAGTTTCTAGGTTAAGGCAGATATAGGTAGCAAAACAACAACTTAAAATTGTGCTAAAAAATAGGCAAATCACACTAAAACAAAACATAGCGCTGAAATATAGGAAAATAGTGCTAAAGGAGTTATACATGTTTTACCTATCTGTCAAGGAGCTATATGGCATTGTTCTGGGAAGGGATAGTGCTATTCCATAGAAAGAGTCAAAAACCTACACAAAATAGATATAAACTTGCACAAAATGATGAGGTGAGTTGTTAAAACCTGTAAGTTTAGTCAAAAAGACTAATATATCAGTTTTGTTGGCATGAAATCAGCGTTATATATGTTAGGTAATGAAAAATGTCATACTAGTTGTTCCTTAAAAACATGTTAAGGAAAATTTGAGCATTATAACCCCTTAGGATTTGAAGACCCTATCAAAAAATAGAAAACAAAATGATGTAGGCAGTGATGAAAAGCAAAAATCTAACATAATTTTTTTTTCCTAAGCCAAAAAAGGTAGAACAGACACGGTGAAATAGTGCTAAAACAAAGTAGGATAGTGCTATTTCAGAAGGAAATAGCACTAAAATAGTTGGAAATGGCACTAAACCATGGAGGTATAGTGTGACTACAAGAGACTTTAGCGCTAAACTGACCTGTCTGTCAAGAAACCTTCAAAAACACTCAAAGAAAAGTTAGTTTGGGACTAGGGGGTCCCATCGGGTGTGCCAAATGAAGATGCAAGGAACAACAAGGCATAAAAACACAAGAGAATGAAAGCAAAATGCAAAATTATACCTTCAAAAGCCTTGAAGAGTCCTCCACTCCTTGATAAGGTGAAGAGAGTGCACCCTTACTTTCTAGCTTTACCCAAACTTAATGAAACTATGTGGATTGCTCTCAAAACACAAAACTAAATTAGCATGGTGAGGATGAGATGAATGGATTTTGGAGCTATTTTGGCATTATGGAATTGCATGAAATGAGATGATGAGAATGGCTTGTGGAGGGTCTTATTTTAAAGCAAATTTGAGGGGATTTTGATCCAATGGTTGAGATTAAAAGTTGGCATCAATGGATGAGATTGAAGGATGAGATCAAGGGCTAAGATCTCATCAACAAAGATGGAGGGTAGAGAATAGAAATAAATTTTAAATTCATTTTTGGGGAAGGCTTTGCATTTAATATGATAATGACTTGTGAGGAAATAAAAAATTATTTCCTTTGGGGGATGTTGAATTTTTAATTCCATTTTATGTGGAGTTTTGAGAGACATGTGACGCATGGACAATTTTAGAACTCACATGTGTGAGCGCATGGCATAGGGAAGAGCTTAACATGGAAATAGCAAGGTGAGATGGAAGGGTCATGTGACTCATGGGATTATTTTGTAATTTTATAATTTGTGTGTTATGGGAGAATGAGTTAATGATGCTTTGACCAAGTTAATTAGGGTGATTAACTTAATTAATGTGGCCGGAGAAAATTAAGGAATGAGCTAATCAGAGTTTAGGATTAATTAAATAATGATTTATTAATTAATTTAGGTCTAGGGGTCATGTAGGTTAGGGTAGCTAATTAAATAATATCTATTTAATCAACTAGGCTAGGTTTAGGGTGATTAGTAGGGTGGATTAATTAAATAAGATTTATTTAATTTAATCAAAGTGGACAAATTAACCAAATAAATATTTGTATATTTATTTAATTAATTAGGGTGAAGTTATAAGATATAGTGTTGAATTAAATTAATTAATTTAGGACTAGGGATAGATTAATGATGAATGGTTAAGGATAAATGATTGTGGATGATGTAGGGATAATTAATTCGGGGAAATTAGTGATATGGATGATGCAAGAAAGAATGGTTAAAGGGTCTTAGACATTTTTAGGTGTCTACACTTTTCATCTTAGATCACAAATTAGGATCCCAAACATTAACTAAAACTTAAATCTATTATTTATTAGTACCTTACTATTGAGACCAAAAACTATTAACTAGTGATCAATAGTTTTACATAAAAACCGATGAGAAAGAACTATTTAATATTGGAAAACAATTAAAATCAGGGGTAAGTACAAAATGGAAAAATATTCATTATTAATATTTTTAAAAACTGAAATCGGATGGCGTTCGCGTGCTCTGCAAGCCGCGCTAGGGCGGCCGTGCCCTAGCTCGTTCTCTGTGTGTTGCTTGCTTCTGCGTTGTGGGGGGGGTTTTTTGAAGCTTTCGGGGTGGTGGTGGTGGGTTTTTTTCTTTTCTGGAGGCCTTCTTGCTGCCATTTGGGTGGCTTGTGGGTGGAAGGGTTTTGATCCTTCCCTTGGGGTTTTGTCTTCTTCCATTTCTTGCAAACGTGTCCTGGGGGTTTGCATGCCTGCTGGGGTTCTTGTTTTTTGCTATGCAGGGTGGGGAAACATCTGGGGCTAGCCCCAAATTGGATTTCCGATCAGCAGTTGGTTCGAAGCCTCCGGCGCATGGAGTGAATGTTTTTGATAATACGTTGTTTTCTTCAGAGATGGAGATGAATGATCTAGGATCGGTTAGTGGTTCCCGAATAACAAAGATTAATGGGTGTTTGGAAAGATGCAAAGAGCGACCGAAGTTGATTATCCCGATGGAAATGCTTGCAGATGATATTGAATACTATTCAAGGCACTCTTTTTATTGCAAGTTCATGGGTTTGAGAGTCTCGCTGCAATTTTTGGAATCTTGGGCTCAGCGGACTTGGATGCCAGAGGGGGAGATGGAGATTAGGCTCCTTGCGAACAACTTTTTTATGGTCTCTTTTGATTGCATGGCAGATCGGAATAAAGTCTTCGAGGGCGGCCCCTATTTTTATAACCAGGTGGGTTTGTTTATCAAGCCATGGCATGCTGGCTTCAACCCGACTGAGGCACTACCAAGTCGGATCCCAGTTTGGGTTCGGTTGCCGTGGTTTCCAGTGGAGTGTTGGCGGGATGACGTGTTGCATTTGGTGGCTTCAATGCTTGGTAAACCTGTTGGGTCTTCACAACAGACGCAGTATAAAAAGGTAATGACTTTTGCTCGTATCTGTGTAGAAATTGATTTAAGCAAGCCACTACCAGATTCTATTGAAGTGAGTGCTGGATCATATACTTGGGTGCAACAACTAGATTACGAAACCCTACCTTTTCGGTGTCGTCTTTGTCATGAATATGGTCACTTGCAGCGTAGGTGCCCTAGGGCTAAGCCTGTGGTGCCCCAACCTTCTCAGCCTTCTCGTAATCCACCTAGGGCTGATAATGGTAAGGAGCCTATTCCGGGTGATGGTAATGGAGATGATGGCTATGTCCCTGTCAAGGCTCGCAATAGGAATCGGGGCCAGAAGCGGACCTTGAGGGAGAGGCAGGTTGATGAAACTTTTAATAGGTTTGAGGTGCTGGATGATCTCAGCCAGGGGGAAGTGAATCCGGGGTTGCTGAACTTGGATCAGGGAACTTTGGGTACAGGACAGGATGGGCCACCATTGGAGGCCATGCAGGTTGTGCAAGAGATTGGGGTTGGGCAGATGGATACGGATCAACAATTGATTGTCCAGACTGAACAAGAATCTTCTTTTGGAGCTTCAAAGAGTGGTGGAGGTGGTTCCCCATTGCCCCTGAAAGGAGGCAAGAATGTGGGGAAGAGCTCTTTGGCCTCCCCTCTTTTGGGTATTCATCAAATTGAACTGAAGAAAGGGGTTGGTGATAGGACTTCCAAGTTGGGAAGGAAGAAGGATATGGAGAAGATTAAATTAACTGGGGAAACTTTGGTGGAGTCAGGATCAGTCAAGACTCTGGATTCACATTTTTCATGCCCCCAGAAATGATTGTTCTCTCATGGAATGTAAGGGGCTTGAACAGTGGCCCTCGACAAAAAGCTGTTCGTGATTTGGTTAGGAATCATTCTCCGGATGTTCTTTTTCTTCAGGAGACTAAATTATCTGTAGATAATATGTTGGCCATGGCTCCTAAGTTGTGGAAATATGGTGAATGCCAGTGTATGGGGGCTCTTGGTGCTTCTGGAGGGGTGGCTTGTTTTTGGAACCCTCGGAAGATTTTCCCTCTCTGGTGGATGTCCTCTAGATCCTCTATATCCCTAGTTGCCTCTTGGTATGAGACTGGTGAGTGTATTCTCCTCTCTAATGTGTATGCTCCTGTTGAGTTTCTGGGTAAACAACTTCTTTGGTCCCATCTTCGTTTTGTTCGTAGCTTAGCTCCTTACCATCCGTGGGTTATGGCTGGCGATTTTAATGCTATTGTGGAGTTGTCTGAGAAAAGAGGTGGTATTCCTAGGTTGGAGCCCTCTGCTCTATTATTCAGAGATAGCATTTCTGAATTAAATCTTATTGATGTTCTACCAAGTAATGGTTGCTTCACTTGGAATAATAGGAGAATTGGTGAGAGTTGTGTTGCTGAGAGGCTTGATCGATTCTTGGTTTCCTGTTATTGGGTTGGAGACTTATGGTCCACTCGATCTGAAATTCTTGATTGGAGAGGCTCTGATCATTGGCCGATTAAGCTTAGCATTATCTCTGCTCGGAGGCCTCGTTCTCCCTCATTCAAGTTCCAAATTATGTGGTTACGGGATCCTACTCTTCATGAACTTGTGGCTGAGTGGTGGCGGATTGGTAGACCAACTTCCAGTACGGCAATGTACACATTTTCCAAGCTTCTTCAGTTTGTCAAATATCAGCTTAAAAGGTGGAATCGACGATGTTTTGGTAATATCTTTCATGCTAAGGTTGCTGCCCAGGAGGAGTTGAATAATATTACGCAGTTGATTCGTGAGAATGGGGCCTCTGAGGATCTTCTAAGGGAGGAGGCTAAGACTTTGAAAGTGGTTGAGGAATTTGAATTGCGGGAAGAAATCTATTGGAAGCAAAAGGCCCGGGTTGAATGGTTACAGGAAGGTGATAAAAACACTGCCTTCTTCTTCAATTCTGTAAAGGACAGGAGGTATGGTAATTCCATTCCTTTTTTGGTGAATGATAGGGGTGAACGTCTTGCCTCATTTCAGGAAATCTCTGCTGAGGCATCTCAGTATTTTGCTACTTTATTTAGGGAGGATTCTCGAGGGGGCTCTGTTGAGGAAGCACAGGTCCTTTCTTGTATTCCTCAGTTGGTCTCCAGGGAGGCGAATGAGTATCTGATGAAAGATATCTCTCTTGATGAGCTGGAGGGGATTGTGTTTCAGATGAAGAAGGGTAAAGCTCCTGGTCCCGATGGTTTCCCAATTGAATTTTTTCAGGAATTCTGGGATATCATAAAGTTGGATCTTCTGGCAGTTGTCCTTGAGTCCCAGAGGAATAAGCAGATGCTTCGTGCTCTGAATTCCACCTTCCTTGCTCTCATACCCAAGTGTGAAGGGGCTGATAGGTTATCTCAGTTTCGGCCTATCTCTCTTTGCAATGTGGCTTACAAAATCATTTCTAAGTTATTGGCTGAGAGATTGAAGAAGTGGCTTAAAGTGTTGATTTCAGAGGAACAGAGTGGATTTGTGGCGGGTCGACAGATTCTTGACGGGGTTGTCATTGCTACGGAGACCATCCACTCCATGGACAACTCCCATGAGAAGGCTATGTTCATTAAGCTAGATATGGCTAAGGCTTATGACAGGGTTAGATGGTCTTTTTTGCAGAAGATCCTTGTTTCTTTTGGCTTTGGTGAGGAGTGGATCCAATGGGTCATGAGCTGTGTCACGTCTATTTCCTTCTCAGTTTTGATAAATGGAGATCATTCTGAACTTTTTTGTGCCTCAAGGGGCTTGCGCCAAGGGGATCCTCTTTCTCCGTATCTTTTTCTGCTTCTTGTGGAAGGCCTTGGACGTTTGTTGAAAAGAAGGGTGGAGCTTGGCACCATTCAGGGTTGGCGATGGGGTGGAGACTTGCCTCCGCAATCTCATTTACAGTTTGTTGATGATACTGCCTTGATGGGGATGGCTACTGTTAGGGAAGCTACTAACTTGAGGCAGGTGTTGGACATATATCTTGTTGCTTCAGGACAATTGATTAATGAGGAGAAGTCATCCATATTCTTCTTCAATACGCCGACCCCCATTCAGAGAAGAATTGCTAATATCTTGAGGTTTCAGATAGGGGTTCTCCCTTTGACGTATCTGGGTTTCCCAATTTCTGTTCGCCCTATTCCCAAGGGTTCTTGGCAGAATATTATTGATAAGCTCCGTGCAAAAGTTAATCATTGGACCCACAGATGGTTGTCTTTTGCGGGGCGGGTTCAGCTTCTCAAGTCGGTGGTGCAGGCTCTCCCTACCTACCGATGTATGCTTCAGGTGGCTCCAATGGGTTTTCTGAGGGAGTTGGATTCTCTTGCGAGGCAGTTCTTATGGGCAGGAAGTTTGTCATCCTCCAAGTGGAGCCTGGTCAGGTGGGATGTTGTGTGTAGCCCAAAGCAATTTGGTGGCCTTGGTCTTCGACAGTCGGCATTATCTAGAGTGGCTGTGGCTGCTAAGCTATTTTGGAGATGGTGTGTGGAACTGGATCGGCCATGGGCCAAGATATTATCTCATAAGTATTTCCTGGGGATTCCTCGGCAGGATCTCCCTCGTTACCCTCTTGAGGGGAAAGGTTCAGTGGTTTGGCATACTCTTCAAAAGGGTGCTAAGCTTATCAAGGAAGGTTTATTTTGGATTTGTAGACGGGGAACTGAAGCTCTCTTCTGGTCAGATTCTTGGGATGGATTCCCTCCACTTACTTCTCAGTTCCCCAACCTTCTTCCTCTGTGCCAAAGATTTCTCGAGGCTGGCTGGGCTAGGGTGAGTGACTTCAAGTCTGTTGCTTCTTTTGGTCAGTTGGAGGTAGCTCATTGGAAGGATCCCGCAGTGTGGCCAGATTTGGGACTTGTGGAAGATCGTGCTGAGCTTCACAAGATTCTTCATAGTAGGAGTTGTAGTTCTCTTCTGGAAGAGGATATTCTTGCTTGGACCCATAATCCTAAGGGGGTTTACTCTGTTGCTTCTGGTTATCAGGTGTTATTGGCTCAGAAGCTAACTGGGGTAGAGGTTCATTGGTGGAAAAGGGTGTGGAATAAACTCTCGTGGCCTAAATGCAATTGCTTTGTTTGGACTTTGGCTTGGAATAGGTGTTTGACCTAGGATAACATTCGTAAACGGGGATTTCAAGGACCTTCAATTTGTGTTTTGTGTGGGGGAGCAGAAGAGGATTCGTCGCATTTGTTCTTCCGGTGCCCCTTTGTTGTGCAGCTTTGGCATTGGTGGTGGGAGGTATGGAAGCTTCCTTGTATTCATGCGTGCTCTTTGGTTGAATTCTGGGATAGTATGGGAAGACCTCCTTCTATGGCTTCCTTTTTGCAGGAAGTTTGGTTCGTGGGTCCTACCTTTCTGCTTTGGCAGATTTGGCTGGAGCGGAACCGCCGAATTTTTCGTGATCAGAAGTTGGTGGGTCGGCAAGTTTGGCTGCGTATGCTAGGAATGGTGCAGGAGTCAGTTTCAGCTAAATGTGATTTGGTTTTCCCCTTGGAGAGAGGTGATGATGAGTTGGTGGCCAGACTGGGTCTTCAAGAAATTCATTCTTCTTTTGTCAGTTCCAGGAACTGTAGGCATGGAAAAAAGAGGGTTCAACGGGTTGGAAGGTGGTTACTTCCTCCCAATGGATTTTTAAAGATCAATACTGACGGTTCTTCTAGGGGCAATCCTGGGCCTGCTGG
The DNA here is from genome assembly GCA_027924645.1 of Cunninghamia lanceolata. NCBI lineage: Eukaryota > Viridiplantae > Streptophyta > Pinopsida > Cupressales > Cupressaceae > Cunninghamia > Cunninghamia lanceolata. Next base: position 21,344,172 of record BSBN01000239.1, read on the forward strand.
AATTGGTGGAGTTGGTAGGGACTCAGCTGGGTCGGTGATTTTTCTGTTCTCTATACATGAGGGGGTGAAGACTGTCAACTTCATGGAGGGTCTGGCAATTCTGCATGCTATTGAGAGGGCCCTTGCTTTGGGCTGGAGAAAAGTTATATGTGAAGCTGATTCACAGATTTTGATTAATCTCTTGAATGAGCGAAAGATATCTGATATTAATTGGCAGTTGGGTTTGGTGGTTCAGCGGATTCTTCAGGTTAGTTCTCGGTTGGAGGAGGCATCCTTTGTTCACATCCCAAGGGAGTGGAATCGAGTTGCCGACTGCTTGGCCAAATGGGCCTCTGAGCATGATAGTGGTTGGAAAGTTGAGGATTGGGATCAGGTTAACCCTGAGCTGCATCTGGATTTAGACCGGTTCTTGGAGGAGGATAGGAGGATACATGAGGATCGTTGATGTTGTTTATGTTGTGGGGCTTTCGCCTTGTTCTTTGGGGCTGGGTCCCTTAGTTATTATTGTAATGCTCTTCTCTGATTTCTAATAAAGTTTTTACCCCTTTGTTTTTAAAAAAAATATTTTTAAAAACTGAAGATGCTAAATGTTTAACAAAAAAAAATTATAAAAATTTAAATCATTAATTTTGTTATTGGTTCCATTATTTAAGGTTATAATTTTATTGGCCAAAAAACTTTGCATCTTATGGGTGGATTTTTGGGATTACTATTTTTGTAAACACTAAAATGAAGGAGTCATGCTCCTAAACACCTTTTTTACACAGGAACACCTAAATTTAAGGCAAAATAAATTTAAACATTAATCTTACATTTGACAAATTATCTCACAAATTAACCAAAAATAATATTATTGGGACTAATACTAGTATACATATATTTAAAAACACCTAAATTTAAGGCAAGATAAATTTAACCATTTTTTACTAACACGAACACCTAAATTTAAGGCAAGATAAATTTAAACATTAATCTTACATTTGACAAATTAAGGAAAACAATATTATTGGGATTAATACTAGTATACCTATATTTAAAAAATATATGTAAAGTACACCGAGAGATATCTTCTCTCATTTTATATATTATTATTTAATATATATAAGTTAGTAGTAGATGTAAGACATTAATTTAATTAATATAATTATATCCTATAACATTATCAAATATGATAATATTTATTTATATTGTTACATAATAATAATACTATATATTATTATATATAATATAATATAATTATATATTATATTAATTATTACAAATCAAAATAGTACTAATTATTAAAAACCCTAATTATTTTAAATCAAAATTATATAGCATAACAATATTAAATATAATAATATTAAATTTATATTATTATTACATTACAATAAAACGTTAATTAAATTAATATATAATTATATCTTATAACATTATTAAATATAATAATATTATATTTATATAATTATACTATTATTAGATTATTATAAGAAGTTTTAAAAAAGTAAGAACAATAGAAATAAAAAATAAAAATAAAATAAAACAACAAGGCATGGCCATGGGAGGCCACGACCCCCACTGTGGAGGTGCAATGCCACAACAAGTCATGTAGCCTTGTTGCAACCCACAGTGGACACAACCCCCACTCAGGTAGCCACCTCTTCTCTGCACCACCTCTCATTTATGGACACACCTCCAACACTTGGTCATGGTTGCCTCCGTTGTCCTGCCAAAAAAACTCAAAACTTCAAAAGAATGAGGGCAACTTAGGAGTTTTTTCTATTCATACTCCCGATTGTACTTGAACACTGCACTCTCACCACCACTCCCAAACAATTATAAGCTCTTTTCTAAGATTACAATTCAATGAAAAATAAACAAATACCATAAAAATGTTACCAACGGTGTCCCCAATTAGGAAACTGTTCTTCCTGTGCTGCCGCCTCTACCGCCCACTATAAACTGACGAGCTACCCCTCCATTGGTAAGCAGTGCCACAAAACATAAAATGGCATGCAAGAAGAATACGATGCCATTTTTGCCTAAGAAAACTTAGAAACGACAAAGTGGGTGTTGGGCAGAGCGAGAGAGGATACTTAGCTACAAGAGCTCAAATTGAATGCGGAAGAAGTGGGTGATAATGGTGCTTACCAATAACTACCCACGACGAAGCTTTCCCCATATTCTCTCCTCGAATATGGGAGGTGATGGGAGGAGGGAATTCCCTCTATAGTTTTTATATAGTTTAATTTTAATTCTTATCTTGTGACAAGTTATTAGACATCAATTTAAATTAAAGAATAAAAATGTACACACATCTTGTGATGCCACCTCTCGGCATAATTAAAATTGAATGAAAAATAAATTTATATAGGGAAATTTCCTTTTATTATTTTTAACTATTATTTTTATTTAACTATTGGAAGTTTTTATTTCTCTAAGCATAAGTGGGTAGTAAATATTGGGACCAATATTAAAATTAAATGAAAATAATAAATTTATAATAAAAATTGTAATGAAATATAATTTATTTTTTCCATATTTTAACCATGACTTAGAATATAACTCATTACAATAGAATATAATAATATTAAATTTAAAAAATTATAAATAAAGTATATATATTTATTAAGAGTAATTTAAACATGTATAATATTTATCTAATTTTTTAAATTGTATTTTTTTAAATGATTTAAAATATAGTCACAAATATAAGATACCATAGAGGTATGCTAAAAATTTTACTTTACTTGAATATATATTATAGACACCTGGAAATGTACTTGCATCACAAATGCCACATTCAAGACAATTCTCTTCCAAATTCCATAATTCAACTATTAATTAAATAATTTAAATTATTTAATTAATTCAATTTTCCTATTTCTAACCATCTATCTATTTTTCCCTAATTTTCTTCTATTATTAATTAATTATTTAATTGATTTAATTTTCCTCTACCTATTTTTCCCCAATTTTCTTCTATTATTAAATAATTAATTTTAATTAATTATTAATAATTCACACCCTAATATCCCTTTTCATTCAATTAATTTAAACAAATAAACATTTGTTTAAATACACCCTCACTTAATGGAAAAAGCTCCTTTTCACATGAATTATCTCAATTTAAACAAATAAACATTTGTTTAAATGCACCCTCACTTAAAGGAAAAAAGCTCCTTTTCACATACATTATCTCAATAAATCATAAATTGGGCAAGTTTATCTGATTTTACATCTCATCTATCCTCAAATTTGAAATTCCCTCTTATCTTGTAGTGGAGGGAAACCCTAATCGATCTCCACCCTTCATTTGCTCCAAATTGAACTTTTAATCTGAGCCATCCATTCAAACATGCTTTCCTATAAAACCCCTTCTACAACCATTTTTTAAAAAAAAGACACAACAAATCTCCAACATCTTATTGTTGCTTCCATTTGAGCTTCTCACAATCTTTGCACACTTGCATAATCTGAGAACATTACGCGAGATCGAGGAGGACAATGGAGATAAGCCAATGTCTAGCTTAGAATCTAGGTTTATTTTATATTTATTTGATTGATTTATAGCTTGTTTGCACTCCATTGGGTGTTAGGGTTTGCTATGATTTAATTTTTGCATGTTTGATAGCTTTTTCCCTAACATATTTTGGTGAACTTGACGTGAAACACTTACTAATCTACCATTTTTGTTGAGTTTTGGTGGTTAACTTGTGCAGGTGACCTCCAGACCTCAAACAGACCTCGTCGCTGAGTCTAGGAGGCCTTGCAGAGGAAGATTGACATAAAATTTGTTGTGTTTCGCTCACTGTGAATTTTTTTTGCTTTTAAAAAAAAAATTATAGTACCATATGATACAAACCAGTTTGGCTGACTACATTGTGTTTCTATGTTCGGTGGTGGCTTTCGTATGTACAGACTTCAATTTTGCCTCTGTGTGAAGGTTTGAAATTTGGTATTTACAAGTTTAAGATTAATTTAATCCTTGGTCTTTGCCATGAAACCCTTGTCACCATTTACTAGTCGTCGTTGAAAACTCTATCACCTTCTAGCAAAGACCAGTCACTGCCACTATCCATACTCCAGTCGTTGCTCCCTGTATGTGGTCGCCTCCTCCCGAGGACCCTGTTGCGGCCACTTAAAACCCTAGCAATACAAGTTGACACCTCGTCGCAATCTACATACCCTTCGTCACAACCTTTGAACCCTCTGTCACAGCCTTCACAATATCTTGTCATAGTCTTCAGTCACTTCCTCCCATAGTTTGGTCAACACCCAAACCATCCCTAAAGCCTTTAGTCCATGGATAAAATACTAACCGCCATCGGTTGGCATTTAGCACTTAGGGTGCATCTAGCGCCTAACGTTTAGGTTTACAAGTTAGGTTTAACATTTAGTGTTTTTAGTGCTTAACAATTGGATTTAACATTTAGGTTAAACATTTAGTGTTTAAGCATTTAGAGCTTAACACTTAGGTTTAGGCTTAAGCTTTGGGATTTAGTTTTTGTTTTTTTTTGCATCCACCTAGCCTTGACTTGCAAAAGGAGGTGTTTACTTGATGTTTCATGTTTTGCACATTATCAAAGAGATTTTATGCTACTAATATTTGATTTATAGCTTAGTGGTGTTTGTTGGGAGAAGACATCCATTTGAGACCTCTAAATCTATTTGATGTTTTTATTCATGAGTGTGTTTGGTTAAATTAGGAACACTTCAATTTGGGGTTTAAAAAAGAACAACAATTTGTTTGCCATCACATTCATTGGGTTAAAAAAAACTATAATCTGCATATCTTCACTCATTGGGTTAAAAAGAACAACAATATGCATATTTTCACTCATTGGGTTAAAAGGAACAACAATCTGCATATTCACATTCATTGGCTTAAAAGGAACAACAATCTGCATATTCACACTCATTGGTTTAAAACAAACAACAATTTGCATCTTATCACATTCATTAGTGGTGCAGGGGCACCTAACAAATCTTTTGTTTTTGTTTGGATAAGGTCAAACTGACTAGTTGTTCGTTTTCAATTTTTGTTTTGTTCAACTGTAATAAAAGCAATTTGGGGATATGAAGCGGTTGGCCTTCCCCAACTGTCATGAACTGTTTAATCTCCCAATGTGTTGGGATAAATTGGCAGCAGAACGAACATTTGGGTTCGGTTTTGAATTCAATTGTGTAAGTTCAGTTCTGTGTTGAAGAAGAATAAGACTATGTTCCATCAGTTTAGTGTTTCATGTTTTTGTGTTAGAAGTTTTCAAAATTTGTTCGTTGTAGATTTTACCTTCTTGTGGTTTGTCACAAAATGGCTTGTTGAGGCATTCCACTGGTTCGACTCTCATTGAGTTCAATGGAATGGCTTCAGTGTATATAGATTTGTTTTTATTCTTTTGTTTTGTGTTGAGGTTGGCGGTGCAGGGAATTGAAATGGAACAATCTGTACAGTAGGAGACCTAGCATCTCCATGTGCTAGGGTCTGGGTTGGAAGTTAGACAATTTGAGGACTTGCAATTTTGTGAAGACTGTCATCGGCATAACATAACCCTCAGAGAAGCTTTTGAAAGTTACATCAATCAGTGGTGTTGGGCTGATAGTAGGAGGTTCATCGGTGGAGGACTTAATCTCACCGAACGTGTATTGCAAATGCATATCACAAATGTATTTTGAGAATGTATGTGAGAATATACATTCCGTCGGATACAAAAGGTGACTGGTAGCAACGGTAAATTTGGGGTAAAGATACATTAGTTCACTGGTAATAACAAGTCATGTTATGCCTATACAACAGTTTGGCATATCGGCATGAGTGGTAATATCAGGGGACAAGCACAAGATCTTGCCGACGAAGGAAGTCTCGCCAAAGTCACATAGCGCATTGATATATCGGTGAAGGGATTTAAGGCCTCACCGACGTTTAGAGTCACACTGACGATAGTTGTCATCGGCATATCAGAAGGATAAATAAAGAGTTCACCGACGATCCAAGTCACACTAACGGTTGAGTTTGAAGGAGCCATTGGAATATCGGTCTAAGGTTGTAAGTGGTTGCCAATGCTAATGGTCACACCGAAGGCAACGTGTATTGGCACATTGGCCTACATTCTCAAGGGTTTGCCGATGAACAAAGTCTTACCGACAATCGAAATGTAGAGTCCTCCATCGGAGTGATCAGGGTATTGGCAGGAAGTAAGAAGACATCACCGATAAGAGAAGTCTCTCCAAAAACAAAGTGGAGTTAGGCCGTCGAGAAGAGTTGATAGATAGGGCAGAGAAATAGCAAGGTGGCCGATGGGATATCTTTGGCCAACAAGGTTTGGTCACCAAGACATAAGTCACATCTCTCCGATCAGTTTATTGATAAGTTTTGAAGCTTCCTCTGTACGCTCTGCATCATTTTGGTATCAGAGATTTGGATGTTCTATGTGTGACGTGCTCTGAAAGATCTATGTATGTCAACAGACGAGAGCAAAGGAGAGGCCAGTGCCATGCCTCCAAAAGGAAAGTCCACTAAGGTGGCCAAGAAATTTTAGGAAATGGAAGAGAAAATTAAAGCTGGGGTCAGGGAAGCACTTCAGGCTGAGTTGAAGACCTTGAGAAAAGGCAGGAAATCAGACGAGGAATCTGATGAAGAAGAAGAAGATGGGGAAGAGGAAACAACCCCAGAATAAGCAGATATATCTGCAGACCAGAAACAATTTCTGGAGGCCATAAGGACACTCGGTAAGGAGTCGTCTGAATCAAAAATGGAGTTTCTGATGTTCAGCAGAAAGATGGATGCAGATGAAGTCATCGAATGGGTCGAGGCTCTGAACAATTACTTCGAGTACAAGGAGATACCAAAGAATAAAAGAGTCAAGTTTGCAAAGACGAAATTGAAAGGTGCTACACTCACGTGGTGGAGCTACATCCAGGGAGAAAGGGTGAAGAGTGGCAAGAGCATGATCTCATCCTCGAGTCGGATGGTAGAGAGGATCAAGGCTCAGTTCCTACCAATAGATTATGAAGTGCAGATATACAGGAAAATGCAGAACCTTAGACAGAAGGATATGGATGTATCCACCTATACAGAGGAATTTCACAAATTGTCTCTAAGGTGTGGACTTGCTGAGGATGAAAAGGGAAGAGTTGCCAGATATATTAATGGCTTGAAATATAGTATTCAAGATGAAATTACCATTCTAACACCTGAAATAGTGGACAATAGCTTCCAGGTGGCACTGAGAGTAGAAGAGAAATTGAAAAGAAAAGGAGAACAGTAGAACAGAGGCAGAGGTGGAAGGAATTTCAAAGGCAGAAATAATTTTGGTGGTAGAAACCAGTTCTAGAAAAATCAAGGGGAGTCCAGTCAACAAGAACATAGTGGACAATCTAGTTCCAGAGGGGGCTTCAAAGGAAGGAGGCCCAATGGAAGAGGCAGATTTGGTGGACCAGGCAGAGGTCCTAATGTCTTCATGGGAAGATGTTATAGTTGTAACCAAATTGGGCACACAGCAAGCAAGTGTCCGGAGAAAGCCTCAAGCTCTCATGTAGGAGAGAGAAGGAGCCAGCTGATTTAGGAAGAAGATTTTTAGAGTGTGACTTCACCTATGGGAAGCGCAGCTCCAGCACAAGATGGAGAGAGTCTCATGATGAGAAGAACAATTCTGAAAGTGCCACAGAACAAGGAACCACTCTAGGGGAAGACACTATTCAGAACTCTGTGTAAAGTTTTCAGCAAAAGGTGTAAGGTAATTGTTGATTCTGGCTCAACTAAAAATTTAGTTTCAGTAGAAATGGTAGAGAAATTGAATTTGAAAATATTGCCACATGTTAGTCCATACAAAGTGTCCAGGCTGAACAAAGGGCAACAAGTCTTGGTTGATGAACAAGCTTGGGTAGAATTTCAGATAGGGGAATATAGGGACAAACTGTTGTGTGATATAATTCCCATGGATGCATGCCATTTACTGTTAGGAAGACCTTGGCAATATGATGTACAAGCCTAGCATGATGGTAAATCCAATTCCTTTGCGATCACTAAGAATGGTAGACAATATAAGATGAATCCTTTACCAGAAGAGGGCGTAGACAAGAATGTAGGATCAAGTGTCATGTTAGTGAGTGGGAAAGAGTTTCTCCATACTCTAAAAGAAGAGGGAACCCAGGGGTATGCTCTGATTTTGAAACCTAAAGACAATTCTGATTTGTCTAAAAATAGCAAGGAAAAAGTCCCTAAGGAAGTGCAGGAATTGTTAGACAAGTATAAGAGTATCATGGTGGAGGATATGCCCAATACACTACCCCATGTGAGAGACGTAAGTCATCTAATTGACTTCATCCTAGGATCCACATTGCCAAATAAACCAGCCTATAAAATGACACCTGCTCAGAATGAGGAAATTGCTAAACAAGTGCAAGAACTATTGGATAAGGGCTTGGTGAAGAAAAGTCTTAGTCTGTGTGTTGTACCTACAGTTTTAGCTCCCAAGAAGGATGGCAAATGGAGGTTATGTACTGATTCAAGAGCCATAAATAAGATCACCATCAGATATAGGTTTCCTATGCCCCAAATAGAGGACCTAATGGATTGTTTGGGTGGAGCTCGGTACTTTTCTAAAATTGATCTCAAAAGTGGATACCATTAGATCAGGATTAGACAAGGGGATGAATGGAAGACAGCCTTTAAGACTAATGAGGGTCTTTATAAGTGGGTGGTGATGCCATTTGGACTGTCCAATGCTCCAAGCACTTTGATGCATCTAATGAATGAGGTATTGAAAGATTTTATTGGCAAATTTATTGTTGTCTATCTTGACGATATTCTGATTTTCAGCATGACAAAGGAAGAACATTTGTCGCATTTGGAACAGGTGTTGAAGAAGCTGCATGAGGAGAAACTGATGATCAATATGGAGAAGAGTGTCTTCATGAAGGAAGAACTCACATACCTTGGATTTGTGATATCCCAAGGCAATTTGAAAATGGATCCAGAAAAGGTAGATGCTATTCTGTCTTGGCCAGCACTTAAAACAGTCAGTGATGTAATAAGTTTTCATGGGTTGGCAACTTTTTATAGGAAATTCATAAGAGGATTCAGTCATATTTGTGCACCCATTCTAGATAACATAAGAGGATAGAAATGTAGGTTTGTTTGGAATAAAGCAGCAGATGAATCTTTTGAGATTCTTAAACAAAAGGTAGCAGAGAAACCCATTTTGGTTTTGCCTAATTTTAATAAGTTGTTTGCTGTGGAATGTGATGCCCATAACTTTGCCATTGGTGTTGTCTTGAGTCAGGAAGGCAGGCCTGTTGCTTTCTTTAGTGAAAAGTTGAATGATGCTAAAAGAAAGTATTCCACATATGATCTAGAATTGTATGCAATGGTTCAAGCATTGAAAAAATGGAGACATTATCTCTTGCCCAAGGAATTCATTGTTTATACTGACAACCATGCTTTGAGTTTTATGAATTCTCAGAAGAAGCTAAATCACAGGCATATGAAGTGGGTCAAATAACTCCAAGCGTATACTTTTTCCATCAAACATAAGAAGGGACAAGCCAACAAGGTGGTAGATGCTTTGAGCCAAAGAGTGTGCACTATATAGGAAATCCAGTTGCAAAGTGTGGGAGTGGATTCTCTCAAGAATATGTACTAGGATGATGAGGACTTCAAGGAGATATATGCAGTTTTTTCAAAATTTTCAGATTCCTATCATTCTATTTTTTCTAAATTTTTGCTACAATAGGGGTTACTATTTAAAGGCAACCAGTTGTGTGTGCCTAGGTGTTCCATGAGGGAGAACATCATAAAAGAGAAGCATTGTGGTAGTCTTGGAGGTCATTTTGAACTGGACAAGACGTTGGAACAAGTGAGAAGGCTTTACTTCTGGCCTAAGATGCAAACAGATGTCAGGAAATTTGTAGAAACTTGTAGCATTTGTCAAAGGGCAAAAGGAACTTCATCCAATTTAGATCTCTATCAACCACTTCCAATTCCGCAAAGGCCATGGGAGTGCATCAGTATGGATTTTGTTTTGGGTCTTCCCCGGACTCAAAGAGGTTTCGACAGTGTATTTGTTGTAGTTGATAGATTCAGTAAAATGGCTCATTTTGTGCCATGCAAATGTACCAATGATGCTTCACACATTGCTGGTCTATTTTTTAAGGAGATTGTTCAAATTCATGGTTTGCCATTGAATATTATCACTGACAAAGATCCCAAATTTGTGGGACATTTCTAGCGCACTTTGTGGAAGAAATTGGGCACTCAATTATCTTTCACGTCAGCCTATCACCCTTAGACGGATGGACAAACTAAGGTCATGAATAGATCACTGGGTAATATTTTGAGGTGTTTGACTAAACATCATGGAGAAGCATGGGATATGATCATCCCACAAGCAGAGTTTGCATATAATGATTCTATTAATAGGAGCACAGGAAAGAGCCCTTTTGAAGTTGTATATGGGATTCATCCCAGGGGAATTTTGGAGCTCAGGGATCTCCAAAACATGGAGAAAAGGAGTGCACAAGGAGAAGATTTTGCAGTCAGTATTAAGGATATCCATGATGTTGTAAGGGAAACTATCCAGAAGAACACAGGGAAATACAAAGAGAGAGCTTATCAGAAGAAAAGGGATGTCCAATACAAAGTTGGGGATCTGGTATTGGCATATCTGAAGAAGGAAAGACTTTCAAAGGGACAGCCCATGAAGCCTCTTATGAAGAAGATAGGTCCATGCAAGATTGTACACAAATTTGGGCCTAATGCATACAAAATTGAACATCCTCCAGGTTTAGCAATATCACCCATTTTCAATGTGTCAGAATTGTTTCCATTCAAGGGAGACAATGTTACAGATTCAGATGTGATAAGAGCAGGGGATGCAAAATAGATTTCTGATCTTCCACTGAGTCAGCCAGTACAACTGGAATGTATTTTGGACACCAAAGTTCAAAAGAAGACTAGACATAAAACCTACAAGCAGTATCTGGTCAAATGGCGTGGTTTGCCTGATGAGGATGCTACCTGGATGAGCAAGGAAGACATCATCAAGCATGGGGTTAATATTTCAGACTTGGTTCCTCAAGGGACTTGAGTTGTTTTAAGCCCCAGGAGTATGGTGCAGGGGCACAAAATAATCTTTTGTTTTTGTTTGGATAAGGTCAAACTGACCAGTTGTTCATTTTCAATTTTTGTTTTGTTCAGTTGTAATAAAAGTAGTTTGGGGATATGAAGCGGTCGACCTTCCCCAACTGTCATGAACTACTTAATCTCCCAATGTGTTGGGATAAATTGGCAGTAGAACAAATATTTGGGTTCGGTTCTGAATTCAGTTGTGTAAGTTCAATTCTATGCTGAAGAAGAATAAGACTCTATTCCGTCAGTTTAGTGTTTCCTATTTTTGTGTTAGAAGTTTTCATAATTTGTTCATTGTAGATTTTACCTTCCTGCAGTTTGTCACAAAATGGCTTGTTGAGGCATTCCGCTGGTTCAACTCTCGTTGAGTTCAGTGGAATGGCTTCAGTGTATATAGATTTGTTTTTGTTCTTTTGTTTTGTGTTGAGGTTGGCAGTGCAGGGAATTGAAATGGAACAATCCATATAGTAGGAGACCTAGCATCTCCATGTGCTAGGGTCTGGGTTGGAAGTTAGACAATTTGAGGACTTGCAGTTCTATGAAGGCTGTCATCGGCGTAACATAACCCTTGGAGAAGCTTTTAAAAGTTACACTGATTAGCGGTGTTGGGCTGATAGTAGGAGGTTCATCGGTGGAGAAGGACTTTAATCTCACCGAACATGTATTGTGAATGCATATCGCAAATGTATATTGAGAATGTAAATGAGAATATACATTCCGTCAGATACAAAAGGTGACTAGTAGCAATGGTAAATTTAGGGTAAAGATACATTAGTTCACTGACAATAACAAGTCATGTTATGCATATACAACAGTTTGGCATATTGGCATGAGTGGGAATATCAGGGGACAAACGCAAGATCCTACCAACGAAGGAAGTCTCGCCAAAGTCACATAGTGCATCGGTATATCAGTGAAGGGATTTAAGGCTTCGCCAACGTTTGGAGTCACACCGACGACGATTGTCATCGGCATATCGAAAGGATAAATAAAGAGTTCACCGACGATCCAAGTCACACCGATGGTTGAGTTCGAAGGAGCCATCGGTATATTGGTCTAAGGTTGTAAGTGGTTACCGATGCTAATGGTCACACCGAAGGCAACGCGTATCGGCACATTGGCCTACATTCTCAAGGGTTTGCCGATGAACAAAGTCTTACCAACAATCGAAATGTAGAGTCCTCCATCAGAGTGATTGAGGTATTGGCAAGAAGTAAGAAGACATCACCGATAGGAGAAGTCTCTACGAAAATGAAGTGGAGTTAGGCCGTCGGGAAGAGTTGATAGATCAGGCAGAGAAATAGCAAGATGGCCGACGAGATATGTTTGGCTGACAAGGTTTGGTCACCAAGACATAGGTCACATCTCTCTGATTAGTTTATTGATAAGTTTTTAAGCTTCCTCTATGCGCTCTGCATCAATTGGGGCTAAAAAGAACAACAAACTTGCATCATTTGTCTTCTTTGTTTGGTGGCTTTGTTTATGTTGTGAAGTTTGTATGCTCTTCCCTTGTGCTCTAAGTGATCTTGGGAATCAAAAGCACTTCCTAAAATTTGCATAAATCACACCACACATTTAATTTCTAAAGGTTAATGAACTTTGTCTAGTGTGGCCAAGTCAAATGCATATGCTCTCTCCTCGCATCATCGTATGAACTTGGAGATCAAAAGCATCTTCACTTGTGTCACTTTTGTAAACCCTTTAGAGTGGCCCTGTCTTTGAGACACATTTTCAAGGGGAACTCATTGGCGACCCCAAGCGATATTTCCCTCAGGCTGCTATATAAATAGATAAGGCAAAAGCCAAGTCTAAACTGCCATTAGCCTTCACCGTACAGTGGCAATCCAAATGTGCAAGCTACCCATGTTTACATGAGGTATTTGTTAGTACCAGTAGTAGGATTGGTTAAAGCCTTAAGTGGCTTACTGGACTCTCATAAGGTGGTAAGTCCCGAAGTTATGACTAGAAGACAAATTAGTTAGAGGCCTACCCTTTTGACCTTTTATTGGTGTCTTGTTTAGTACAAGGGAAATCGTTATAAACCCCCAAGATTACTCACCATATGGCTCCCTAGAGATGAGATGGGAATCCTTAGCTTAGCATAAGCTATACGTAGCTTTCCAGAGAAAGGGTGATTGGGTCATCCTTCCATTCCAGAAAGCCCATATCCATCCTCTCTCGCAAAGACAAGATAATGCGTACACTTGCTCATCAGTGTGATGACATTTAAGTCAGAGATTCCAAGTTGTGGGCTTGAACAAGATACCATTGGCCAATGACCTTAGGGATAGAAAGTGTCTTATGTGTGTGAATTATTTTTGAATTATGATTAAGACTTGTGGAAATTTGGGGTTGGAAATCCCTTGAACATACACAAACAATCACAAAGTCAAGAGTCACCAAAAATAGCCAATTTGATTGCCAAGTGTCTTCTATATTTGATGTGTCTTCTAAGTTTTCAAACAAATTGTCCAAGCAAACATAGAAACAATACACCACAATCGTAGGAAAACCTTTGAGCATCTACCTTCCCTATCCAACTCAAACTGCAATTGTGTCAACTAGCCTAAGACTTGTCAATTCCATCCACTCCTTGCAATTGCTTAGGATAGTTTGCATTAGCCTTGCTCAAAAATAATTACATTCACCTAGGTTATCCTTGCATTGATTTAGCCCTTTGCACTTTAGATCAACCTCAAACATTAGGTCACCTTTCAGACTTGGAAAATAGGAGACTTGATATAATTTGATCATACCTTAGTTATGAACTTGAAGTGTCTAAGACCTTGCTCTTTTCCATTAATCAAATCAATTTACAAGTTGGACTTTAAACTCCCAAGCCTAGGTTGAGTTCATCTTCCTCAATTTGTAAGTTGAGTCTTCAACTCATGCGTCTAGTTTGAAGGCTCACTTCAATCAATCACTTTAATCTTACACTTTCAAGGTCTTAAACAATTTCAATTAGTCACTTGGGTATATCTTAGTGTGCCTTAGCATCCTCTTTGATCAAAATCTCTTAAGGTTACCTATCCAATTAGCCTTAGACTTTACCATAATTTCATCCTCATTAGTAGCCTTTTTCATAATTTCATTATCAAAAAAACAAAAAAACATAGCATTAGTGACATAATATTTGCTACACTTGTCATCCTCATTCCCACTAGTTACATTTGTCATAATCTATTTTTCAAAAATCCCAAAAACATAGCTTAGTTGCATTGAACATCCGCATTAATTCACTAGTTGCATCCAACATACCTTAGTCACATAGATCACCTCGCATTGTCATAGCATCCCAAAATTCACAAGTCTTATATGGTGGAAACATGGTTACAAAAGAAGAGAAAGGGGGTAGAGTCTCCTAGCCATTTCTATAGTGATCCCCTAGGCACAATGCAATTAGGATCCCCATCTAATGAACAACCCAAATCACACTCCAACATGTCAAACCCCTTTGACAACCTCATTTTGCAAGAGAATTACCAAGAAATTACCCAACAAGAACTTGAGGAAGCTTCCCAAGATCCAAGAATGTTACGAATCCTCGATGAGATGATAACAACCAATCCTCAAACATACCTTATGCTTCTCTTGCAAACAAGTACCAAGCTTCTCGCAAGGGTAGATGTTAATGCAATTGTAGTGTCAACACCAAACAACATCACACAAGTTCAAACAACACCTTCCACAAGTTACACAAACCCTACATAAGAACATAGCACCATTCCTTCAGGAAAAACATAGATGAACACGAGTCCACAACTACCTATGTACCTCCCCCATTTAACACCAATAACGCAAATGTCACATCGCAACCTTTGAGCTTTTCCAACCCGTTTGCTTCAATGAATGTGGGTTGCAACAAAAGAACATGAAAGATACACATAGTTACTTCATGACCACAAACACAAGGGGTTGATAATACCTCTAATGCAAACATAGGGTCACAACCTCACAACAACTTGAATAGCAACCTCAACATTGACCCTCTTGGAAGCAACAACAATTTGTCTAATCAAGGTGTTGGTGTGACCTATTAATACACCCATGGCAACCCATTACAGCAACAAGGCAATCCTCATGTCCAAACAAACCCATTCCACAACCAACACAACACAGGTATTCTGCCTCATTATCAATACATAAATCCCAACACTACTTTCGTATCAAATACACAAAATCAAAACCCCATTCCACCATATAACCCTCATAACCCAAACACTCCTCCACTTGTTGCTAACACAAACACTGCTTCATTTGTTGCCAATACATGGGTCCAAAGTACACCAACCACCAACACGGGAGGACCAAACATACCAAGCACAAATGTGGTAAACCCATATCAAAATGCAATTACAAATGTCGCCAATACATCCTTGTCTTCCATAGATATATTAACACATGAATTGCATACCCTCAAACAACAATTCTCTAGTATGCAAGTATCAGGGACTAAGGAGGCATACTCCATGGAAGACTTGTGTCTGTACCCCTTTAACAAGAGCATCTACATACCCCCCTTTCCCTGAAACTTCACCATGCCAACTTTCAACAAATATAGAGGAAAGGAGAGCCTTATCGAACACATACACGAATTTCACACTGCATGTCTCAAGCTTGCATTTGATCAAACGTATTTGATGAGACTGTTTCCACAAAGCCTTGCAAGCCAAGCACTTGAATGGTTCACACATCTACCCATAGGGATAAGGACGTGGACCGAGCTAGCTAACAAATTTATAGCCCACTTTTCCTACAACAATGAAATAGATGTTAACATCACCACAATCTGCCACACGAAACAAGAGGATGGAGAGACATTTCTCTTCTTCTTTCAAAGGTGGAGGGGCTTAGTTAGCAAATGTCCTTGTCACATACCTGAAAATCAATTAGTCCCCATCTTTGTGGAAAGTGTCAATACAGAGCTCATGCACCAAATTCAAATCCATTGTTGCACAACCTTCGCAGAGGTTGTTGAAAAGGGCATAGCAATTGAGAAAGCCCTTATAGCCAAGGGCACAATAAAAATCTTTAATAAAAATTAAAACACCTCCAACACCTCCTATGACAAAAATAAATTTTGGTCAAAGAAAAAAATCATTACCAATGATAGAGTTGTTGATACGAAAGCAATATACAAGGGTGACCTCGTCCTAACCCTTAAGGCACCAATACCAAATAACCCAATGCCAAATATTATGCCACCAATCCAACAACAAATAGCAAATGTTGTTCAAAGCAATCAAAGGCGGGGACCTCCACGAGCAAACCTCCCTAAACGAAACTATACATACTTGCCAGAACTGATAGAATCAATTCTAAAGAAGCTATTACAAGCTAAGATTATACAACTTCTAGAGATTAAAGAATACAACCCCGCCTTCAAACCTCCCACTTGGAACAATAATGAATTTTGTGAATACCACAGGATAAAGGGACACAAAACCTCCAACTGCTACAAGCTTAAGAACATAATTCAAGACCATCCTTGAGCTACTTCACCTATCCCCCAAACACAAGGCCATCCTCGATAAAGCACTTTTGGAGTCTTCTATCCCAACTGACCTAAATGTAAACCAATTTCAGGCCATGGTCTGACACCTTGCCTCTACCAACAATGTAATCTTTACCGAACAAGACTTACCATCACATAGACCCAATCATACTAATCCTTTGCACCTTGAAGTCTTTATCAATAAACACAAAATCTGACAGGTCTTGGTAGACGGTGGAGCAGGATTGAATATATGTCCTCTAAAACTGGTCATAATACTTGGGTATTCTAAGGCTTACATTGACCCAACCAAAAGGATTGTCATCAAAGCCTATGACGATGTCAAGCGTACCTCAAAAGCGATAATGTCACTTCCTGTTAGAATGGGGCCTGCCACCCTCGATCCCGTATTTCATGTCTTGGATCTCAGACTTCCCTACAACCTTGTTCTCGGTCACCCATGGAATCATGTCATGAAGGCCATGCCATCCACCTACCATCAATGCATTAAATTCCCTTACAACGGCACAGAAATCACCATAGATAGCGATCCTGATGTCTTTCAGTACTGCAGCCACTTGAGAGAAACACCTTTACATGAAGTACCCATGAATAGGGGAATTCCTCCTTCCATTTTATCTCATTATGTTGACCCATCCACACTATCAAAAACTACCACCACATTCATTTCATCAATCAAAATTAAAGTTCAGATCCATGACAAGGGATGCGGGGAATATAAAATGGAAAGCTCATACTGCATCAGCAAGCTGCCAACATCACCTAAGTCTCACGGAAAGCCAAATATGATCAAGCCAAAAGAGACCATTTATGCCACCCCCACTACCTTCACAAATGGGGTGAACTAAACAAAGAAGATGTAAGAAAAGATGTCTCCACATGGCTCTACAAAGATGAGGAGGAAGTCAAGCATGTGCAATTACCTATCGAACAATATGGAAAAGGGTATGACTTTGTCAAACAACAGGGATACGAAGGGCACAACCAACTTGGACCAAATAAGAATGGAAGAATAGGACCACTTCAACCAACCATGCGACCTCACAACAAAGTCCTAGGGTATACTTCCCACAGAGAAAATGCTCCTCGTACTAAGTTGCTTTTGGGTAGGGACGTGAGTACTTCTGAAGTTCTCAAGACATCAAGAGACCCTCCTAAACCTAAACCTGGATCTTTCCAATCTGACTTACCCAGTGGCTCCCCATGGATCAGCATCTTTTGGGATCTTGATAACACCTCCATATGCTACTTAACCCCCATATCCCTAAACTATGCAAACACCGATGATGGCTTGCCCTTAGTCCATCCAAAACTCATAGACTTGGACCAACAGGCACCACCTAGCTTAGACTTGTTTGAGAATGACAAAGCTATTGCTAAGTTCATGGGACTCTGTGAAGGCATACCTGAAGGGGATCATAAAGTTGGCTACATCATGGATCTCAATGACACTACTTATTTTGGAGAGTCCACTCCACCCTCTAGTTGCAAAAGTGAACAAAGTAAAAAACAAAGGTCTCTAGGTGAAAACTGAAAGGCGCCTCTTGACCATGAAAAACTAATTTAATAAAGGACGTATCTAAGGGTGAAAACCTCTTTGAGGTGCCTAAAGATGGAGGGTTGGAAGTGCTCCTGATTACACAAGAGAGATCACTTTTGTCAGTAGAAAAGACAATGGAAACAAACATTGGTACTGAAGAAAATCTACAAATTGTCCACTTTGTTGAGTCACTCACAGAGCAAGAGAAACCAGAGTTCACAACTTTCATCTTAGAGAGACAAATAAATTTTTCTTGGTCTTATGCTAACATGCTAGGACTCGACCCACAATTGGTTTTGCACCACCTGTCATTACTACCAAATTCCAAACTAGTGAAGCAAAAACTCAGAAAAATGCATCAACAGATCGCACTATTGGTCAAAGCTGAGTTAAATAAATTGCTTGATGTGGGTTTTATTCAGCCAATTAACTATCCAGAATGGATTTCCAACCTTGTACCTGTCACAAAACCCAATGGTCCAATTAGGATTTGTGAGGACTTTTGGGATCTCAACAAGGCATGTCTGAAAGATGATTTTCCATTGCCAAACATTGACATCATAGTTGACCTCACTGCTGGATGTGAAATACTTTCACTAATGGATGGATTTTCAAGATATAATCATATCAGAATAGCTCTTGAGGACCAACACAAAATAGCCTTTACCTGTCCATGGGGCACATACTACTGGAATGTCATGCCTTTTAGACAAAAAAATGCAAGAGCTACATATCAGAGAGCCATGACAACAATCTTCCATGATTACATGCACACATTTATGGAGGATTATGTCTATGACTTACTAGCCAAATCAATTACAAGAAGCACTCATCTAGATGTGTTGGATAAGGTCTTCAAACAGCTGGAAGAGTACAAAGTCTGACTAAACCCAAAGAAATGCGTGTTCAAAGTTATATCAGGTAAACTGTTGGGCTACATTGTTTCTCGTCAAGGCATAGAAGTTGATCCTACCAAAGTAAAATCCATCATAGATATGCCTCCACCAACAAGTCTCAAACAACTATGGAGTCTACAAGGAAAATTACAATCAATCAAGAGGTTCATTGCACAACTCATTGACAAATGCCACTCGTTCCAACACTTACTCTGCAAAGGGGTACCTTTCATATGGATTGAACATTGCCAGGAAGCCTTTCAGAAGATCAAAGATTATTTGATGTCACTAGTAGTTCTCATGCCTCTAATACTAGGAAAGCCCCTTTTATTGTACATATTAACAACATCTTCAACACTGGGGGCACTTTTAGCACAAAATGATGAAGAAGGAAAAGAACAGGCAATCTATTACATCAACAAGACATTAGTGGGGTATGAGCTAAATTATAGTTCCATTGAGTGCACTTGCCTTGCCATAGTTTTTTCTACACAAAATCTGCGACATTATATGTTGAGCCATCAGACAAAACTAGTTGCAAAGATTGATCCATTGAAGTACCTGCTTAACAAGGCAGTCTTGACAGGTCGGTTGGCTAAGTGGGATATGATCTTGAGTGAGTTCAACATCTAATATGTGGACCGAAAATAAATAAAAGGACAAGTCATTGCCGAACAACTAGGAGAGGCACCCACATCAGCGAATCACTCATTGGTCACTGATTTTCCTGATGAATCCATCTTCGCCATGGAAGTTCCCAAATCATGGACTTTATTCTTTGATGGTTCTTGCACAAATCATGACTCAAGGGTAGGTATTCTATTCATCACTCCTTAGGGAGATGTTATCCCTAAAGCATTTTAGATAGCCTTCCCTTGTACAAATAATCTTGCAGAATATGAGGCACTACTCACTAGATTACGTATGGCTATAAATTAGAAAATTAAGAAACTGCAGGTCTTTGATGATTCACAGTTAGTCATCAAGCAGGTCAATAATGAGTATGACACAAAATATGAAAAACTCATGCCTTACAAAAGAATGCTCGATAGTTTTAGACTCTACTTCAACGTAATTATCTTCAATCAAATTCCTAGAGTTCAAAACAGAGCGGTTGATGCAATGGAAACAATTGGATCCTCTTGGATATTCTAAGCAATGCAACCCAATTTGAGTTCTTGGTGGAACAACTGTTGATCTTCACCTTCAACATTCCTGAATACAAGATGGTGTGTGAAATTGTTGGTCCCATGTCCCCATGGTACTACAACATCTATACCTACCTACATGACCAAACCCTCCCACCTAATCTATCTTCTTCCAACCAACGCAAAACATTCATCCGCCAATCCACCAAATATGTCATCATCGGTGACACACTCTACTGTCATGGATTCAACAATACCCTCCTCTGATGTCTCGACACTAAGGAAGCACAAACTTCCCTACACGAGGTACACAAGGGTATATGCAAAGCAAACTCTAGTGGTCCTACCCTTGTAATGCCCCTCGCTTTTTGCTTGTGATAGATGTTATTTTCATGTTTCCTATGACAGTTCTGGTATAGATGATAGTCTTATAGTGCACGTTTACAGTTTCGAGATATTTGGATTTCTATGTTATGGTTTATGTTCTCCTTGATCTTGATGGACACTTTGTTATTATGCGAGCTGATTATGGATCTATGTTAGGATGATGCTTGATTACTTGTACTTTGTGCTTTCATAGTTCGATGGACATGATTATAGATTAATGTTATTTTAAGTTTAATGTGTTATTCGATCATGATTATGATGTATAACTGGTAATGGATGTAGTATTTAGTGATGTGTTTACATGAATGGAACAGTGTCGCATTACTCGTATCCGAGTACCCTGCTACGCTGCAATTTCCGTTCATTGTGTCGATGATTACATGATTATATATGGATATATGCACAACCTTGTTGTTTGTTGCAGGATACAGGTACCGGGCATCAACTCCGCCTGAATTACAAGGTCTGAGCGTGCCCTAGCCAATGGAATTGTGGATTGGAGTTAACATGAGGTTCCCTATTTAGTCAACATCCTCAAGGAGGATGAGTTTCCAGTGTTGTACCCTGTTGTCACCGTCAATAGGACTGATGTCGTGATGTTGTCATCATGTCCTGTGGCTTCACTTGGGGTCAGGTATCACCTTGGAAGTTAAAGTATATCCAATTTATGTGTCAATTTATGCATGGTTAGTATTTCATTAAAATAAGGTCAAATTTAAACTTAAAATTAAATAAACCTTGTTAGGGAATTATGTGTGGTTTATTAATTATAAATGATTTAATTTTTGATAATTGGTAAAACTAATATGAAAAAAAATAGTAAACAAATAAATAAACTAGATAAATGATTAAATGAAATAATTAGTCCTAAGTTGTAAGTGGATTAAATTAAAAGAAAATAAGAATTATAAGTAAGATGATTAAACAATTACCATCTTGATAAAATGAATTGACAGTAATAAAAGATGATATTCTAAGGATTAAATAATGGGGGTTGTCACCTGGTTTTATGTGTTTAGTATTTGGAAATGAACAAGATTAATGTCTTATGCCGTCAATTGCAAGTTTGAGGTTTGGAATCCCTTGGAAAATGAGATTGAAGAATCTCACGAGAATGTGGGATGTTGGAAGAAGAGAGGCATGTCTCTTGCAATTACCCGAGGAATGGACCCATGATTTTAGACAGTGGGTTGCCGGGAAGAAAGGCAGGCCTTTGCATTTATCTGAGGGGATAGAGTCTTGGTAAAAGAGAGGAGGAAAAAGAATTTGGGGGAAGAGAAGAGAAGGGGATTGGATTCAGAGAGGAGAGAAGACTCTTGTAAAAAGCTTAAAAACTTTAGGTATGCACTGTATAGATGCCTATTTCATATAAACTTTTAATAGAATCAGGTTAATTGTGCCTTCCTCTATTGTTAAGATTTATTCTGGATTTGGTATTTAAATTCTTGATTGGCAGACTTGAATTTACTCATGACCTTCAGTCTATCTCTAGTTCTGAGACTTGTCAAATCTTCCTTGTGCTTCAGATACAAATTGAATGTCTCCATTCTGACTTGCCCTTATACCCCTGTTTGTATTCTTGAATGCTGAGTTAAATCTTTCTGTGAAATTGAGTCTGCACCCCTTCTGTGGAAAAACTCTTGTTGTGTTTTGTGACTCCTTACCTAACATTTTGTTGAACAAAACATATTACACCCTTGGATTTGTCCCGTGCATCTAATAGGGCACACAGACTAGCATATATATAGAGCTTTGCCTTATCTTGGTTGATCTCTGTCTCCGAACCCTGATGTGGTACTCATGTCGCCCTTGGATTTATATATATACTGTAGGTATGCAGACATATATAAATTCCTATCATTTGAAAGTGCTTAAAATTCCTAGAGCCTAACAATAAATCCTCTCTGCAAAATTCGGCATCTACATTATGATCTTAAGTTCACTTTTAGAATCGATGTTAACAAGGAAGAACTTCTTGCTTGTTTTGGATCTTATAGCTATCTACATCTGTATTACCTTTGTGAGGTGATACGCCACAGCAACCCTGTCAATTTTCCCTTGTAATGTGGCTGAATCCTTTTGGTTGTTCCTCTGTTCGTATCATGGCCGAACCTCTGCTATTTGCATTTGATCCATATTAACTCCAAAAGTATAAGCTGTGTAACTTTTAAAAGATTGCTTGAGATAAGCTAAATAAATATTGCGTGATTTAAATAGGAAGGTGGGACGACTCCTACTGGCAGTCGACCATTACTCCCCAGTTTCTATGCCTTTGTGACTGACGGCATGTGTCATCTGGTGGATGTGGAGTATGACTGAACCCTTGCCATTTGCGTCGCTGCTTCTATCTTGAATGTTACGTTGGTCTTCAGTTTTCCATGACCTTTCCTTCAGAGTGGATCATAGGTTTAGGCTGCCCTCTTGGGAAAGTCGCGGGATTAGTGGGAGGTCTATGGTAGTGGTCATCTATAGCAATTATGTCTTGATCAGAAGATGTGGGTGAAGTCGTGGGCTCAGCGAGAGTACAGTGGTAGTCTTGTTAACTGGAACAGTCTTTGGCAGTAAGCGTCTCTTATTCATGTCTGTGTTAGACTAAGAGCTTTGTAGGTGTCGTAGGAATGGTGTATTGTGTCTTGTTTCCCCGTAGTTGTCTGGGCCGATAGTCAACTGTAGCTTGTGCCCTTCCGTCGCCAAGGATGTTGTAGGCAGTTGAAGCCTACAACCAAGAGCGAGCTTGGAAGTCGCTTCCCGTATGTCATTGTGGTCGTAAGGTGGTAAAGGAGAGTTGCTCTTGGTAAGGGTGTTTTGAGAGTTGTAGTTGCTCTGAGCTTTGGTCGTCGAGGGTACTTAGGTGGCTGACAGCCGTTTAGCAAGTAAGTGTATATGAGACTTGTGTTAGAATAATTAGATGGTAGATCGGGCTATACCTATTAGCTCTTGCGAATAAGGAAGACATCTTCCCATATAGAAACCGTTACGTGGCAATAATAGATGTGATCCACGTGTATCCGTAAGTGCCCACGTTTTGCACTACATCTTATAAGCGGTCATTGTATGGTCATCCGTTCTTTTTGCCTTATAGAATCATCATGAGTTCAACCAATATCCTTATTAACTTCATGTCATAGTTATTTGATCGGTTTCAAGAATATTATATCTATTCCTTTATAATTTCATTTATAATCTTGAGGAATACGTATTCGATAGGATTATTTATAATAGACTTGTTAGTAGAGTGTAACGTTATTTGTGTAATGACTTGGATGGAAAATATATTAGTTATCAAATGATTTGTGGAATTTTATTATTAGTATTATTGCTATTATCATTATTATTATTAGTATTATTAGTATTATTATTAATTGGGTCAAGAGAATTATTTAAATCAAGCCATCGAAATTGATATAATCAATTATCAGGATTATTAAATGATAAATTTAAATAGAACACGATAAGGAAAGACTATATATCAGATTTGGAATAAATGAATATTCAATATGTTGATTCGTAGAATGGATAAATGTATTTAGTGTAGTGTTTAAATCTATCACCTTCTCTTTATTAATGACTTGTTGAACTAGATTCCGTTCGTTGTAAATGTACTTTGATATTCTCATGAATGTTGTGATAGATAGACCAATGATATTTGATCTATAGGTAGTTGTAATCGTTAATTCCGTAGAAGTGATTAAAATTGTTTCTCTTTTGGTTATAAATTAAATCAGAATCCTCAAACTTATCCGTATGAAATGAATTTAAAATTACCTTGTAATCATTTAATCAATTTGATTTATAATACTGACAATAGAGGTTTACTTTAGTTACGTCAATGATATTTGTATCATGTAGATTAATTAAATGATTATTTTAATACATATTTAAATATAATTCACTTTATTGTAAGTCATAGATTTATCCCTTAGTAAGAGTACAATCAAACGGCAAGCTTTATCTTGATGATTAATATACCAATGTAACAACTTAGTCAAGTGCAATTTGCTATAGTGGATTAGTAGTAAGAAGGCATAATTTGATCATAAGTATAATTGATTCTCGTAATATGTTAATTCAATTTGTGAGTCATAAAACCGTTCTTATAGTCTTTGAGTTTGTATCTTCCCGTGTGGCTAGAGTTCCAGAGGCTTAGCTTGGGGTGTCTTGATTTCATATGTAGTGTTGATAGATGTCTTGAGATCATGATATTATAAGAAGCCTTGTCATCCCTAGTTATGTATGGACTAAATGACAAGTGAATGATAAATGCACTTCTTGTGGATGTATTGTTATCCAACTAGTTGTACTAGTCTTGTATCCAGTTTTGTGGTAAGATATGGAACAAGGTGACATGGAAATCATAGAGTTGTAATGAATATGTGTTATTATGGGCAATGGTCTAGGAGTTCTGCCCTTATAATTATGTTATGGAGGTTTAATGCTTTGTATTGTTATATAAGGATAGTTGTTATGCAAGATGATTAATGCCTTGCATGGTTCCTGTACCCTCGTTGTTGTGATGTCTTGCTATGCTTGTTGAGTAGGGTTTTCTACTTGTAGGTAAGGGAGTGGCTTCCAATGTGGGGGCCGGTGCCAAGTGGCTAGCCAGGGTAACCCACTGGGAGTTGGTAATTTAGTGATAACATAATAATAAACCTAGGGGTTGGGTAGTTTTCACACTAACAAGATAATAAGATTTTTCCTCACTCATGCCTGTAGTGCTAGTTCAGACTAAGGATGAGGGGAGAAGGCTAGGATTGGCAGAGCTACTTCCTTGTCATCATGAAAGGAAGGTTGATTCCGCATGCGTCATCCTATGGGGCCAGTGTCTAGAGAGAGACTACCTGGGTAACCCATGTTAGGACCATGTGATGACACTCTCCTTACTATAGCCTAGCACTCCCTAGTTGTACTCTCCCCATTTGTTAAGTGTTGCCTCTGGAAGTATTGTTGTGTTGTTTTGTGATGGTGACTTGTGATGTTGGAGTCATGTGTTGTCTCATAGCCTACTGTCTACCTGACCGTATGTTGTAGTGGGGACCTTATGTTAACTCCTAGCTCAGGGGCTGGACCTCATGGTTCCACATGGTCAGGTGGAAGAGCTTTATCCATTGGTTTTCCCTTGCCGTTGTTCGCGAGCGTGAAGGATATGCCTTGTGCACCAGACTTCAAATCTTGTACTTGATTATGAAGATAGCTATTATGCTCATGTACTTGCCTATGTATCAATTGATTTATAATGTATGTATTCCAAATGTAATCAAAACTACATGATGATGTACCCATATGTAAAAACCTTTGATCATGTACATGTAATCTTGAGCAAGTTGATTATCTATGTGGCACGAGTGGAGATGTATATATGTATTCACTAGTACAATAGATGTGGAATGAACCGTTGTTGATCAGTTAACCATGTATGTTAAATTATGTTGATTAATCTATCAAGTAATGCCACCATGGGACCTTAGAAGACAAGTTGTTGCTAATGATGTGTGTTGATTTGCTTAACATTACTTTGTTATCTTTTACAAAAAAAAATTTATTCCGCTTGCATAGTACAATTGTGTTGTCCTCTAAGGTTTTCATTGCGGGGCATTACAACCCTAGCCAAGAAGATAATCAGAGTTGGATACTGCTGGCCTACAATGGAACAGGACGCATATCAATTTTCCAAGAAATGTCGTCAATGCCAAATTTATGGAGATCTTGTGCATGCACTTGCTCAAGACTTGTAGTCATTGACATCACCTTGGCCTTTCTCATAATGGGGATTTGACCTTGTGGGTAAAATCCATCCCACCTTCACCAATGGCCATAAGTTCATCATCACCGCCACTGATTATTTCACAAAGTGGATTGAAGTCATCCCTATGACATACATTATTAGAAAACAAATTGCAAAGTTCATCCTTAACTACATCATATGCCGGTATGGTGTGCCTCAATCAATCATCACAGATAACGGTTGTCCTTTCAAAAATTAGGATGTTCATGAACTTTGTGAACGATTCCACATCCAACACCGTTTCGCCACTCTATATTACCCCCAAGGTAACGATAAAGCTGAGGCGTCGAATAAAACCATCATCAAATCCTCAAAAAGACTGTCAATGATGCTGGCCATGACTGGTATCTCCAACTCAATCCTACCCTATGGGCTTACTACACCAGCATCCACACACCATAGGAGCCACCCCATACTCCCTTTTTTATAGTTCTGAAGCCATCTTGCCCATTGAGGTCGAGTTACCCTCGCTGAGGGTTTCACTATAGCAATTGGTTGATGATCAAGAACATAGAGTATCCATGTTGCATGAATTGGAATTATTGGATGAATGGAGACAAACACACTAGCTCATTTACAAGCATATCAAAACTATCTCTGATGCAGTTACAACAAAAGGGTTAGGGTTCACCAATTCAATGTTGGAGACTTGGTCCTGAAAGAGAACCCTAAGAATCAATTGGAATGGGAGAAGCCCAGAAAGTTTGAGCCAAACTGGTTGAGTCCCTATATTATCACTACAGCATATGGATCCGATGCATACCAACTAGCCACTCCTGAAGGAGAGCCATTGCTAGAACCCATCAACAGCATGCACCTTCGCCAGTATTACACTTGAGTAAAAAAAATAACAAAAATGCAAAAGAATAGCAATAGTGAAAACCACTTCGGTGGCACTGTTGGACAACAAAAAAATAGTAAAGAGAAAAATTTCATCCAATAGTGAAAACCACTTCAGTGGTGCTTTAGATAAGTACCATGGTGAAAACCTGACAAACAGGCGCCATGTGTAGTCGATCTTCGCTCCATTGTCTACCATCACTCCATCTTGTCTCTTGCCTTCCATGATAATCCACATCATAATCCATCATCCTTCCCTATATAATGCATGTCATAATCCACAATAATCCATATCGTCCCTCTCATGGCCTAAGAATAGGTTGACATTCAATGTCTTCCACTGCTCTCCTAATGCTTTGCCATCATCCCATCCCATCTTGGTAATCACTTTGTCCTATACCTGACTGGGGGCAGGCATTTCCTGATCCTAAACATCAGTATTGGGGGACACCTTTCAAAAACACAAAAAAATCAAATATTCCCAAAAACACAAAAAAATAAAATATTCCCAAAAACACAAAAAAAATCACATATTTTCAAAAACACACAAAAAAATTAAATATTCCCAAAAACACAAAAAAATCACATTCTCAAAAACACAAAAAAACCACATATTCCCAAAACCCCAAAAAAAAATCAAACATTCCCAAAAACACAAAAAAAATCACATATTCTCAAAAACACAAAAAAATCAAATATTCCCAAAACCCAAGAAAAAATCAAACATTCTCAAAAACACAAAAAAATTGAATATTCTCAAAAATCCAAAAACATCAAATATTGCCAAAACTCCAAAAACATCGAATATCATCAAAAACCCCAAAAAATCAAATAACCAACCAAAAATCCCAAGCAATAAACCATGTCCAAACCACCTTGTCAAACTATGTCACCTCTAAGCTTTCACGTAGGCAAGTCCGTCTTCGATGAGCCCCTGAGGCTTCCCACCCCTAAGTCTTAGGTCACACAGTCCACATGGTCGAACTATGTCGTCTCTACGCTTTCACGTAGGCAAGGCCATTTGCGATGAGCCCCTGAGACATTAGGTTAGTCCCTTAGGGCCTGTCTCGCAATAAATGGTCTTTTTGCTACAATTGACACTTTGATCAAACAGTCAAATCTTTCACTAGAAATGTGCACCTCAAACCAATCCCAAAATCAACAAGACATGCTATCCAATCAGCCAAACCGATCAATTGCTATCAATTACCCCTATCAACTATTGCATATCTTACATGGAATGGGGCATAGTCGAAACCAAGACTCCACACCTTATATGACATGCATCATTTCTAAAATTAAACATTAACAATCGTCACATGCCAATCATCTCACAACTTGTGGCATCCTCGAAACCATACCATAGGTCTTATACGAAATGTCACAACCCTATCATTTGCCTTATACAGGTGGTTGCATTGTTGAAACCGGACTCGGCGTCTTATACGACATGCTTCCTATCCTGAAACTAGGCCCTATTCACCTCATCATAACCAAACAAATAAACACATATCACTTGGCAAACGATCTAATGGATGTTGACTCTATTGGTCTAGTTTGTCTTAGCTTTCATTTGGATTGTTGTTTGATCTTGTTCTTATGCTTCTCAAGGTAGTCCCTAAGTGATGAAGAGAAGCAAGGATAGAATAAGATCTTTTTCTTTGATTTCTGTTTGTGGTTTGTCTTGGCAAAAATACTAGGGCAACTAGGTTCCTTTCATGTGATCGGGATTCCATTGGGTGTGACTACAAGACATATTGTGCATAGGAAAGAATAAATGCTTCCTTGCATATGGACTTGTATACCTTACGGTTATCTCATCGCATGTTCTAACAAGGTACCGTAGTTACTAGTCTGAGTCAGGCATTCCTTGTATGTCATGTGTCTGTTTCACAAAGGACCACATTGTACACTTTGGCCTAAGACTTGCCACTGTGTCTGTCATCCCTTGACATAATAAGTTCTATGATGATAAACAGAAATTGCAGGTGCAAAGCTCAAAAATCTATCCAAGCAAGATCTCATTCCCATTCTTCTGGCCAATCTTCATTCCTCCACCATCTCTCTCTCACATATTCACTTCCTCTATTCATTCTACCATGCTGGCATACTTTTTGGGAAATTTCCCCAACCTTTTGCAAATTTGACAAATTTCGTGAGGGGGCATGCTATCCCGCTTCATCTGGGGCACGCTGGGGCATGTTTGAGGCATATTTTTTTCAATTTTTTCTTTGACACAATGTTAGAATTGACATCGTATCAAAGAGGGGCAAAATGTAGACACCTAAAAATGTACTTGCATCACAAATGCCACATTCAGGACAATTCTCTTCCAAATTCCATAATTCAACTATTAATTAAATTATTTAATTAATTCAATTTTCCTCTTTCTGACCATCTATCTATTTTTCCCTAATTTTCTTCTATTATTAATTAATTATTTATTTAATTAATTCAATTTTCCTCTACCTATTTTTCCCCAATTTTTTTATGTTATTAAATAATTAATTTTAATTAATTATTTAATAATTCACACCCTAATATCCCTTTTCATTCAATTAATTTAAACAAATAAACATTTGTTTAAATACACCCTCACTTAATGGAAAAAGCTCCTTTTCACGTGAATTATCTCAATGTAAACAAATAAACATTTATTTAAATGCACCCTCACTTAAAGGAAAAAAGCTTCTTTTCACATACATTATCTCAATAAATCAAATAAATTGGGCAAGTTTATCTGATTTTACACCTCATCATATCCTCCAATTTGAAATTCCCTCTTATCTTGTAGTGGAGGGAAACCCTAATCAATCTCCACTTTTCATTTTCTCCAAATTGGACTTTTAATCTGAGTCATCCGTTCAAACATGCTTTCCTATAAAACCCGTTCTACAACCATTTTAAAAAAAAGACACACAACAGACAACAACTCTCCAACATCTTAATGTTGGTTCCATTTGAGCTTCTCACAATCTTTGCACACTTGCATAATCTAAGAACATTACGCGAGATCAAGGAGGACAATGGAGATAAGCCAATGTCTAGCTTAGAATATGGGTTTATTTTATATTTATTTGATTGATTCATAGCTTGTTTGCACTCCATTGGGTGTTAGGGTTTGCTATGATTTAATTTCTGCATGTTAGATAGCTTTTTCCCTAACACATATATCATATACGTATAGAAATGACCATATATTTATTAAGACTAAAACTAAGATATAGACATATGTATGTTGTCAATGGTTATAAAATAGAAGCAAAAATTGGATGGTGCACAAGTGTTGTGGTGGTACAACAAAAGGATAATAAGGATTATTTATACCTAGATTTGTTATGTGGTGTATATTGTAACTGTATATGTAGTACTTTATTTTTTTAACCTAATATTTCACTTTTTATCTTTATCCAATTCTCTCAGTTTTAATTTATCTAATAATAAAATAAAATAAAAATATATCTATTCACTATTTTTTTTTCCTTGTAAATAATTTTATAACATACATTTATTAATATAAAGGTTAAATATATCTATATAGTATTATATATTTATAATTTTATAACATACATTTATTAATATAAAGGTTTAATATATCTATATAGTATTTACCTATTTCACTTTTCACTTTTTGTCTTTATTTATCTGAGGGATGGATAATATAGAATGTGGGGTGAGCGGATAACATTAGGAAAAGGTAGGCACATATTATTAATGGAGACGATTATGGGAACTATTACATCTATTCTTCTTAGGACTTAGAGAAAAATTGGGAAAGAAATGTTGCTTTGTCTATGTTGGGCATTTTTGAGACTTAGCTGGGAAAAGAGTTTGTCAAGTAGGTAGAGGAAAGATTATTTTTGGGAAGGGAGATAATTAGGAATTATAAGGAAAGTTAGATTCAGATAATACCCTTTAAGGAGATTTTAGAGGAATCTTTCTTGGGTGGTAACGCTCGAAAATCTTTTACTATGGACTATACAATATTATCATACAAATTTATAGGTATAAATTTTCTTTGATAATGGATGAGTCTTCCTAGCCATGGAATATACTGGGAATGTTTTGTTCTATTAGCAACTATGGTTTTTAAACATAACTTTGTTATGAGAGAGTTCTGTTGACTTAGGAATTTCTGAAATCTCTTTCTTGAACAACAGTAAGCGTGTTAGTTTACGTTTCTATATATAGCATACATGTCTGTTGAAATTCTTTTATGGCGTTGTATTAGTTTGCATGCTTGTTTATTTATTATACCTTAAAAGTTGGTTGCATACTTGTTATCCTGTCTGTATAGAGCCTGTGTTTGTTGCAGACAGAGGGTGAGGGGAATTTACAACAATGAGTGGTGAGAAAAGCAGAGACAGAGAATTGATGAAGAATCGACAATAAAGAGGAGAAGAAGACGCTGCAACGGTGGGTTGCTTATGCAATGGTTGCCATCTCTAGTGATAGATATGTGCGACCCATGTGCCCGTCTCTTGCAAGGTTGTGCAAATCAGCTCGCTTTCAAGAGGAGAGAGAATGAACAGGGGCAAAGCTCCTCTGCTTCTCCTAATTCTTGTGGTTTAGAGGACAATGGGCAAAGTCATCCTTCATGGGAAAATATGGCTAAAGAAGAAGAGGAGGGGGAGAAAATTGATTCAACAAAACAGTAGGAGGTAGTTAAAGTGAAAAGAGTTCTCTCAAGGGATGAGAGGGAGTTGTTTCGATTCAGGCAAATAGGGTGTAAGAAAGACTGTGTGCTTTGAAAGGGTAAATAGCAAAGTAGTGAATATTTTCCAAGGATTGGAGTTGCACACCGGTGTGTTCAACGTTGCAGAGCAGAGGATAATTGTGGATTTCATTTATCAAGTTCAAAAGCGGGGGAGGGCTAAACAACTTAGACAATGAACCTATTCAGAGCCATGAAAGTGAATGAAGGGAAAAGGGTAGGCGACGATTCAATTTGGCTGTTGCTACAACTATGCAATGGACAAGAATGGAAACCCACTTGGAATCATTTGGGAGGAGGAGGTGGATCCAATTCCTCCTCTCTTCAAAACAACCATCCGGAGATTGGTGAGATGGCATGTGATACCCCCGTCGTGCATCCCAGATAGTTGCATTGTTAATATTTATGAGTAAGGTGACTGTATACAACCTCATATTGATCATCATGACTTTGATCGGCCTTTTTGCACGATATCCTTTCTGAGTGAATGTAACATTGTTTTTGGCTCCAACTTGCAGATACTTGGAGCAAGAGAATTTTCAAGTTCCATTACAATATCATTGCCAGTTGGGTCGGTTCTTATTTAAAAATTAATATTAAATATTAAATATTAAATTTTGCCAACATCTTTCATTAATTATAAATATTATAAGTATTATACTAGAAATTATTTCTAATTTTATATTTACAAAACATAACATGTGTTTAAAGTATTTATTATGAGTTAAGTTTTCTATATTTAGAAATTGACATAAAGTTTTATGTAAAATATTGTCAACATTATTATTTAATTATATATACTATAACTATTATAACTAGATTATAGTGATAACTAAATTATTAAAAACAAGTGCCACATAGTGCCGAAATTTTTTTCTTAGATTAAATAATTATTTAATATTGATGTGGAACTGATTTATTAATAGATACTCTGAATTGATTAGTTGATTTTAAGTTTGATTTAATATTTTTTTGTTAGCATAGACTACAATGGAGTTTGCATTGGAGAATGTAGAAATGTGAATTTTTCTCTTTTTTATTTATTATAGCATTTTACTACTTGCCAAAGGTTTGACTAAGAAGGGATTCAAAACATGAAAAATAAATATAAATACATTATAATGATAATTCCATTTATTTGTATAATCAATAATTTAATATAAATATAATTAATATATTATTAATTATATTATTCTATTGGTATTTAAAATAAAAATTTTATAATTAATATATACAATAAATAAAAATTAAATATTAATATGATTATTATATTAAAATGAATATTACATAATATAATATATTAACATTTAAATGAGTATAATATTTCAATATTTAATATTTATACACAAATATAATTAATATTTTATTTTACTCTAATATAACATTAATATAAATATGGTGAGGGTGTTTTGGGGGTTTGTAGGGGCGGCTGCTTGGTTAGAGGCAGCACTAATTGCTTCAGGGGTTTGTTTTTTTTCTGCTCGGGGTCTTTTGCCTGGGTTTTTTCTTTGTTTTGTTTGGCTCTATTTGGTTATGTGGTGTGGGGTGGAGTTTTGCTTTGGGTTGTGGGGTGCTTCCCTCGATGTGAAGGCTTTGGTGTGGTGCATTGAATCACCAGGTGCCATTTTGGGGACTAGATTTTGTGGATCCATCTCATTTCTTGCATGTAAAGCCCATAGAGGCTTTAAACAAGTTCTCATCTGGGAAGGGTTCGTCGGTGGAGTGAGGGGCCTCCAGAATCAAGAAAGTGAATGGTTGTCTAGAGAAAAGCCTTGAATGACCTGTTTTGATAATACAACCTGACTCTGTGGTGGAGGATGTTGCATACTAGAGTAATCACGTGCTGATCTGCAAGTTCATGGGGATCTATCTTGCCTTGCCAACTCTCGAAGCTTAGGCTCGGAAGATTTGGAACCTTGAAGGGGATATGGAGATTAAGGTGGCAACAAATAATTATTTTATAGTGGTTTTTCATGCATGGCGGATATGAATAGGGCCTTTGAAGGGGGGCCTTATTTCTTCAATCAGGTTGGGCTTTTGATGAAACCCTAGAATGTGGGATTCAATGCTTCTGAGGAACTTCCCTCAAGGGTCCTTGTTTGGGTTCATCTCCCATGTCTTCTGCTAGAGTGCTGGAGGAGTGATATTCTTCAGATGATTGCTCTTCTTCTTGGCAAGTCGGTTGGCCCGACTCAGCAAATGCTTGACCAAAAGGTACTTACTTATGCCCGTATCTGTGTGGAAATTAATTTGAATAACCCTTTGCCAAATGCCATGGAGATGTCTCTTGGTCCTGTTTCTTGGGTTCAACAACTAGACTATGAAACCCTTCCTTTCAGATGTCATTTATGTCATGAGTATGGGCATTTGCAAAGGAGATGTCCTATATTTAATCAGATGACTGGGGCAGCTAACACTAATTCTAATCTGGCTCCTAAGAATGATAAATGGAAGGCCCCTTTAGTTGAGGGGATGGTAGATAAGGATGGATTCGTCTTGGTCAAGACCCATAATAAAGGGAGAGGCTTGAAGAGAATATTGAAGGATACGCAACATGATGAGGTCTTTAATCGGTTTGATGTTCTGGAAGACCTTGTCCAGGAGGATGGTTTTGTGCCTCCTTCTAGTGGAGGGTCCATAGAGGTGGAGTTGTTTAGTGCCAAAGGGGTTGAATCTTAGAAATTGTCATTGGGGGAAGTGCATGATGACTTGATATTGTCTCTCAGATGTCAGTTGGTCAGGATCATAGTGGTCATGAGGATTTGAATGGGACTAGAGCATTGCAGGATCCTATTTATTCTCAATCTAAGGATGTCTTGGGTGTTCAAAAGAGTTGTGGGGTTGTGCATGCTCTGGGTTTGCAATAGCAATCCCTAAAAAATGGACCTCTAGAGAAACCCTCCAAGGCAAGTCGCAAGAAGGATCTGGAGAAGGTTAGGTTGCTTGGCAAGAATTTGGTGGATTCGGGGTTAGTGAAAACCATTGACTCCCACTTGTCCCAATCTCAGAAATGATTGTTATCTCATGGAATGTGAGGAGTTGAATAGCTTCCCTAGACAAAAGGCTATTCGAGAGATGATTGGTACTCATGGTCCTGATATGGTTTTCCTCCAGGAAACCAAGTTATCA
Organism: Cunninghamia lanceolata; assembly: GCA_027924645.1. Lineage (NCBI taxonomy): Eukaryota > Viridiplantae > Streptophyta > Pinopsida > Cupressales > Cupressaceae > Cunninghamia > Cunninghamia lanceolata. The sequence continues at coordinate 21,379,230 of BSBN01000239.1, forward strand.
ATGGATGGTATGATGAGTACAGCTCATAACATTTGATCACGTGGCTTGTGTTAGTGTGTCGGGGCTCATGGTAACTCTGGAGGGGTGGTTTGTTTTGGGGATCCAAGAAAAGTTGTTCCTCTTTGGTGGTGTTCAAGTCATTCAGCTATGTCTTTGGTTGCTTCTAGTCTAGAGACAGGTGAAACTTGTCTTTTCACTAATATTTATGCTCCTATTGATCTTTCTGGGAAAGCTCAATTGTGGGCTTATGTTAGGTATATTAGATATTTGGCTCTTTTGCTCTTGTGGATTGTGGTTAGAGACTTTAACGCTATTTCTGGTCTTGAGAAGAAGTGTAGTGGGGTTGCTAGGCTTGACCAATCTGCATGCCTTCTTAGGGATAACATGGACCTTCTGAATTCAGTGGATGTAAATCCAATAAATGGTTTTTTTACTTGGAACAAAAGGAGATGTGCAGAGAATGCTATTACTGAGAGGTTGGATCATTTCTTGGTTTCTTGTTTTTGGGTGGGGGATAGGTGGTCTACCTACTCAGAGATTTTGGACTAGAAAGGATCAGATCAATGACCAATTAAATTCTCTGCTTCTATTTCCAGAGTCCCCAAGAGCCCATCTTTCAAGTTTCAACTTATGTGGTTGCGAGATTCTTCTCTTCATGATCTTATGGCTGAATGGTGGCATCAAGGGAAGCTTGCTCATGGTCAGGCTATGTATTCCTTTGTCAAAAGATTATAGTTTGTGAAGTATCAGCTTAAGAAGTGGAACAAATAGTGTTTTGGAAATCTTCATCGCAATAAAATATCTGGTCAAGCGGGTTTAGCTGATATCACCCATCAAATCTGAGACCATGGTCTTACTTTGGAGATTTTTAGAGAAGAGTCAATTGCTGTTAAGAAGCTGGAGGAATAGGAGCTGTGGGAGGAGATCTTTTGGAAGCAAAAGTCTCAGGTGGATTGGCTCCAGGAAGGGGATCGAAACACGACTTTTTTTCATAAATCTGTCAAAGCTAGAAGGATGGGAAATCTGATTACCTCTCTGGTGTCGTCGAAGGGGGTGCAGTTGTCTTCTATGGATGAGACTCTAGGGAGGTTGCTAGGTTCTTCTCTACCCTATTCACTGAGGATTCTCTCTCTGGTGGTAGTGAAGTGAATGATATTCTAGATTGCATCCCATCTTTAGCTTTTAATGAGATGAATAAGGCTCTTATGTGCCCTATCTTGTTGCTCGAGCTAGAAGAGGTGGTGTTTCAAATGAAAAAAAGTAAGGCCCCACGCCCAAATGGTTTTCCTATTGAATTATTCTAGGAATTCTGCAAAATTATCAAACTTGATCTACTTGAGGTGGTTTTGGAGTCACAGCGTAATAAGCAGATGCTTCAAGCTGTGAACTCTACCTTCTTGGCTCTTATCCCTAAGAGGGAGGGCACAAGTTGTTTGGATCAATTCAGACCTATTGCTCTATGCAATGTGGTTTACAAAATTATTACCAAATCGATTGTTGAAAGACTCAAGCCCTGGCTCAACTCTTTGATCTCTGCTGACCAAGGGGGCTTTGTTGTTGGCAGGCAAATTCTTGATGGGGTTGTAATTGCTTCTAAAGCTATTCATTCTATGGCAACTTCGAAGGAGAAGGCTATGTTCATTAAACTTGACATCGAAAAGGCTTATGACATGGTTAGATGGGCTTTTTTACAAAAGGTTCTTCAAGATTTTGGGTTGGACAAGGAGTGGATTAAGTGGGTTATGAGTTGTGTTACTTCTTCTTCCTTTTCTGTTCTCATTAATGGAGAACCTTCAGAGTTGTTTAGTGCTTCTAGGGGCCTTCGTCAAGGGGATCCTCTTTCCCCTTACCTTTTTATCCTTATGGCCGAGGGGCTGGGAAGATTCATCAAGTCTCGGGTTAGTCAAGGTTTGATCCAGGGATGGAGTTGGGGTGGTAGGATGCATCCTTATTCTCACTTGCAGTTTGTGGATGATACTACTTTGATGGGCATGGCCAAGATTCAGGAATCTATGAACTTAAGAAAAACTCTAGATATTTATTTGGGTGTTTCTAGACAAAGGATTAATGAGGATAAGTCTTCAATCTTCTTCTTTAACACTTCCCAGCTCATTCAAAATAGGATTGCTAAGATTCTCAGGTTTCAGATTGGAGCTCTCCCTTTAACTTATCTTGGGATTCCCATCTCAGTGGGTCCACAAGTTAGAGATATGTGGTAGGATGTGTTGGATAAGTTTCGTAGGTGGGTAAGCCATTAGACTTGCTAGTGGCTCTCATCGGCTAGGTGTGTGACTCTTCTAAAATCTATGGTGCAATCTCTTCCTATTTATAGATGTTTTGTGCAGGTGGCCTCCCAGTGCTTTGTTAAGGAATTTGATGCCTTAGCCCATTAATTTTTGTGGGTTGGCAATTTGTCTTCTTCTAAATGGAGCCTTGTTAGGTGGGATTCAGTTTGTAGGCTAAAGCAGGAGGGGGGTCTTAGTCTCAAATCTATGGGTTTGATTGGCTAGGTCTTAGCAGTTAATCTCTATTAGCGCTAGCATACTTGCCAGGATCAAGACTGGGCCAGGATTCTCACTATGAAGTACCTTAGTGGGGTGTGTGCTATGGATGTGCTTCATTGCAGCCTTGCGGCGAAGGGGTGCATGATTTGGGAGACTCTTAAAAGAGGGGTGAAGCTCATTAAATAGGGTCTCTTAAGGATTTGCAATAGTGGTTCTGATGCTCACTTTTGGCACAATTCCTGGGATGGGTATCCCCCCATCTTGACTTTGTTTCCTCAACTTGCTCCCCTCAGCAATAGTTTTCTTGAGGCTGGTTGGAGTCGAGTGAAGGATTATAAATTGGTGTAGGCTATGGGACAAGTGGAAGTGGTACATTTGAAGACTCTATAAGAGTGGCCGTCGGGGGGTCTAAGGAGGCTCGTTTGGAGTTAGCTAGGATTTTGGGGAACAGAATGTGCAATGCCCTTTCTGGGAGGGACACTTTGGCTTAGGCCCCTTCTCCAAAGGGTATTTTTTCTATTGCCTTGGGCTACCTAGAGCTAGACAAACAAGTGTTTGGGAGGATGGAGGTACCTTGGTGGAAGCAGGTTTGGAACAAGTTTTCCTAGCCTAAATGCAATTTTTTCTTATAGTTGGTTGTGCAGAATAGATGTCTTACCTAGGACAACCTTCAAAAAGGAGGGTTTAATGGTCCCTCTATCTGTGTTCTTTGTAATAACAGTGAGGAAAGTTGCTCTCATCTCTTTTTCTTATGCCCTTTTGCTCGAGTTGTTTGGCACTGCTGGTGGGGGGCTTGGAATCATACTTGTGTCCATGCCACTTCTTTGGTTCAGTTTTGGGATAGTGTGGGTAGGCCTCCTGCGCAAACTTATTTTATTAAGGTTGCTTGGGTCCTTGGCCCTTCCCTAATAATTTGGCAGTTGTGGCTGGAGAGATACAGGATGATTTTCTAGGGTGGGCAAATGGTGGTGGCTCAGCTTTGGCATAAGATCCTCGGCAGGGTTCAAGAAACTATCTTTGTTAATTGTGACATGTCAGATACTATGGATCCTGGTGATGTGGATATCATAAGGAATTTGAATCTAGCAGTTGATGTCCCTGGTTACTCTGATAGTAGGAGGCCTCGACGTACCAAGTAGAAAATCTAGAGGGAAGGCAAGTAGACCCCTCCTCCTCAGGGTGTTCTTAAGGTGAATACAGATGGCTCTTCTCGAGGGAACCCCAGGCACACTAGGATTGGTGGTGTTGGTCGAAACAGTGTTGGTGATAGTGTGTTATTCTTCTCTATTTATAAGGGGCGATAATACTAACAATCTCATGGACGCCCTGGCTATTCTTTGTGTGGTGGAAAGAGGTTACTCCCTTGGATGGAGGAAGATTATTTGTGAATCTGATTCACAAATTATTGTTGAGATGTTGAATGATAAAAAGTTTGAGGGAGCCAGTTGGCAATTGGCTTTACTAATAAAACATATTTTAAGGTTGTGTAGTTCATTGGAGTATATCTTCTTTTGTCATATTCCTAGGGAATGGAACAGAGTGGCTGATTGTTTGGCTAAGTGGGCGTCTGAGCATGATGATAGGTGGGATGTGGATGATTGGAACCGTCTGCCCCATGAGTATGTGAGAATCTTGGAGAAGGTCATTTTGGAGGATAAGAATTTGTAATTATTCCCTTTTGGGGTTCTATGGGGGATCCCCAGTTCTCTTCTAGTTTCTTCTATACTATTTCTTGATTTTCTAATAAATTTTTACCCCATTTTTAAAATAAACATAAATATAAATACATTATAATGATAATTCTACTAATTTAATATACATTATATTATTAATATATAATTAATTATATTATTTCATTGATATTTAAACTATCAAATTTATTTTTTTAATAATATTTGCATAGACTTAAAGAAAATTAAAAATTTTCTCATATAGATTTAGGAAAAATTAAATTTTCTCATGTAGATTTAGGAAAAATTTAAAAAAATAAACTTTTTATATTTTTTTTCTATATATTTACACAAAAAATGAGTTTTCTCATCTCTGTGCCGCTATGATTGTAGAACGTCCTAAAAATACTAGTATATTTATATTTAAAAAATATATATCTACAATATGCCAAGAGATATCTTTCAAAGTTTTGTCCATGCTTTTTCATTTTCCATGGATTTTGTGATTTTTTCATTTTTGGTCCAATTTATTTTTTCCTTCCATAGTTTTTGCGTTTCTCTATTTCCAATTTCTTTTTTGGTATTTATTTTTTATTTTCTCAAATTTTTTTTTGGGTTTTCATTTTTTTTTTGGCAGCTAAAAGGAGAAGGCTGGAAAAAACCCTTCAAGGATAGCTTGAACGTAGCAGAAAAATTCTGGTTAAAAACCCTTACAGCATACCAATCCAACAATCAATTACTCACACATAAAATCTTCTTCGTAAGTTGGCTATTTATAAAGGTAAAGGTGCTCAGCTAAGGGCTAGATTACAATGGATTAAAGATGGAGATAAAAGTTCCAAATTTTTCTTCCAGTATCTCCATCACAAACATAGAAAAGAACACATCTCTATCATCAAAACAGTTGATGGCTCTTCCCAAACCAGCCATGACAACATCATGAAAACATTTTATGATCACTATAAACAATTGTTCATAGATGATTCTATCAATGATCCTCTTATTCCTATTTTGGAGGATAACCTTAAAGGCTATATTCCATGCAAAATTGACCCTGGCTCTGCTACTTTTCTTGATCACTACCTTTCCTTAGAAGAGATAGAGGAAGCTATGCTCAGCATGTCATTGGAGAAAATCCCAGGAATGGATGGCCTGCCAATAGAATTTTACCGTGTTCTTTGGCCCTACATTAGAGAAGATTTTTACAATGTGTATCTTGAAGGCATTGAAACTGGTAGTTTAGGAGCTGTCATTAATCAAGGTTTGATTAAACTCATTCCCAAGGGTAAACAAGAAGATACGGTGAATGGTTGGTGGTCCATCACTCTGCTTAACACATCTTACAAAATCATTGCCAAAGCCGTGGCCAAAAGAATCATGCCTATTGCCCAAGAAATTGTTAGACCTGAACAAACTAGATTTCTAGGGGGAAGATTTATATTGGACAATCTGATTCTTGCTTGGGAGACAGCTGAATGGGCACAACAAATAGCCCAAGATGCTCTCATTATCAAACTTGACTTTGACAAAGCCTATGACTGTATTCGCTGGCCCTTCATTCTAAAAATGCTTTAGTGGTTAGGATTTGGTCCTAAATTTTGTGCTCATGTTAATATGCTATTCATGGATGCAAGTGCCAGATTGGCTATTAATGGATCTCTTTCTCTCCGAATTCCCCTGCAAAAATCCATCCGCCAAGGCTGCCCTCTTGCCCCCTTCTTCTATGTCCTTACAGCAGACGCTCTAGGATATCTAATGCAACATGCTCATGCAAATAATTTAATAAGGGGAATATCTCTTCCTAGGGATAGTATAGCTCTTAACTCTCATTTTGCTAATGACAGCATGATCTTTTATCAAAATGAAGCCGAGGAGGTGAGCAATACTTTGGATATTCTAGATTACTTTTGTGTTGTTTCGGGATCTCAATTGGCCATGCACAAAATAGAATTCTGGATGACTCGTTCCAATCCTCACCCACCATGGATTCCCAAGGAATGGAATGAGGTGAAACATGGAACCATTTCAAGATATCTTGGCATACCTTATGGAATTGGTGTCTCTCTAAAGGAGATGTGGAATTGGTTTCTAAGTAAAATAAAAAGACAAATTATTATCATGAACAAATTGTTTCTTGTTAATGGTGGATCACATTCAAGTGGCAAATAAAATCCTCTTGGCGAGTCATGTTTATGTCTCTTCATCCTGGTTGCCATCTAAATCATGCTACAATCAATTAACACAGCTCATTCGAAACTATCTCTGGGCAAACTGGGGAAAAAAGAAAGGCATGCCCATTACTTCTTGGTCACATTGCATTTTGCTAAAGGATAAAGGTGGTTTGGGTATCATTGACCTTTTCACACAGGGAGTTTGTCTTTCAGCCAAGTGGATTGTGAGAGTGTTGGACAGAGATTCACCTTGGAAGCACTTAATCCGATTCCGCATACAAACTGCTATAGCAGGTAATGCTTGGCACTCAATTTATTGGCATGATAAGATTTTGTTAGCACCATTTTTCAAGACACGTGGATCAGCCCCATTTAATAGCATTCGAAAAGCCTAGTAGTTGGTTTCTCACAAGCTATCATGGTTTGATCAAACCTTTAGCCATGTACTGAGCTTTGCTACCTCATTCATCTGGTGGAATAGGTTGATCCAACTCAATGAAAAGCCTCTTGCTATGATTCTTGAATTCAAAGCTAAATGATTGTTCAAAAAAGACATTCAAGTGTTTCGAGACCTATGGGACCCCACAAGCTTCACTTGGAGACCTTGGACTCACCTTAAAGAATGTTTTAATCTTAGATCTAGTGATAAATCAGCAGTGCTTGAAATTCACAAAATTGTTCCAGCTAATCTTTCAATCTTGTTGTCCACCTGTTGTCATTCTAACTTCATTAAAGATTGGAGATGGCCCAATGGTTGCAACATTCGAAATTTCCCTCTCAAGATAATCTACAAACAGTTGCTACCTAGTCTGCCTCTTGCTCGTCATCTTAACAATATTTGGAAGAGTAAATTTAGTAGGGCCAAATGGAATAAACTTAGTTTTCAGATATGGCTGTCCAAAGCTGACTCGTGCTCCAAAAAGTGTTCCAGCTAATCTTTCAATCTTGTTGTCCACCTGTTGTCATTCTAACTTCATTAAAGATTGGAGATGGCCCAATGGTTGCAACATTCGAAATTTCCCTCTCAAGATAATCTACAAATAGTTGCTACCTAGTCTGCCCCTTACTCGTCGTCTTAACAGTATTTGGAAGAGTAAATTTAGTAGGGCCAAATGGAATAAACTTAGTTTTCAGATATGGTTGTCCAAAGCTGACTCGTGCTCCAAACTCACTGCTTGGAAACTTCTCCATGCTAAACTTCCACTTGGGAAATGCCTTAAATTTTTGTGCCCTACTCCCTCTTGTCCTTTTTGTGGCAAGGTTGAGTCCTTCATACATTGTTTCTAGTTTTGCTCACATGCTAGATCGCTATGGTCTTCCCTCATGATCACATTGCCCACCATATTTCATTTTACCTAGTCCTGGAAATCAACCCTCCTTGGTTCGTCCAATTCTCACAACGTGATCTCCAATACTTGTCATATTATCCTCATCAATCACATCTGGAAGTTTCGATGCTTGGCTGCACTCTCGCATACATTCTTTCCCTTGCAGATTGAATTACAAGTGGTCTGTGCTGATTTATCTCTCCAGTTGTTCATTCTGACCTCTGCAATCAAGGAACAACTTAAGGTCAATAAGGACCTTGCTAATCAAGCCAGTTCGTTGAAATCACAGCTTCAAAGGTGGGAGGTTAAATTGAAGAATTCTCTAGACAAGTTCAACAATGTGGCATGATGACTTGGTTTATTCAAGATGGATAGCTGTCTTCTATGTGGCTGTTGGTCTTCTTGTTGGGCTGTATGCTGTTTAGTTGGTGACTTTGACAATTGTTATTGGCTGTTGGTGCCTCAGGTACTGCTCAATACAGTTGGTTACAGATAAACATAAGGATATGCTAATGTATTCTTTGCTGTTTTGCATTGTTTAGGCTGTTGCTATTCTTACAGCTGTTAACTTTATTTGTAAATTTCTGTTGTGCTTTATCCAATATAAAAAAAAAACGCAGATATAAAACAGCTATATTTGAAAGGAATCGGCATCATTCCATCACTACTAGTTTTCCATTTGTGGAAAGCATCCACAGTTTTCAGTTTGAAATGAATGAACACAGTTACCTACTTCACCATTTCTTTTTTCTTCACCTAATCCAATTCTATTAAATATTAGTTAATGGATTAACCATCAAACCTTTTACATAACCATTTTACAACAAGCATTTATCCGAAGGTGATTACTGTCAAATCTGTGGGGAGAAAAAAACTTCTTTCTCACTATCAATTTAATTAGGTGGAGGGAGAATTAGTTTGGGCGCTTTTCAACTAATAAATTGGTTGGCGCACCCAATGTGGAACCAAGCATGGTACTGGATTACGACGAATCTAACAAAACGTTTGATCATAATATATACCTAGATCGAAGTAATTTATGATGAATATTGAAATGGCTAAACAAGAAAAAAAAGAATCTGCAACGCAGAACTCTGAGTCTACAGTTCGGCGCATCCATAGCACTATACTTATAGTGCTTCACTATCTCCCCATTGCCAAGTCCATGGCTTCCATGAAACCTTAATTCTCCGTCAATTTACAGTTGATCGAGTACAATCTGGCCTTGTGATTGCTACTTTCACAGTCAATTCTTCCATTATGGTACCTTCCTTTGTTTCAAACAGAGTTACTTTATGTAGGTAGATGTTGAGAGATTTGTATGTTAAATTGTTTATTCAATGGAACAGAACCTATATAATACATTGCACGGGGGAGCCGTGGCAACGATTCGAGTATCGTAGGAATGGCGGCTGTGAAGACTGTGGGTGGAGATTAAAACTTTATGCAAACTGAAATGACAATGTCTTATATTCATGGAGCACGAATTGGAGTGAGTACATGTTTTGATTTATTTTTCGAGGTTCAAAGGTGATTCAAATCTTTGTTATCTGTATTTCTTGTTATCTGTATCATGAGTGTGTGGATAAAAAGAAGTTTGAAAATTTTGTAAAATAGAAGTGTATATATGTTCTAAACTAATAAGAACAAGTGTCACTTAGGGGGCAAGTACCTGTTTTTAAAATATTGTAATAATACTATCTGTTTTGTATTTGAAAAGTTAACAAAAAATGCTTTGAAATAATATAATTATTAGGTTAAGTTGTAGTTCGAAATAAATAATTTGAGGAAATATGGATAAATGAGCTATGACAAAGTGAGTGTCAAAGACTTAATACTCCCATAAATGTATATTGTTGTTGTTTAAGTAATACTTGATCAATAAATCACTATTAACACATAGAAAGATATTGACATAGCCACATTTATATTTAGGATTTGTTTCAACAAACTTGTCTTTATAGTATTGTAATATTAGTATTTGTTGGCTATGAGTTATGGCATAGCTATTCAAGGGTAGGCTCAATAATAGTTTGAGATCAATAGAATCTCACAAGTTGTATGTATTGTGATTTTGCTAGGTCAATGGAGATTAAAGTTGTTAAGAAAACCTTGAATCATTAGAACAAATATTCTTTAAATATTGATGAGCAAATGATTTGTTAGTAAAGAGCCTCCATAGATTGATTAGTTGATTTTGAGTTTGACAGTAAGATCCTTGGTAGCATAGTTGAAGTTGGTATTTTAATCTATATTTTCTACCAACTTTGAGCAAAAAAAATTGTCTCCCATTTGTCCTATTTAGATAAACATAGGTATAATTATATTATATTTATATTATTTTTATAATTGATAATTCAATATAAATATGAATATATTAATTACATTATTAATAATTATTATAATACTTATGAATATTATAATCAATATTTGATTATAGTATAATATAATATAATATAAATATAAATACAATATAATTATACTTATCTTCATTTTTATAATCAACTATAATATTAATATATTAATTACAATATCAATACAATTATTTACCTATATTTGTTTAACTACTCATAACCATAAAACCTTTACAATATAACACAAGCATTTCTCACCATAATTTTTTTTTAGATCAATAAACTGCAATATGCTCCCTTTTCATTAAAATCAACTTAAATTAAAAAAACTATTTGAACATGAAGGCTCAGCCTATATGCTTGAGTAGAATACCTAATAGGGTACTAACAAAATCCTTGGATTACATTCTATATTATCCTACTAACTACTATTTACATACTAGATGGATTGCAATCATACTAGGCATTAGAATCAACTTCATTGTAGTGGTTGATGAAGTCCTCCATCCAAGCATACTCCTTCTCCAAACCCATCAACTTCTTCAGGAACCCTGCCCCCATTGCTGCCTTCCTCCTCTAAGCAGTCACCTTCTCTATCCTCTTTTCTATAATGAATGGCTTCCACTCCATCATATCCCTGGCCATATTTACCCTGTGAAAGTCTTCTAGCAATGGAATCCCAACTCCGCTTCTCGCCACCCTAAGTGATTCTTCGAAACCCCCTGTGAAATCTTTTTCCACAAAAGCCTCCATTAATTATTTTACCACTCCTTTGTCTTCTCCCATATCCAACAAGGATGCCATGAACATGGATGAGATGTCCGAATTGACCCTATATTTGTTTACACAAACCATAAAATCATCTCCCAACACCCATTCGATGGCGAATAAAACCAATCCACTCTGCGTCTTAAACACCTTCTACATCATATTCTCTATAATTTCTCCCAAGGACATTTGTCATTTGTTGCATGTCAACCTAATCAACATCTCCATTATGCCATGTTCCCCGATGTTGTTGAGCATTGAGAAAAAGGTCGAGCGAGATCAAATGCCATGTCTTCATTGCTACGTTCATTAAAGATTACTCCTATCATTTATCCCTTCACACACTTTGCCGCCTCAATCCAATGGAATGAGAGGACCTTTCATCAGTTACAATTAGTATCATGTCATCATTAAACCAATGTATCCCAAAACATGTCCTTCGATGATTCAATGGCTAAATTTGCCAATGCGTCTGCTTCTCCATTAGACTCCTGATATATATGATTTATGGTGAACCCATTAAACTTATCTAGGGTGATTAAAGCTTCACTTAAAAGCATTTTTAACTTCCAATTTTGAATGTATTTTTTCCTAATAGCATTCACCACTATCTATGAATCCCCTTCCATTGCCACTCTTTTCAAGTTTAAACCTTGACACATCTGAAGACCTAAAACTAAATCTTGAAGCTCTGCCTCATTGTTCATGCCATGAGTGAGCTTCTTCACCGCTTTCCCAATCACTACCCCTCTCCAGTCTCTTACTATGCATCCTACTCCGGAGGCTCCAGGATTGCCCCTAGAGGCATCATCAAAATTAATCTTATATCACCCTTCCTCTGGTGGAGTCCATTTAGCTTCCAATCTTCTCTTCCAGGATTGAGATTCCCTAGCCCCATTAACAAGGGGAAGTTTCAGCACTTTCCACATCCTCCTAATCCTATCATCTTTTGTTGTGAAACCATTCTTAACTCCTTCCATTATCCTGTTATTGACCACTTTGGTAAAGGCTACCTCCAACTTAACCTTGAAAGCTTAAAATGTCATTACCTTTTCTTGAAATATCCTCATGTTCCTTTCCTTCCACAATTCCTACACCATAATGGACAGGCTTACAATCCAAATACTTGAAAAGGCTGCATATTGATATATTACAGGTCACTCTTTGAATAGGCTCAATATATCATTCAGGAGTGCTTCGTACCACCCCAACTTAGCACACGGCCATTGCAAACATTCCTGTGTGAACTGACATTCTAATAGAAAATGGTATGTTGTTTCGCTCTCTTTCAAACATATCACACATCAAGATGGACCTTCACAACCCAATTTCTTAAATTTGTCCCCTGTTAATATTCTCTTCTGAAGAGCAGCCTAGGAAAAAACCCCAGCTTTAGGGAGATAGGCTTTGTTCCAACACAAATGAATCGGTATTTCTATTTTTTCATACCTCCATTAGCCACCAAAAAACTAATCTTCGCACTATATTCCCCATTCTTTGAACAATTCCATCTCATCCTATCACTGCCTAAGGTCAAGATTATTCTCCTCCTTTGCAAAATCTCCTACAATACCCTAACCTCATTCTTTGGAACCTCATCACTTCCACCCCCAACACGCCATCCCATTTGTCTCTCTTTTCTCAACATAGTCAGCCACCTCTATCCCCCACTTTAAAGTTAGGACCTACCGCATTGTCAGGCATTCATCCCCAATAATCTGATAACACATCCATGAATCTTCCCAAAATAGGGTAGGTTTTCCATCTCTAATTTCCCATGACAGATGATTTGTAAGAATCCATCTACAAGATAGTAGAAAGTTCCACAGCTTGGATCCTTTGATAGGATTTGTTGTTATTAAAACTCTATCACTATCTTGCATATCCAAGTATTTATTCTAAAGGATTCTTACCCATTTCAAATTTCATTTCGTATACATGATCCACAAAAACTTTGCCCCTAAAGCCTTGTTTTGCACCAACTAATCCTCAGACCCATACTTCTCGCCACTTTTAGCCTACATATGTTATCCCAAGCTATCAAGGGGATCTTTCTATCATCTAAAGAACCTTGCCTTGAAAAAAAGGATCTCATTTTTTTGCAAGTGTGTTGTTCACCTTTCTTAGGAGCCAGAGACAAGAAAGAAGAAAAATGATTCACCAATCCAAGATAGGGTGGTAGAAGCTGTAGGAGTTCAGGACAACACTGAGAGGGGGGGTGAATCAGTGTTGTATAAATTTTAACCTTTTGCAAATTTAACTTTCAAAACATGGAGAAAGAAAGATATCATTTGTTACACACATGTGCACATAACTAAGAATGAATGACGAGATTAAAATCTCATGAATAAATCATACACATAAATAGAGAGAAAATCAAGACACAAGAATTGCATGAGTGGAAAACCCTCCTGGGGTAGAAAAACCACTCCAAAACTGCCTCACTGGCTTAACCTTAAAAAATATCTTTACAAGCCTCACTGGCTGATGTGAGTGTCTCACTGACCTATAAGCCTCACTGGCATACTGTGCCTCACTGGCTTTTCTTAATCAATCAAAACAAAAATCTCATGTGCAAGAAGTGATTGCTATTCAATCTGATTTGCACCATTTAAATCAACTCATCTTTCTTTTCAAAAAGATTTTTCTCTGCATATCATAACTTCATAACATACATAACATTATTTGCTCATCTCTATTTTCTTCATCAACACACACACGTCAATGTACCTGAAAACCATTAAATACAATTTGAAAAACCTTTCACATTCTACACAATCATTTTTCATCTGTGAAGAAATTAATTTTCTCTTCATGCCCATGACTGTTCATTTTCTTCTCTGCATAAACAATTACATCTTGCAATAAAATTATAAACAATAGAAATTCTTGGAATTTTACTTCTCTCTGCAAGAAAATCATTGAAATATCTTCAATCTGTGTAGCAAATCACAATGAAAATAATTCATCTGCCTTTGTAATAAAAACTCTTTCAAACTGAATATTTAGTCTCCTCATTTTCATCTTCCATAAAAAAATTCTTCAATCAATCTGCCTTCATGCATGATCCTTCATTTTTCTATATAAAAAAAAAACTCTTCAAATTTTTCTTTGTATTGCATTCAATTCCCTGTAGGGAAAAATGTCTTCAAAAATAAAATCTTTTTCAATATGCTCTTGCAAAAGAACTTCTCCCAATCCATTCATCTTCTTCTGCAAAAACAATCTCCAAAAAAGAATAATATATGTTTGCATCTCACACAACATCTTCCTCTTGCTTTGCAAAATAAAATCAATTTCTTTTACAAAAATGATCTTTATAAAAAATATTTTTCCATTTTCCATTTTATTTTCTCTGAAATCATCTGTAGAAACTTTTCACATTTTTATAAAAAATTTCAACATGATCCTTCATCTCTTCAATGATGCTTCATATTCCTGCAAAAATACAATATCTGAATGCAAACAAAACAATCGATTCATCTTTAAAAAATACTTCATATTCTCTCTATTCTTCAAATCATCTGCAAGAAATCTCTTTTTCTTCTCTCAAAAAATCATCTTCAATAATGTCAATCTTCTCACAAAATTATCTTCCTAAAAAAATTTCTTCAAATTCTTTATCCTCATCCTTTAAAAAAAAACTTTCCTCTTAACAATTTTTATGAGGATAAAAGCTTGTTTTAGAAATCTTCTAAAAAGAATTCCAAAAAAAAATGGCTTTTAAAAATATCACTCAACTCCAATAAAGGCTCCTTGAAAAAAAACGCATATAACTTCTATTTTGGATCTCATGCTTTTCTTTTAATTTTAAAAAGCAACTAAAATAGAAATTAAAAAATTTCTGAACTTTGAATACAAAGCCTTTTAAGGCTAACCCACATATCTTTTAAAAACTTTATAAAATCCATAGAAAATCATGCCCACGTATTCTTTTTCAAACTTTATATAAATAAAGCTTTTTAGAAGCCTTTTACTAAATGCATTTTAGGCTTTATAAAAATAAAGCTTTCCATAGATGGGCTCCCTCCTTTGAATATTCAATGCTCTTAAAAAATAATCAAACTCTTTATTAAATAAAGATGCTCCCCTTTGAATAATTTGATGCCTTTTTCCTTATCAAACATATTTCAATGATTTTATTTTTCTTAAACCATTTCATGGTTTTTTTTTCTTTCTTTAAATCATTCGATGGCTTTTTCCCTTAAGCCATTTTTAATGTTTTTCTTAAACTCCAAAAAAGCAAGATCGATGCTTTTGATTTAAAACCATTTGATTTTTTTTTTAAGCACTCTTTTGAAAATGCATTGGGCTCCCATTGTAGTTGCTAACTGTTGAGCACCGGTTGACAAGGTATGATTTATCAAAAGCACTTCTTGATCACACAATCTTTATTTTAAAGACATTATATGCCATATTTCCATCAGGGTCTTCTCTAACCATCATCACAATATGAGGGAAAACAACATCATAAGGTTATAACCTGCAAACCACTCTGAGAACACATGACCAAAGACCAAACCATTCTAGGAACATGCTACTATAAACGATGACTTGAAAGCAATAGAGATCAAATGAAGATCATGCCGCAACTGTCACTATGAAGACCATTCTATGTTATTTTTATCAAGCCACTATCACTTGTAAACAAAATAATGTCAAATGAACTCCATCACCTGTATCAACAATACCACAGATAAACAACACATCACATGAGAGATATACACTAATCAAGCCAACTCAACTGACAACACTTATTCTGTCCAAATGAACAACTCCTGATTGATGTTCCTGCAACAACTATGGCAACTTTGCAACATCAACTGAGCATGCTTTTGACATCAATAACAACATGTCACCATCAGAAGCATGCACCCAAGAGCTCCTAGATATACCCTAGATAATGGATTCAATGCGAAATACTCAATCTAATGCAACTCACAAGCTAGCTCAAGAGAATTTTTGGCATAATAACTCTACTTAGACATTGGATGATCAAATGGCTTGGAGGATGTTATATTTATAGGTATTTTGGAGAGATTTTGATCCAATGGTTGAGATTGATTTGGGAGATCAAGGGTGGAGGATGAAAGTGATGTGGAGGGCCTAGATTTCATCTTGGAGAATGGAGGGCTAGGAATAAAGATGAATTTTTAATTCATCTTGGGAAAGGGGTGAATTAAATGAGGTTGGGTGAGATGGATTTTATGTGAATTAAAAATTCACATGGGGAAGGGTAAAATGAATTTAAAATTTATTTGGGGAAGAGTGAATATTAATGCTTATGACAAATGTAAGAGGTCTTAATGAGGGTTATGACACATGTGTATAAAAAATTGATTTATATGAGATATATTTCAATTTTTTATTTGGAGGATGTGGGGAAGGGTGTTAATTGAGGTTTGACTATTTTAATTAGGGTGATTAACCTAATTAATATAGCTGGAAAAAATTAGGGAATGGGTTAGTGAGGTGTTTAGATTAATTAAATAAGGTTTTATTTAATTAATCCTAGGTCTAGGGTCATGTAGGTTAGGCTAGGTAATTAAATAATAGATATTTAATTAACTAGGGTAGGGATAGGTTGATTAATAGGCTGAATTAATTAGATAAACATGATTTACCTAATTAATTAGTTTTAGTGAAAAGGGAGAATTAACCAAATAAATATTACATATTTATTTAATTTATTGGCTAAGGTTGAACTATTGAATTAATTAAATTAATCCAATTGTGGGGGATAAAATGATGAAAAATTAGGTGATGAAGGGATAAGTAATTAAATGAAAATTTAATTAATTGATTAGAAGGGAAATTGGTATGTTTAGGGATGCCCGGAGTCAGTTTGATGGTGAAGACATTTTTAGGTGTCTACAACTGCTTTCAACATCAAAATTCTTCCAGCCCAAGATAACCATTTCCCTTTCCAAGTTGACATCCTTTTAGAAATTTGCTCCAATAGTGGGTCTCATAGTTTTGAGGAATTTCCACCTTCAAACATTGAAAATCCCAAATACTTACTCAAGAAAATCCCTTTCTTAAACTCCAAAATCCTCGTGATTTCTCCCTTTTTATTGAGGTCTATTGAGAAAAAGAAATTTTTTGATTTTGTGGTATTAACATGTTCTGATCCCAATGAATAAGATAACAAGATTTTCTTCATTCTCCATGCCTCTCTTTGCTTAGTTGTCCTATATAACATTGTATCATCAGCAAATTGTTGGTGTGTCAACGGAGCAACATTTCTTGTTATTCTTAAGCCTTCCCAATCCCCAAGACTTGTTTCACTTTGAATGGACCTCCCTAAAGCATCCACCATGATGATGAAAAGAAAGGGGGAGACGAGGTCTCCCCATCTCAACCCTCTTGAGTCCACTCCAAAAAATCCTTGGGGACTGCCATTAATTAAAACTGAGAATCTTGGGCTTGCTACAAAGCTAAACATCCACTCAAGCCATTTTTTATCAAAGCCAAAGGCCTCCATCACCTTAATAAAAATCTCCAATCCACCCTATCATAGGTTCTTTTTATATCAAGCTTAACCATCATACCATTGCTCTTAGAAACCATCAGAGAATGAATTATTTCTTGGGCTATAATCATTCCATCAAAAATTGATCTTCCTGATGCAAAGTCACTTTGCTCTTCAGCAATAATATCCGCCAAAAAGAGTTTTAGTTTGTTCACGATAGCCTTCCCAAAAAATTTATATACCATGTTACAGAGGGAAATAGGTCTGAAATCTTCATATGACATTACTTGTTTCTTGGGAATGAGTGATATGAATGTATTATTCAGATCCTTGAGAAATTTCCTTTTCTTCCTGGATTCCTCAGCTGCCTCAAACACATCCCTTCCTAAAATGTACCAACATTTATGAAAAAAAAATCACCAAAAAACCATCTAGATTGAGTGCCTTATCCGGATGAAGCTGCATTACTACCTCTTTAATCTCCTCTTTAGTGAATGACTTATTTAGAAAATAGTGCTCTTCCTTGATCATTCTTGGGATGCATTCTAATATCTTCTTCTGGTTATTCAAATCTGATCCTTCCCAATTGTTCAATAATTTCTCAGAGAATTTTATCCCTTTAGCCTTTATAATCTTCTCATCTTCGCATATACTGTCATCCTTCATCTCTAGTTTAGTGATGCAATTCTTTTATCTCCTAAATCTAGTGGAATTATGAAAAACTTTGAGTTCTTGTCCTCCTCATTCAACCATAATTCCCTAGACTTCTACCACCAAAAAATTTCTTCTTTTGCCAAAACTTCTGAATATTTGTTCATCAATTCATTTTCTGCCAGATATCTATCCTAATTTCAATCTCTGCACTAGGACTTCCTCATTAATCACCCCTAACTGATCTTCAATTTCTATCTTTTCTTTGAAAATGTCCCCAAAGTGTTCTCTATTCCCAAGTTCTCCTTGATCCTTTTTAGTTTTGAGAACAAAGAGAACATTTTTGTGCCAACTTGACCATCTTCCCTCCACCATTTTTATATATTAGCAAGAAAGTTTGGGTCCCTCATCCACGTGTTTTCAAATTTGAAGGGGCATCTCTCTGATTGTATATCCTCCTTAATCTACAATTGGATTGGATAATGGTTTGATCCGGAGACCGGAACAATGAAACATTTGCACTCTCTTGCAAAGGCCCCCAAATCACCTTGCCACATAAACCTATCCAACCTTTTCACTATATTGCAAAAGCCAATCCTATGGTTTGTCCATGTATATTTTCCATTTTATAAAGGGAAGTCAAGAAGATTATTTCTAGAAATAGAATCAGTGAAGTCCTCTTGAGACTGAGTTCCTCCCTGAACACCTCCCAGTTTATCTCCTCCACTAATAATTGCATTAAAATCCCCTCCTAGAATGCAAAAGGAACCCGAAATAGTTAAGAACAGTTGATCTAGCTCACTCCATACCCTTTTTAAAGAGGAGCTAAATTTGGACCATAAAAATTAACCAAAAAAACTACAATTTTGAAAGAAAGCATGAAACCTTACACACCATCCAGTGTCTGGAACCTTCTATCATCTCCAAAGTCACTGAATTCTTTCTCCACAAAGTAGCAAAGCCTCTTGAAGCTCCTTTCACATCAATAAAGAAGCCATCCATCCTTTCAACCTAAGTCTGAAAAAATCAATATCTTTGCCATCTAATTTAGTTTACTATAATAAAAAAATATCTGAATCTTCTATCTCCATCTGGTGCTTAAACAGACACCTTTTGTTAGGGGCATTTAAGCCCCTAACATTCCACGAAGAGATCTTCATGACTCCTTGGGAAGGGTTACTCCCTTCCCAGACCTCAACATCATTTGTGGAATTTTCACTTGCCCCTCTACATCTCCTTCCTCAGCTAATTTTACATTATTCAACTTTCTCCCTTTCTTTTTTGATTCCCCACATTGAGGAGTTTCCATTGTTTTTGTTATTTGTGAGATCCCTCTTTTATCCAAAGAAAGAATCTCCCCTCATCCAGATCCATTTCCTCCTGTTTCTTTTCTGAGACTTTCATTTTTGTGTCTAAATCAACAACTTCCACCATAGCTAGAATGTTTCCCTTGCAACCTTCCTCTTCCAAACTCAAATGCCCCAAAACCTTTTAAAGCCACCTCTTGACCTTCCACCATTATTACAGGAACCTCTCTATTTTTCCCTATAGATTCCCAATCTCTTCCTTTATTAGTAATGCACAAGAGTTCTAGTGCCAACTTGAAATTGTTGTACCTATCTATTTCTGAAATCTCCACCCTATCTTGGGGAAATTGAATATCATCCTCTTCTATCATCCAATCTTCAATATCTTCATTCTTCCTTTCCTCAGCTTCTCTATTGTCTACCCCATCTTGATTTTCTCTTTCAATCCCCAAGTTTTTTCCTTCTTCTACATTCTCTTTGATCTCCTCAGTCCCCTTCTCAATATCATCAATCCCACCCATTTCCCTCTTAGGTAACTCAACATCACTCCTCCCTTTTCCATCTTCTCCTATTGCCTCATTCTCTTTATTCTTAGTTGTTGTCTTTTCTTTTGATGGACCTTCAATTTCTATCTTTTGTTTCCAAATACCATGTTCAAATTGACACAAATATGTGCATAAATTCCTGACTCTCCTTTTTTTGTTGTTTCATCCATTTCATAAAGATACCTAAATAGTCTCCAATTTCCTTTAGGATTTCCACTGTCCAGTATTTCGTAGGCAAATTGTACAACCTAATCCACCTTGATGCTATTGTTACTGTATGGTTGATTAGATCAAAGCTTGGTGCCCAATCTTTTATGTAGAAACCCACTCCATCCATTATCCAAGAACCCTTATTCAAAATATCCAATTGAATTTCCTTGGTCTCACAAATAACCAAGAAAAATAGGGCTTTGGATAGATTCCTCAATATCACCAATTCTTTTCCAATTCACTTTGCACCAGGACTTGATCATATCCCACACTAGCTACAAATTTGCCCATTCAATGAAGAAGACTTTCTGTCTTAAATCATATATTGATTCTTCTAAAAATATCTTATTTCTGATCTCCAACGATTTTCCTTCAACCCTAAATTTCATCGGGATTCTATTTGCCCCAGTGGCGCAATACAGAATATCTGTCACCTTTTCTCTTTCATCCTTCACTTCTGCCCTATCTGATTTCTCCTACCATTTCCAGGTTTGAAGATGCTCAAAATAATTTAAATCTATATGTGCATCCATCCCTCGAGAGTTTGCATCCTTGTAAAAATTCAACAAAGTTCTCCTCTATCCATTCCTAAAACCATTATGTTTTCTAAATATACTTTCCTTTCTATAAACATCATAGTTCTGATCCAATCATCTCCTCCGTTCGAGGTTTCACCTTTTCACCACATCCAACCATGGTAAAAAATGGTTCTTCTCCTTGAGAGAAATCTCTCAACTTGCGAGCCATATTTTATTCCTCACCATAAAATTAATTAAGAGGTTAATTAAATTTTAATAAATTTTTTTTGGATATATATACCCTGGTTAGGGACCAGGGACCCATCAAAAATAGGGCCATGCCCACCAGTTTTTAACTTCAGCCAAAAATAGAGAGAAACAACATGTCCAAGAACATCTAAAATAGTCTTAAGGAGTGGGGCAAATTACCATGGCCCTCACTCTGAACCAGTTTTAAACATTAACAAAAAACAAAAAGATTAAACAACACCGTGACCTCCTAAAACTAGTCTACCTATCTTTGACTCCTTCTAGCTCGACAATGCCTTCTTCGTCAGAGGCACACGTGTAGAGATGCCTAGCCCGCATAGGAACAAGAACCTCTAGTTTTTCTGCCATGCCTTCGACCATCCTTATAGTGTCCAAGACATTCTGTAGGATATCATGCAAGTGCCCTATGGTTGATTCGTGATTCTCCCCCACCTGCTGGGAAGCCTCAACCAAATCCTTATGTGTTAGAACTGACGCCACTACAACTGATAGCATGGTCGCCACCACTATAGACTGGGCGACACCAAATACATTCCAACGCCCTTTGGAAGACCCTGGGTCTAGTAGTAAGTGCACCATGGCTTCCCTAACATTAACATCTTCCTGACCATCCATTTCCTTCTCAACCTTCAACAGTCTAAATAGCCACTCCCACATAATAGGATTTCTTATTTCTTTCTTGATATTCTTAACAAACCCCTCCATGACAGCCTCTGTTGGGATCTTCTGTATCCGTTTTCGCGGAGTATACTTTCTCATCATGTGACCACCTAAGGATTTATTTAGACCATAGCAGGGGATTTGCCTTCGTAGAGGAGCAGAAGGTCGCTTCCCCTTACCCCTAGAACCTGAGCCTACGGCCTCACCTCCCTCCACCTCAGACTAACATTCGCACAAACCAAAACTAGAAATGATATGAAATATGGGGGGGGGGGGGAAATCTCAGATCTAAAAGGCTAATTGCCTTTTGAAACACTCCACCTCGGGTAGTAATTGGAGGACTGCTAGATATCCTCTCACACATGCCAAAGCCTGCCCACCGCCTTACTTAATAATGATTGATTAATGAGCTATCTCGTTATCGGGAATTTTAATATTTTTTTTTAAATAATTAATAAGTTGTTATAAAAAACTAAATCAATACCCTTTTGATTTCAAAAAATTATAACTTCACAAGTATAAAGGTAAGTATCAAAAACCCAAAATTATGACTTCTTGATAAATCTAATAGCACAATGACATGCTTTTGTCAAATACCTCTTCTAAGTCTCTAATTAAATTTATCCTACACTAAAACTATTTAACAAATTAAAATCCAAATATGGAATACACCTCTGTATTAACCCCCTCAAATCATGCATCCTAGGTAGAGGATTTGAACTATTATTTCATTTATATCATTATTTGCCTGACATAAAGCTAGATTAAAACTTGAAGTAACTTCATACACATATAGGTTTATTGCTGGCTATATTGGTGTTAGATGTAAAAAGTGGGAAGATGATAAATAGTGCCAAGATCTATCAAATCAATCCTCCTTTCACAAATAACATTCAAAGATAACAACCAAGCCAAGTCACTACAGATGGAGAGGACTTTAGCTACAGGTTGATGTACTCAGGAATGATATGGAAAGACTGATTAGATTGAAAGATTTGTCACACCCTAGATTCAATAAGCCTCAAACCCTAATTATAATGAAATCGGGTATAGACGAACAAACTGCTACAAATCATAAGACAAGAAGGCACTCATGAATGATTAGAAACTTACCAGAAGTTGAATTTCTGGAGGCAAAGACTTTGCGAACTACAGGGCAAGCGCCCAAGTCCAATAGGACAATATTTTTACAAATCTGGAACAATGAGCAATGTCAAATGATGTTCAAATCCTAAGTTTGGGATGAATCCAGTCAGGAGGACTACACGGTGGGTGCCCTAGTCTAGTAGGGTAGATTTATAGCAACTTTTCCTTAGATCCCAAATCCTTATCCTTCAAATTGCTTCTTTGGACCTACACTTTGCCAACTCACACCTATAACCTACAATCATAAAGAAAGGGGGTTGGGGGTTGTGGTGTTTAGGAGCTTGCCTCAGTCAAGCCCTCGAATGACATTTAAGTCTTCCAACACCATTGTTAGATAGAGTGTGTGCCCAAGGGAGGGCAGAAGCAAAAGTAATGATGAAATAGATTGATTGAAATACAAATAGATGTCACCTTTGAGGTGAAACCCTCACAGAGATGAAGAGCCTTCAAATCATGAGGAGATGGATTGATGAAGCCAAATCTACAATAAACAAACACAAGAACAGCACAATTCTGCTCTGCAACACAATGAATGCCTTGAAATCCCTTAGCTCAAAGTCACAAGTTCACATTATCCATCTCTAGTTGTCAAATGAAGTCCTAAACATGTTTATATATGCATTCCTGAGCTAACTTTCGTAATTCAAATTGAATAGGCCAACAAAGGAAACACATTTAAATTTTAGTCCTAACAAAATAGGCCCGCGCCCAGGTCCCAAATGCTATTTTTGGTCATGATTAGCATTTAGATGGGCCCCTAAGCCCCATTTGACATGGGTTTTGTTTGCTCTGGGATAAGTATTAAGCATGCATAATGTAAACACGGGGACCTAAGAGCTAAACTAGGAGGTAAAAAGTCATAGGAAAACTTTTTGCAACATAACAATTGGCTATACAAAGGACTGCATCTGTTGTTTTAATTTTTTTTTTGTTGTTGTTGTTTCAATGTTGTGCTTGTGTACTCATTCTACAGGATTGTATCTCTTGTAGAGTTTTGTCTCTGTCATGTACATGATTGTTAATGATAATTTGTATTAGTTGGGCAGTCTTTTGTCTTATTATGTAGTCTTATGACTACTCATTCTTTGTACTTTGCATTTCTTCAATACAAAAAAAACTTCATACGCATATAACCATATGTGGTAAATAGGGGAAAATAAATGCCACACAAAAAAGTAGCGGATAAGACGATTCACGGTAACATCAACAACAATGAATATTTTGCCATCGAATTTGGAATGGACGGCAATGCAGCCCATAAGACTTCTAGAGATTTTAATAAAATATTCTCATTTATAGTGATTTTAATAAATGAGGAGATTTTAATAACCTTTTTTTTCATCCACAAGACTTAAAAATATGAGTCAATTAGAATAACAGTTAAAATATAGAAGCCAATTAGATTATTGATAATTATTTTTTGAAATATTTATAGTTAAAAAAATTGCATGTTTAGTTTATAAAAAATAGATATAAATTTTAGGTAGATAAAATTATAACATTTAATTGGTGGATAAATATAACTACTAATCACTAGTTAAGTGATTTTGATCACAATAGTACTATGGCAGGTACTAATAAAAGAAAGTAAAGATAATATGCATTATTTTCATATGGAAAAAAATTATAGCACAATAAAGTTCTACACTATTGAAAAACTCAAACATTATTCAATGCAATAATCAATCTTTCTTACTTCACCCTTAAGTGTGTGAGAATATAAATAGACACATCGAAAGTAGTTTTACAAATTGTATAAACCATGCAAAAGATAAACATGAGTGCTTTAAAACATGGACGAAAAACCCAAAACTAACAACCAAAATTTGTTTTGATGCTTGGTGGTTGGTCGTATCCCAACTATCAAACATGGAAAGTATACAACACTTATCCAAAGTCATTGGCATATTTTGATGTTTCAAATTATTAGTATGTAAACTCTTTTATAACCTTTTTAACGTAACATATGATTGATTTGACTTTTCATTGTCTTTTAGAGAATAGTTTTTTGAGTTGTAAAGTAATATTAAGATTATGTTTTGTTTTTTAAATAAGGTTGGGTTCAACTGTTACGTAGGTTTGTAGTTAAATAGTAATAATGCATTACAGTATTATTTATTTACTAGCACTTGCAATTTTGAGGGGTGCAAGGGATGTGCCTATAGGAAATTCAAGGAATGCTAAAAAGATTAGGAGGAATCAAGGTGATGAATACCTAGAATATTTTATTTAACAAACTATATGAATTTTTTACCTTTCTCATCTAAAAAACCAAGAAAGATAATGAAATATAATAACTCTTGTAGGAGATGGTGTACATACAAAAGAGATATATATAGTGAGTTGAGGTAATGATGGCAATTGACATGGCCACCTCTAAAAATAAGGACGCTAAATCACCAACTATGTCATGCATTCATTATTGACATCATAAATATCTACGTGCTTTTATATTTACCACCACATCCTCCTTTGTATCGAAGCACTCTTCATTGGCACACCTAGCTACAATATCATTTTTAAATCAATCCTTTTATTCAAAAGACATATATGTATAGTTTTGAGATGGTGTTTTCTATGTGAAAACATAATTTTAACATTAATATTAGTTAATAGCTATTCAGATTTGAAGAATTAAGGAGTGAAATATTTTTCAAGATTTGTCTACACAATTAAGACTTGCAATGTATAAAATCTATGAGAATATATAACATTAAGTTGTAATACCTTGTATTTTAGTATTTGTTAGGAACCCATGTTTAACCCTTCTCTTTACTTTGTTAGTATATTAGTTTCTATGGATGCATATGCTTTGTAAGTCGTCTCGTGAGCATATTGTATTATCCCACATCCATGAGAAGTAGTAATTGTTTAGAGTAGACTTAGTATATAAGTAAGTGTTGAGGTTAATGGAGGCATCCACGAATTTATTGTATTGAGCTTGCTTAAAAGAGGTTACCCCCTCGAAGTGGCCTGCGATCAATAAATTCCTTATGTGTTTCTGCTATTTATATAAATATGTTATTTCATGCATTTTTCATTAATTTTTTGTAGGAGGTTCCTCTCATCTGGTATCAGAGTGCTTTCTTGGGCTCGCTAGGTAGAATTTTTGCCAGTTTTTTTTTCTGCAGTAGCCCTCCAAGCGCTGTGATTGTTGCAGCAGTATCTTTTTTTTTGCATCTGTATTGTTCATTTGGATTGCAAGTTCGAATCCCTATCTGCTTAAGTGTGGGAAGTACTTGGGCATATAGCCGTAAAACTCATTGTGAGGAGTACCACAAGAACCCCAAAGTAACTGGCCCATTGAGAGGACGTACCAGCAAAAAGGGCAACGACCCCTACCTGATTGACTAGTTCCCATCTATGAGGTAAACCAAGAGCTATCATTTGTGGCAAAGCGGTTATCAATTTTACCTGAGTCGTGGAGTGAGGGGTACTGCCCCAATACACAAGTTGTTAGACAACATTGGTGGCCAGGGTGACTCCCTTGAACCTTTAGGAAGTCAAATAGATTTGGGGCCCATATCTATTGACAACAAGCAAACTGTAGATTAAATCCATCTAGAGCAATTGGCAGATTGTTTCCAAAAAAAATCCATTTTTTCACCATATCTTTCTTGTTTTAGCTTTGTTTCCTCTCAAGATTCACTGGAACACCTGAAATTTCTTTCCGCACATTTCCTCCTTGAGGACCCTATCCCAATTCCACTTATCGAAGCCATAAATCCCACATTTGGCTATTTTTAGGGTTTGCCATAACTTCTTCAAATCTCACCCAATAGCTTTGAGATTTTACCACAGCATTCCTTTCATATTTATGCTCCTTTGTCCCTCTTGGACAAATTTTCCCATTCTTTCACCCCGCTTCTGAAATCACCATTTTCTTCTCCCCTTTCCCTTAGAAAGTGTCCAAAAGCTAGTCAAAACCCAATTACCCATTACAGGTTTCCCCAAATTAAAATTTCTCTTTACTAAACGTGTTTTATCACATGTTTTTCTACCCATTCCCAAAAAAAAAAATCTTCTAGCTATGGTAGTAACCCGAAC
This sequence comes from Cunninghamia lanceolata, assembly GCA_027924645.1. NCBI lineage: Eukaryota > Viridiplantae > Streptophyta > Pinopsida > Cupressales > Cupressaceae > Cunninghamia > Cunninghamia lanceolata. The sequence goes on from BSBN01000239.1 coordinate 21,405,851, forward strand.
AGGAGCAAAAAACATGAAGGATGAAATTGTCGCCCTCAAGACCAAAATCCAAGATCTTGATGAAAAATTATCGAACTCAATCTTCAACATTCAACCATGAACAACAGACAGCAGCCAAAGTCTTCTTCAGACACTGGGTTTTCTTCTTCCAGCAATTTTCATGGGCCGAAGCTTGATTATCCTCAATTCAATGGTGCAGATCTAACTAGATGGATATACCAGGCAGAATAATATTTTAGTTTGCATAATACTTTTGATGTCAACAAAGTCCCGCTTGCATCCTTTCACTTGGAACATGAAGTCCTTCAATGGTTCTGTTGGTATATTAAGGCTCATGACGAGCTACAATGGACCAAGTTTTGCAAACTCATTTTGCAATGGTTTGGCCCTAGTGCTTTTGATGACTTCACTGGAGCACTCACTAAACTTCACCAAACAGGCACTGTGAGAGAATATCAGATAGAATTTGAAAAATTGGCCAATGACATGGAGGGATTGTCTAATGAATTCTTTAGGAGTTGTTTTGTCAATGGTCTGAAGGATGCAATTCGATCTAAGGTTAAAATGTTCCATCCCAACACAATGATGGAAGCCCTAGGGTTGGCTAAGTTGGCAAAGGACAAGATCACAGCTTAGCAACGATCCAAATCTAATTTTGTTCCATTCAGAAATATAGCTCCCCAAAGATCTCAAACAATGTCAGCTCCTAGAACAACTCCTATCAAGCATTTGACTAAAGTAGAGATGCATGCACGTAGAGAAAAAGGACTTTTTTATAATTATGATGAGAAATTCACTTGGGGACATCAATGTGTTGAGCAAAAGCTCTACCTATGGGATGTGGACTCTCTGCCTAAAACTGAAGTTTGGGTAGGTGCTCAGGATACAACAAATGATTAGGAAGAAGCTCAGCAGCTGCTTGTTGAACCTGCTTCTTAGGAAGACCACACAGAGATCTCTCTCCATGCCTTAGCAGCAGTCATCACCCCAAAAACCATGCAGGTCAAGGGTTACTTCAAGAAGCTCCCTCTTACAATACTCATTGATTCTAGTAGCACTCATAACTTCATTGACCCTCGGATGACCAAATAGGCTGATTGTTTTGTCTGTCCCTGCTCTAACTTTGAAGTCATGATTGCCAATGGGGGCACATTACCTTGCAAAGAGAAGTCTCATAATGTGCATCTCTCTATTGGAGAAATTATCACCTGCGCTCTGACATGTTTGCCTTGCCCTTAGGTGGATGTGATGTGGTTTTGGGTGCCCAATGGTTACACACACTTGGACCCATCTTATGGGATTTTGCTGAACTTTAGATGAAGTTTTTAGACAATGGACAAAAACACACATTGAAGGGCTTACAACCGAGGTCTCGAGGCATCATAAGTTCACATCGCCTATAATATTTAACAAATGCTCTGTACTTCTACCTCCATGGTTTCCTAGAGGTCTGGTGGTATGGTGGCCACTACCCAAACAACTATATCATACACAAATTATGCATCCATCTAAAACCGTGGGTGTAACAAGCCATCTCTCCTTACCCAAAATTAACCAACTTAATTACCATTAAGTACAAGGTCATGATTAACATAATCAAGGTTAAACAATTAATAATCAATATCATAATCAAAATCAATATGTATATCTTTTCTGGAACATTTCAAAAATAAAATTTACAACAAATCCAAAGATAACATATTAGTGAATTCTTTTCACTACACATTTACAATGTTTTGCTTATAGCATCAATGTTAAATTTACACATAATATTTGACTGTCAAATCATATAAAAGAATGTACTGTATCTGGAACTTTAACATTTGTCTTCATATGTCTCAGCTTGTCTTCTGCTTGGGAAGGAGAGTATCACCCGAGTACTTTTCCTCCAATCACAAACCGGCGGTCCCCCGCACAACTTCCTACCTAGAAGAGGCCCTACCCTTCACAAAGGGAATAGATATAAAGAACCAATAGGTTTGCCATCTCAATATCTAGTGTTGTGTCCTTCATAATACTTCATAGTCATACAACTATAGATCCACTCTAACTATGTATGACACTACTGGAAGCATTATGTCATCTGGAGCACAGTGAACCGACTAATGCATGCAGAGACGGATGCATTACTTTGGCCAAAGTAATTTATATACATAAACATTTCACAATGAACATAGTCGAATGTTCACACACCTTGACTCGACTTAGAAGCTGTCTCATCCTACAGTGTTCATAATTTGACTCCTCTGGTCATAGAATTATGGGTTCAATTCACCCCTAGTCCATCTAACTTGGACTTTTGACTCCAATTCCAGGAGTGCATTCATTATTGGTTTTGTTGCCTATGCAACAAGGAATCTGTGACTCCACATCACTCTATTCTTGTACTTTCTTTTATAAATTGACATGTTCATGGTTTTAGTTTAAAAGACCATCCCCGGTCTAAGTTTCTATGGCTACCTTATTTCAAGGTTTTCATCGAATTCTCTCCGACTATAACACATATCACTATAGTCTAATAAGTCGACAATGTTAGGTAGACCTTTGGTCAAAAGAATTCAAAAGGGTTCTTGATACCCTATACTTCATCCACGAAGCACTGCCATTCAATAAACAAACATATCCATAATATGTTTTTCACAAATGAGTTTTCATACTCATTTTTCATATCCTTTCCTTTATGGAAATAAAATAATAGTCGAGGGTTTACCCTCTTGATATGCAAGATTTAGCATGCACTTAATGCAGCCTATATAAGGTTATCAATAATAAACTGGTTTTACACCATGGATACTAAGAGTCATATTACTCTTTTATATATATAAAGTTTACACTCGAAGGTATAAAGTTATCTTTCCTAAACACACAAGTGTTTCCTTCTCCTTTTAAGTGCCTCGAAAGCCTCCATGGCACAGACACTATCAAAAAAATATGACTATCATGAATAACTCTTCGTTCCATTTTGCATGGCCATTGACCTTTTCAGTTATCTTACCTTTTTACAATGTATTAGCTATCGACCTAATCAAAAGGCTTATGATTATGTTTTGCAAGGCTCGCAGCTTGCTCAAAAGGCATTATTATTAAACAGTGAGCATGGCTCTCGACCTGCTCCAAGATTATCAATATCTTTCAATGATTATAAAATATGTCAATTACCCTTAGCCTTAAATCGGCTTTGGGGCACGAGACTGCTACAACAATGCTCAATACCATTCGACCCTATGGCCTCAACAATATTAATAAACATGTAGTTCTTATTGCATAAGATAAACACATTGTCTTTAATCAATTGGCCAGGAAGGCCGTAACTTAAATATCAAGCATAATAAAGCCTTCGTTAAGGATAATACAATCCATATTTAACCACTGTATGGATACTAGTAATAACATTACGTGTACGTCTGCATTCCACAGATTAACATGATTGTAATAAACAGTCTTACCTGAGGTGGTGGTTACGTAGCCAAGCTACGTTCAGCTAGGTGCTAGTCTATCGAAGCCGCTACTAGCTGCTTCTTGCGAGCTCTCAACCAGTGTCTTGCTACTCCTGTAGCCTTCCCTGTCAACCTCTAATAATCATCTCTACCAAAAGGCTATCATTCTTTTCCTTTTTTGTGTGCATGATGTTAATCTGATACCACTCATAACCACCACCTTCGAAGTGGAAGTGGGTAAAACGGTTGGCATATCCTACCACCTCATGGGTTTTAAGACTCCACTAAGACCATGATACCTCCCATTCAGGAGTCATTTGAAATGTTTAAGCTTGTGATAAGCTTTACCACCGTTCCCACTCTCTCCACTCATTGTGGATAGTGGTACGATTGGCAAGAAAACATATAAACTTATATAACAAAGTGCTTGACCACTACAAGTGGAAAATAGTTGTCTCACATATTTTCATTTACATCTAAATGCTACTATAGAATTATTAAAATAATCTAGGGTATCACCAAGTTATATTACCATCGTTAAGGTGGTAACATTAATATGTGAATTATGGGGTCGAGTCTCACTTTCCCACTTCACTATATTAGACTATTGATAAGATATTTACACGATAAACATGAAATCTAATAAAGAAATAGATACGTAAACATAGGAAAACTCGACATCCAAACAATGTTACCATCGACTATGAGAACATTCTGAGAACATTATTTAGTCGATTCAACATAAATGACATCGAGAGATCTTGAATTGACTTGCTGACAATAGTCGAATTTGAAATCAACTTACAAGGAAAAAGACTTATACTCACCCTATCTTGTATGGGTTCACGAATGATCGATTCCAATACTCAGATGGCATTTTGATCCTTTCTCAACATCTATTTCCTTCTCCTAGGTGATACTCTCCTTCCATCCTTGAGGAAGGATTATTTTTCTGGTTACACTCACAACCATATAACCATGATCAATGTATCATCATTTACTTCATAAATTATTATGATAAAAAAATCTTAACATGTATTTTCATGTCTAATATAATCATCAATCGATATCCATATAATTAATGATTCTACTTGATATTTTCCACAAACATCAAAATCATTAATCTAAGATTAATTATCCTGTTTACTACATTACAGTAAGATTAAGCTTAATCAAAAGTTGGGGATGTAACTGTTGATAACTGAGAGGGGGGGTGAATCAGTTGTCTACAATGATTTAACTTTCTGTTCTTCTTTAACAACTAGTGTAGCATCAAAACAAATAAGCATCCATAACCATGAAAGCAGAAACAAAATCAATACACATAACACAATGATTTTGACGTGGAAAACCCTATTAAGGGAAAAACCACGGGGTGACTAACCCAAGATTGTATTCTCTATTAAAAGAATAGAAGTACAAAATGGCACTTGCCAATTAGGACTCACTACCTGAGCACACTGCTCACAAGAGGCTCACTGCCTATAAGAGACTCACTGTCTACAAGGTACAAAGAAAGTAACTAGGTACTTGAACTGATGAGAAGCATCCACATATGCTAAGGTTCTGTTCTGGTTAGGCTCAATACACTGATCTACTGCACTTCATTCTTCCTCTTCTTTGGTGTTGTCCTGTCCAATATCGGACCTGTATTACTGCTTCCACAGTGCTCTCTACTTTTCTTCGCACAACACAACACTCCACACACCCCTTCATACCGAAATCAATCTAGTATATATATCTGCATCAATGATTTCAATCATCTTTCTAGTCAGCATCCAGAATACTCAACATTTTCCCAAACTCTGGTGTGTCGGCTGAATCTTTGCTTATTAAGTGATGCGTATCAAAAAGATGCTTATAGAAGTCATCAATCATGTTGGCCAACCATGAATGATCCCTCAAGAAACTTGATCACCATCGATAACTCATCCGGAAAAAGGTCTGATGCTCTACCGGTTAGTTCTTCCTCAGTCTATTCTGCCAAACAGGAACCCAACACTTAGGTGTTCATATCTTCTCACTCTTTCATCACCAGAGGCTCAATCTCTAGAATGTGTTAGTCATGGTACTCCTCTTGACTTCCCCAAGTCCGCGCTTTACTGAGATACTTCCTCTGAGAGATCCGGACCTAACTGTCAGACCTTGCTGCATGCTCTGTTCTTGGTCACCAGACCAAAATACTCTTCAATCTGACTTCTGGTATAGATACACCATGTCCTGCGGATGTGTGGGATGGACTTTGTTGCCATCAATGATGACACTCTTGAAGCCACATAGTGTCTCTTGCCAACAATCTCCCCCTTTGGCATTGATGGCAACACTTAGTGAAAAATGACTAAGTGTCACACTACACTCCCCCTTCGTTGATGCTCTGTTCTAATGTACACTTTACCGGAGCTCCCCCTTAGCTAGATTCCACATTTTTCACTGCTCCTCACTCCCCCTTTGACATCAATGGCAAAGGGTAGGGTCTACACACCAAAATTTTCCAAAAACAATCTATACTTGGCCGCATAAACATATATACATGTTTTACTTACATATACTGAATTATATCTACAAAAGTTGCCTTCAACTGGACAAACTCTGTTGCCCAACTCTGTTTCATCCTGTCCAAAATTAAGATGTGACCACTCAACAGGAGTGCAAAAGCTTCTGCCCTCTTTAGATCTGTCAGATCACTGGTCTGGGCTGTGGTCTGAGCATCAGATAGGGCCTCATACATGGCCTCTAATTTAGGGATAATTACCCCTCTAAGTTCACTTAACCTACTTATTCTATTTTTCTTCTCCTTCTTAAGCTTCTTTATTTCATTTATGACTATATTAGTCTAACACTCTTGATTTATTATGGAAGAAGTGAGAGGATCAAAACCTTGAGATAAACTTGATAGTTTGCTCTCTTGTTCTTTCACTTTCTTGGTGATGTCTGCTGTTACAGTGGACCAAGATAGACAAAATTTGTATAGATCACCACCATCTTTAAGAGCATTCTCTAGGCTCTTTATTCCAATATCCAAATTTCTTCTATCATTTGTTATTAGTCCTTGTATTTCAGAGAATCTCTTTCCCAAAAACTCCTTCCGGACCTTTTCTTCTGCTGACTTCTCTAAGGAATCAAAATTTGTATGAACAGAATTTACAAGAGATTTTAGATTACTGGATGAGGAGGCCGAGAGATCCTTCTGAAAGGATGGCATGATCTTCTCTAATACACCGGATGAAATTTCTATGAGCTCACAGTCTTCCATGTGAGACTTCAGAAGTTTTTCTTTTGCCTTTGCTTGAGTAAAGGATGCTATCTTCATGGTTTGAACCAGGGAGAGGGAATCAAAATTGAATGGTCCTTGAAGCAGTTTCGGTTCATCAAATTCCATCATCTCTTTGGTCAATAAATATTTGACAGTTTCTGCAGTGTCTCTTGCCGGAGACAGAGTCTTCTTCCCTTCTGTAGTCTCAGAACTGTCTCCTGTGGTCTTCTTTGTTTGGTCTTTTCCCCTTTCCTTTACTTCTTTTTCTTGATTGGTTTGCTCCTCTATTCTTTCTTCTCCTTTAGATCCGGAGTCTGCAGGGGAAACCAGATGAGAGATATTTGCTTCTTTAAGGACTTCCTCTTCTAGAACAGAGGAATCTAGATCCTCAGTTTTCTCCTCACCTTCCTTTGTCTCTTCTGCAACTGTCTTAATAGATTCTCCTTTGTCATCCATGGTAAAGGGTTCATCACCTAAGTCCTCTATAACAGGAAGATTGAATCTTTTAAAAGCATTCCGAAGGATATATTCTATTTCTTTTGCCACTTTGTCAGTTTCTCCAAGCATAAGCTGATTCATTCTAGCTTTGCTCCGGAACTCATCCTTGCAATCTTTGAAGACCATGTTTATTTGCTTTGGAGTGATGGAGGGATAAAGTTGGATAGAAATTTGCTCCTGGATTTCTAGGTCTTTTGCCATGGCATTGTTCTTTCTTATTTCAAGTTCCTTTTCTAGACTTTTAGGAATCAGAGATATAATTTCAATGAATGCTTTGTTGTAGATGTTTAAATACCTGACTATAGCTTCTTGCAGGATCTTCTGATCAGTTTCACTATAATCATCATAAAACTCAGTCATTGGTTTCAAGTTCCCATCCACAGTGACTGATTTGATTATATCATCAATGCAGAGAGTAGGCTTTTCAACAAATTCTTCTACCTTCTCTTCCTTGTCTTGACCGGTAGAGGGTTCACCGGATGTTTTCTTCTTCTTCATTTTCTTGACTTCCTCATCGGTTTCAGTTTCTTCATCATCCTTTTGACTTGTATAGGATCTTGTTGCCTTTTTCTTTGTTCTTTTCTCTCCCTTTCCGGATGTCTGGGCTTCTGGTTTTGATGCCTTTTGGCTCTTAGAGGTGGCAAGTGTAGAGCTCTTGGAGGATCTGGTCCGGGAAGGGGCTTGCATCGGATCACTTTCCTTTTTTGCATCTTGTTTCTCTTTCTCTGCCCTTTCCATCTTCTCTCTGTTGGCATCAACTACCTCTTTTGATATTCCATGCCTCTTGGCAAATTCTTCTACTTCCCTTCTTACTTTTCTCTTGATCTCTGGCTGTCTAAGTTCAACATGAACTTTTACACTCAGCTCTTGCTAGGTTCCAAACCTTTCTGCCTTAGGATCCTTGGGTTGACTCAGCAGGTGTTGGATGTGTAGCTCTAGGATTTTCTCATCAACTTCATACCCCATTGGCATGATCCACACTATTCTAGGTTCCACTGCCTCCATCAGGGATTGATCAATGTCCACCATAAAGCACATTGTATCCTTGTCCTTCTCAACTAATGATTGAGGGATTCTTTCTCTAGCTTGCATCATACTCTAAAAATTCTTGAAGTAGCCCCAGAGTTTTGTATTCTGTGCCTTGGCATCACCAATTCCATGCAAATAATCTCTGATTTGTATGGCTACTAGTATGTTATTTTGCCATATCCAACCACTAGTTCAGGGTAGCTCATTCATATAATAGAAGAATAGGCAAAGTATCAAGTCACCATACTTGAATGAATTCTTTTTATCCTTCTTAATTTTCTACAAGTTCTCCAACAGTTGATTCAAGAGAAGCTCACAAATATCATAGTCAACATTATCTCTTAGCATCTAATAAGCAGTGTAAATTGCAGTTCTAGGTACTGAATTTTCCCTGTTGGAGTGATATATCTTGTAACCAATTATCATGGAGGCAAACTTGATATCTGGATCAGTGATATCTTCTATTGTCATTGCTCTCTTGTCAAATTTTAATCCGGTAGCCTCACTCACAATTTGGTTTTTGACCGATTTGAGAACAGGTAACCCTCCGGATGAGTGCAAACCAATTACTGCCCTTATAGCATATTTTGTGATCTTAAATGGTCTATTCAACCACATGAAGTTGTCATGCACTCTGCTCAAAACATACCGGACCCATTCATCTTCTACAAAACAGGGGAAATTGATACAATGTCCAAAATGCTTGTCCCAGATAGCCTTGTACTGAGGTTTGAGTTCAAAAGCATCATCTATTAACTGATTGTGATAGATATCCATTAGCTTGGATTCTCCAAATTCCTCAATGTTTGCATGAATATATGCCCTAACATCTTCTACATGCAAAACCCCATGCGAAATGCTTGAAAATGCGCCTAGGGGATCAACTTCTAGGGATTTATAGGGATGTTTCTTGAATTTAGGGCGCGGCCTATCAATAATCTTCACAACATTTGGAGTAGCCATCTTTCAAAGATTCAGAGAGAGATTTCAAGAGCGGAAAATACCTCTTACGCTTCTAGGGTTCACGATATGAGCCGAATCGAGTTGCTTGGATGAATCGACTTCTACAGTTTGATCTTTGAGAGGATTGAGATAACTTGTTACAGAGCTCCTCTTTTCTTTTTGAATGCAAATGTGCAAATGATGAACCAAAGAACCCTTTTATTTCTATGCAAACCCTAATTCCATTTTGCAATAAATGCAAAACCTAAGTTATTCGATTGCCTTGTTTTCCTTGTTCCGAGAGAGATCTTTCTGGATCACTGGTATGCACTATTAGCTGTCTATCTATCTTTCCTAAATCATTCCACTTATCCACAGATCAAGATACCTTAAATTTGAGTCATACCGGATCTAACTGTGAGAATCCTGTTCTTACTGGATGACTGTTAAACCGGATTAATCTAGGAAGATTAACCTCTTCTAAACTTCTTGAGGATCTTCCATATCTTTACCAAGGCTCATTTAGATGTTTCTCTGAGAACCCTTTAATCCGTAACTTTCCAGGTGCCAATTTCAGGCACCAATTGACTGGCTAGGGGAACTTGTTTTCTTTTGAGACTCCCCCTGAGCCAGAGCTCATTTATTTAGTTTCTGGAAGGAATATTAGCACCAGATTCTGGTGCGGTCCATCCCCAACATTTTATGTACTCCTCTTTACCCAAATCTTGTTCATCTCCCTTTGAATTTCATCCGCATCTACTTTTCTTTTTTCCTTTGTCTTGGTTTTGATTATGATGCACCGGACCCTTTTTGTCCTGATTCTTACTTCTGTAGAATTTGGCAATATGACCGGATCTATTGCAATTGTAGCAAACAACATTTCTTTGCATATTTGACTGACATCCTCTTGATCTACACTGATTAGCCATATGTCCCATTCTATTGCATGCAAAGCATCTACCATTGAATGAATTGTTCATTTGCATATTTCTACACTCATGAGATTTGTGACCATACCTTTTGCAATTAAAACACTGTCCGGAGAAGGATGAATTAGTTTGATTCATTCTCCTTCTGCACTGATTTGCTTTATGACTAAATTTATTGCAATTGTGGTAGTCTCCATTGAAGGATGGATATCTTTGAGCATTAGGTTGCCTTACCAGAGGTCTTCTAGGCCTGTTCCTTGGATTTCCTGATCCAGAGTTCTTCTGACCGGATCCAGAGCTTTCACCTTTCTCATACCCCAAGCCTTGCTTGTCATCTACTCTCTTTTGGCTTTCAAGAAGAACTTCAAGCTGAGCAAAGCTTATCTTGAATTTCTCTTTGTATTCATTTGTTGTTTGAAGATCTCTTTTTAGAGTGTCAATCTGATTTTCAAGTTGTTCTTCATTATCTCTAGCTTCTTCCAGATCAGATTCTAAATGCCTGATTATTCTATCCATTTTGTGGCAATCTTCTAATTTCTCTTTAAGAGATTGTTTTAGATTATCTTCAGTTTTTCTCTTCTCTTCAATTTCTTGGGTGAATTTCATAACCCCTGATTCCATTTCATGTCTTACCATAATGACCTCTTTTGATAGCTTCTCACATAATTTGTTCTTCTCATTCAGATCTTCATTTGCATCATTGGCTTCATTCTGACTTGCTAATTGCTGAAGTAGTTCCTTTCTCTTTTTCATAGAGATACTCAGTTTCTCCTTAAGTTCATTTATGAAATCATCAGCTTGTTTGAGTCTTTCCCTTAAGTTATTTACTTCAGAGTGAGACTATTCAAGATCATCTAGGGCAGACTGAAGTTGTTCCCTCATACCACACATATCCATTGAGATTCTCAGATCTTCCTCAAGTTGTTAGGCTCTGTTTGGAGGAACTTAGCTCTGATACCAATTGTTGATAACTGAGAGGGGGGTGAATCAGTTGTCTACAATGATTTAACTTTCTGTTCTTCTTTAACAACTAGTGCAACATCAAAACAAATAAGCATCCATAACCATGAAAGCAGAAATAAAATCAATACACATAACACAATGATTTTGACATGGAAAACCCTGTTAAGGGAAAAACCACGGGGTGACTAACCCAAGATTGTATTCTTTGTTAAAAGAATAGAAGTACAAAATGGCACTTGCCAATTAGGGCTCACTACCCGAGCACACTGCTCACAAGAGGCTCACTGCCTACAAGAGACTCACTATCTACAAGGTACAAAGAAAGTAACTAGGTACTTGAACTGATGAGAAGCATCCACATATGCTAAGGTTCAATTCTGGTTAGGCTCAATACACTGATCTACTACACTTCATTCTTCCTCTTCTTTGGTGTTGTTGTCTTGTCACATACCAGACCTGTATTACTGCTTCCACAATGCTCTCTGCTTTTCTTCGCACAACACAACACTCCACACACCCCTTCATACTGAAATCAATCTAGTATATATATCCGCATCAATGATTTCAATCATCTTTCTACTCGGCATCCGGAATACTCAACATTTTTCCAAACTCTGGTTTGTCGGCTGAATCCTTGCTTATTAAGTGATGCGTATCAAAAAGATGCTTATAGAAGTCATCAATCATGTCGTCCAACCATGAATGATCCCTCAAGAAACTTGATCACATCGATAACTCATCCGGAAAAAGGTCTGATGCTCTGCCAGTCAATTCTTCCTCAGTCTATTCTACCAAACAGGAACCCAACACTTAGGTGTTCATATCTTCTCACTCTTTCATCACCGAAGGCTCAATCTCTGGAATGTGTTAGTCATGGTACTCTTGACTTCCCCAAGTCTGTGCTTTATTGAGATACTTCCTCTGAGAGATCTGGACCTGACTGTCGGACCTTGCTGCATGCTCTATTCTTGGTCACCGGACCAAAATACTCTTCAATCTGACTTCTGGTATAGATACAACATGTCCTGCGAATGTGTGGGATGGACTTTGTTGCCATCAATGACAACACTCATGAAGCCACACAATGTCTCTTGCCAACAGTAACAGTGGGTATAGAAAATCCCCACAAAAAAACTTCTCCATCTGCATTTTTTAATCATAGACACAACAACATGCACCTCAAATCCAACTGAAAGCCATTGAAGCCAAACTCATGAAAATAGAGACACAAAGATACTTCTTTTTTTAGCTCTATTGGAAACTAAGCAAGGATTCAAATAAATCATTGTTTGCCACTCACACCGTAGCTGTGAATCAAACATGCATCTGCAACATCTAGCTCCAGTACATCCATACAGAGCTTTAACGACTTTTCGCATCCCAAATGACTTTCAAACACCAAACAAAAAAAGATGCCCACAACATCTAAAACTGTGGGTATAGAGAATCTCCACAAAAAAAATTCTACATCTACATTTTTTAATCTTAGACACAACAACATGCACCACAAATCCAACCAAAAGCCATTAAAGTGAAACCCACAAAAACATAGACATATAGATACTTTTCTATCTAGTTTTATTGCAAATTAAGTAAAGGATTCAAATAAATCCTTACCTACCACTCACATCGTAGCTATGAATCAATACAACACCCAGCGAGCAAAGATTCTACAACATCCAGCGCCAAAAAAATGAAAACTAAACTAGTGAACACCGTAAAGATAAATTAAACATGTTAATAAAATTACCAAAAAACACAGAACTCTTAGACAACTCCTCTTGAAAGACATGTATCAATGATCGATGTCATCACCTAATCATTTACTTGTGAACATGACACCAATTAAAGAGCCAATAAATTCACCTTATGGATTGCCACTTTCCATTCACTTTGAAATGGGATAAAATTTAATCTATTTAATAAATTTGCACACTTATATTTCCCAGCGCTAGCTAATCAGCGTACTACAAAATAATTGTAGGAACTAAGAATAATGGCGGTAGAACTCCAACTGTGAAGAAAACAGAAGTCTCTTGTGAGTAGACGCTCTGCTAAGTGACAGGGATCATCTCAAATACATTACGATTTCAATGAATAAGGTGGGAGGAACAGCAACGAGAATGGATCTCGTTTTCTCCTCTGTCTCAATTGACCGCTCTCAGTCTGTAATGGTTAAATGGATTGAGGCTATGTAGTCATCTGCTTTTCTTCCGCCTGAAACTCAATCCTACGCCTTCAACAGCACATTAATTCTCTAGAATTTGACGGTCGATTATGTGGAGCCTGGCCTTGTCATTTCAACACTCAACGTCAAGCCAAACATCACGGTAGCCACCTCCACTACCTTAAATACCCATAAGTTGTGATGATTCTGCGTTAAATAAGGTACATGTTAGGTGACAGGTACCTAGATGTTTGTATATATTGTTTTAATGGCAATTCTTTTGGGGCTGTATCAGAATGTATATGATACATTGCATGGAGGAGTGGTGGCAATGATTGTGAGTATTATGGGATTGGCGGCTGTCAAGATGATTGCTGAAGATAAAGAGTTTGTACAGACTGAAATGAGCACTTCTTACCTGTTTGCTGCACGCATTGGAGTGAGTGCTTTCAATTTTCTCATCTCCTCTGTTTAATCTTGTTCCTTGTTGAGTGTTTCATAGCGTGTAGTAAATCTCCTTCGGCTTTATTTCACATTGATTGCATGGGCCGATGACTTTATTTTCGTGGTGCTTGTTTGATTGAATTAGGGTTTTGTAATGGGTGAATGTTTGATGGTTTGATTGAATTAGGGTTTTGCCATGGGTGAAAGTCTTTTAGTTTGATTAAATTAGAGTTTTGCCATGGGTGAAAGCTTTTTAGTTTGATTGAATTAGGGTTTTGTCATGGGTGAAAGTTTTAGGTTTGACAGAGCACTGACGAGTGCTTTTAAATTGTTATTGAAATGCGTTAATGAGGTTGAGGAGATTTTTTTTTTTAATTTCATATGCTTTGAGATTCCACATCCTGTTTTCTGTGATTCTACCTCCTTTGTTTTGTGTTCCCTGTGATTAATTCTGTGTGCTTCTGGTAACTGCTCATGTTGATACCTTCCCTTGTTCTTAAACTTTTTTTTTTAATATCTTGAGCTGGTGGGACTAAGGGCTCAAAATTTAACCTGCGTTCATTAGGATGCTCCATCTCAAAACTTGGTGAAGTTTAGAAATTCAATGGAATGGGGTAGTTGCCTTGGGATTACACCTAATTGCAGGAGGAATCGCCCCACCTCTGGCATTGGTAAAAATATATATAGTCCCAACTGGCAAACAAGAGATGTAACCTACAGGCATGGAAACCCAAGGAATTGACTACAATTAGTTGGGGACATCCTTGTATCACGAATCAAAGCAAGTCTTATCAATATTACAGACTTATGGTTACATAAGTATGGAAAGGTTTGCCTGGGCATATTTGAGTTCTTTGCCTTTCTCTTGTTTTGATTTGAGGAAAACCCATTGATTTCAAATTCAGAGGGAAACACCAATTTCGTAGTGTCACTGGAAATTGAGTTAGTGGATTCAATGGCAACATCATAAATGTCTGTGGCTTTAAAGCCCCCTTAAACTGGAACTCCAAACCATGTTATATTCAAGTTCGTGGAGGGGTCAACCTATGTCATATAGCCACATAAGCTTTCTATGGATTTGTGGAGTTTTATTAACCTATGTGTATCATTAGGCTTGAAGATTTAGTTTGATAATAAACTGGGAGAGACTGATGAAGGCAAAAGGATTTTTCATATTTACCCTAGATATGTCTTCCATAAAAGGCTAAACCCCTATAAGCCAAAAGGCTTCCATCAAGCCCATCAACTGCAAAAAACAAAACCCTAACAGGCCAAAAAAACCTACAGGCCAAGCACCAACACCAACTAAAAAGATGGCTTTCTATGAATAAGTTACTGTTGAAACTATTTTATTTTTATAGAAGTAGTGAGGGTTCTATTAGGGCCCTTGCAAGTTATGTGTGTTTTTTGGTAAAATGCATTGTTGTATGGTTTGTATGTTTGTATATACAAGTCCCCCATATACAAGGTCGTTTGTATATCGAGTCTTTGTACGGTCACATAGAATTCATCAGGTTTATATACATGGTTTTGCTTGTATGCATTGGGCTAACGATTTATTTTTACATACAAGGTGGACTCGACGAAGTTAAGAGTTGAAATGAATGTTCGGTCAAGTCCATTGCATGTATCTTATGTTTGTATGTTTGGCAGGGTGAAACATACAAAGCGATATACAAAGGGACATGCATGTCGCGAAACCGAAGTAACTATGAAATAAGGTTAAGTCATTGTACATTCCGTGCATTGTATGTAGGCTGTCGAGTTATACATTGCGTATACATACAAACTAGATTTCAGGAAAAATTTAAATCCGATTTAATGGATGCATTGGAGCTCATTGTATATCGGAAGATGCATTTCAGTATATACAAGCCAGAACCGAAAGGGGATACAAACGGTGGTTTAAAAAATGTTGAACTCTGAAAGTATATACAAAAGGGTTTGTATGTGTCCGCGCTTGTTTATAAAAGTTTGATACGTATACATACAAACCGGATTTTAGGAAAAATTTAAATCCGATTTAATGAATGCATCGGAGCTCATTGTATATCGAAAAATGCATTTCGGTATATACAAGCCGGAACCGAAAGGGGATACAAACTATGGTTTAAAAAATGTTGAAATCCGAAAGTATATACAAAAGGGTTTGTATGTGTCCGCGCTTGTATATAAAAATTTTCCGATATGCAAACGAAGGATGCAAGCCGATATACAAATAACGGATGTGAAAAGAAAATAAATATTCAAAAGTTCTTTGTATGTTTAAATGTTTGTATGTCTCCGATATACAATGCGATATGCAATGCGAAATATGTAAACATTTTAATATACATAGAATTTTCTATATTTAAACCCCTTTTGACATCCGGGTTGCATGTATCTTATGTTTGTATGTTTGGCAGGACGAAACATACAAAGCGATATACAAAGGGACATGTATGTCACGGAATCGAAGTAACTATGAAATAAGGTTAAGTCGTTGTACATTTCATGCATTGTATGTAGGCTGTCGAGTTATATATTGCGTATACATACAAACCAGATTTCAGAAAAAATTTAAATCCAATTAATGGATGCATCGAAGCTCATTGTATATCGGAAGATGGATTTCGGTATATACAAGCTGGAATCGAAAGGGGATACAAACTGTGGTTTAAAAAATGTTGAACTTTGAAAGTATATACAAAAGGGTTTGTATGTGTCCGCGCTTGTGTTATAAAAGTTTGATACGTATACATACAAACTGGATTTTAGGAAAAATTTAAATCCGATTTAATGATGCATCGGAGCTCATTGTATATCAGAAAATGCATTTCAGTATATACAAGCCGGAACCGAAAGGGAATACAAACTGTGGTTTAAAAAACGTTGAAGTCCGAAAGTATATACAAAAGGGTTTGTATGTGTTTGCGCTTGTATATAAAAATTTTCTGATATGCAAACGAAGGATGCAAGCCGATATACAAAGAACGGATGTGAAAAGAAATTCAATATTCAAAAGTTCTTTGTATGTTTAAATGTTTGTATGTCTTCGATATACAATGCGATATGCAATGCAAAATATGCAAGCCGGATCTCAAAAGGGGTTTAAATATAAAAAATTCTTTGTATATTAAAATGCAAAGGAGGATGCGGAACTTAGCAGTCATCAGCCATCGACGAAAGGTTAAAAGGCTAGGCTGACAATGGAAATCTCGCCGAAGACAAAGAGAACAAAGCCGTCATCGGGTGTCGGTAGAGGAAGAAAAGACTGAGCCGATAGAAGTTGGTCTTACCGAAGACAAAGTGGCGATGACATATCAGAAGGTGAAGTCTACACAGGCCTATGTGAGCATAATATTTGTATGTCCTTTCGAACTGAAACTTTTATTAAACCGCAATATGTATCCCCTTTTGGCTCTGACTTGTATATACCGAAATGCATCTTTTCGATATACATTGAGTCCCGATGCATTCATTATATCAGATTTAAACTTTCTTGGATTCTGCGTTGTAAATCACGCAATGTATGTATCGAAACATACATACAATGCAGAAACATACAACGACTAAACCTTGTTTCATAGTTATTTCAATTCTGCGACATGCATATCCCTTTGTATATCCCGTTGTATGTTTCGCCTTGCCAAATTTAAACTTTCTTGGATTTCGCGTTGTATATCCCGCAATGTATGTATGTTTCGTGAAGAGATCTTGGAGAAACTCTTACTTGCCAAAGACTATTGGTATAGGTAAGTAACATTTATCATCATTTGAATTTCATCCTATACCAAGTACATAAATATGAAAACTAATCCTAGCTCTTATGGCATCTCACATATATGAATGACAACAAAGAGGATCTGCCCATATTCATGGCTTCCTTTGGTTCCAAGGAGCACCTGCCATGGAGAGCATGGATTTTAATAGTCCAGAAGCAGTTCAAAGTGTTGTGCAATACATGAGTAGATATGTTTCTGCATGGAACCCAAAAAAAGATAGCTAAAGGGAACAAATGGTGAACCACTCCATCCATGATGACCCTTGCTTGTTGGACACACCAGTAATCCTTGCATATAACCCCACAGACATGCTTGCAAAGAACAGGGTCATCATTGTTGTGTTGTTACAAAGCTCCTTGGGATTTGCATGCATCATCTACTTTTTCTACAAATGATACTGGGCACACAACATTCCTACCTGCCAGAAATGATGATAGGGTCAACATCCACAACCCAGCAATTCTATCAAATTGGCGTGCAAATGTTGATTGCCAACCTGTTTTGTCACGCCATACAGTACTAAAATATATTGCAAAGTATGTTCGGTCAAGTCCGTTGCATGTATCTTATGTTTGTATGTTTGGTAGGGCGAAACATACAAAGTGATATACAAAGGGACATGCATGTCACGAAACCGAAGTAACTATGACATAAGGTTAAGTCGTACATTCCGTGCATTATATGTAGGCTGTCGAGTTATACATTGCGTATACATACAAACTGGATTTCAGGAAAAATTTAAATCCGATTTAATGGATGCATCGGAGCTCATTGTATATCGGAAGATGCATTTCGGTATATACAAGCCGGAACCGAAAGGGGATACAAACTGTGGTTTAAAAAACGTTGAAGTCTGAAAGTATATACAAAAGGGTTTGCATGTGTCCACACTTGTTTATAAAAGTTTGATAGATTTAAATCCGATTTAATGAATGCATCGGAGCTCATTGTATATCAGAAAATGCATTTCGGTATATTCAAGCCGGAACCGAAGGGGATACAAACTGTGGTTTAAAAAACATTGAAGTCCGAAAGTATATAGAAAAGGGTTTGTATGTGTCCACACTTGTATATAAAAGTTTGATACAAGTGTTGATAAAAGTTGTGTCGGGAAGATATAAGCTATCGGAATGAAAATTTTAGATGGACCTGATGAAGTGAGTTTCACCGATAGAAAGTATGTCGGGAAGATATAAACCATCGGAGTGAAAATTTTAGATCGACCCGACGAAGTAAGTTACACCTGAATGAAAATTATTTTATCAATTCTTATTGAAATTTCATCACATTAACTATTATCTTCTTTCATTTATATTAGTAAATTTCTTTTTCTATGGGAGATCACTTATCCCTATAAATCATTTAAAAAATAGAATTTTGATAATTATAGTTCACTTTTAAGTAGATTCTCTATATTGTATATATGTAGTAAATTAATTGAAAAAAAATGCACATTTATTCATAACTATTTTAAAAATAATTATGTGAGGTTACAATAAATTTATTTTCTACAACTAATATCTAATATTATGCACATAAGGCATAACTATATTTTTCTATTAAATACATACTAAAATGGCTCATAATCATTTTTATAAGTATGTATTTGATAATCACATTAATATGAACATTATATTAATATAAATATTACAATTTTGTTATAATATTTCCATAGATTTTAAAAAAAAATATTATTCTTTCAACATTAAAATAAATATTATTTGTTTAATAAAAAAAAACTCATTACTACATTTGAATATTTAATAAGAATTATACATTAATTATTACTATATATTACTTCTATACCATTAGTAATTCCCCTTTTAATATAAACTACATATCTAATACGATTTGAAGAATAACAACATTTATTACTGCACAAATCTGATTTACTAAGTTTATTCTACCTTATATAATTCAGTAGGGTACAATAGAATTATGTTCTACAACTTATTTATTAAACCCTATGAAATACCATATGTTTATATTTACCTATGAAATACCTTAAATAATTATTAAGTGTAGCGATCCTAGGGCTCGCTGCCAAGGTTGGAATGATAACCAATTGAAAAAAGAGGACTAATCCACTGATATAAAGTCTGAATTAGATGTCTGTAGCTGCTGATAACAAAATCAGCCTATGTCCATCCCTTAAATGTTATAATAAAAAAATTCTTTTGTTGTATATATATTATTTATAAATTTGATATTTTAAATATTAATGAAATAATATAATTAATTATATATTAATAATAGAATGTATATTAAATTATTGATTATACAAATTAAAACAAATAAATCATAATAATGCCACAAAAAAATCTAAATCTAACTATATTTCAATATAATAAAAAAAATATCGGCGTGCCCATTGAACCTAAGGGTCCAATTGCTAGTTTAATCCTAGACACAACAACATGCACCACAAATCCAACCAAAAAGCCATTGAAGAGAAACCCACAAAAACACAAACACATAGATACTTCTCTATCTAGTTTCACTGGTTTTATTGCAAATTAAGGAAGGATTCAAATAAATCCTGCGGTGAAGAAAACAGAAGTCTCTTGTGAGCAGAGGCTCTGCCAAGTGACAGGAATCATCTCAGGTACATTACGATTTTAATGAATAAGGCGGGAGGAAGAGCAGCGGGAATGGATCCCGTTTTCTCCTCCGTCTCAATTGACCGCTCTCAGTCTGTAACGGTTAAATGGATTGAGGCTATGCAGTCATCTGCTTTTCTTCCGCCTGAAACTCAATCCTACGCCTTCAACAGCACATTAATTCTCCGGAATTTGACGGTCGATCGTGTGGAGCCTGGCCTTGTCATTTCAACACTCAACGTCAAGCCAAACATCACGGTAGCCACCTCCACTACCTTAACCACCCATAAGTTGTGATGATTCTGCGTTAAAAAAGGTACATATTAGGCGACAGGTACCTAGATGTTTGTATATATTGTTTTAATGGCAATTCATTTGGGGGCTGTATCAGAATGTATATGATACATTGCATGGAGGAGTGGTGGCAATGATTGCGAGTATTATGGGATTGGCGGCTGTCAAGACGGTTGCCGGAGATAAAGAGTTTGTACAGACTGAAATGAGCATTTCTTACATGTCTGCTGCACGCATTGGAGTGAGTGCTTTCAATTTTCTCATCTCCTCTGTTTAATCTTGTTCCTTGTTGAGTGTTTCATAGCGTGTAGTAAATCTCCTTCGGCTTTATTTCATATTGATTGCATGGGCCGATGACTTTATTTTCGTGGTGCTTGTTTGATTGAATTAGGGTTTTGTAATGGGTGAATGTTTAATGGTTTGATTGAATTAGGGTTTTGTCATGGGTGAAAGTTTTTTAGTTTGATTGAATTAGGGTTTTGCCATGGGTGAAAGCTTTTTAGTTTGATTGAATTAGGGTTTTGTCATGGGTGAAAGTTTTAGGTTTGACAGAGCACTGACGAGTGCTTTTAAACTGTTATTGAAATGCGTTAATGAGGTTGAGGAGATTTTTTTTTTAAAATTTCATATGCTTTGAGATTCCACGTCCTGTTTTCTGTGATCCTACCGTCTTGTTTCGTGTTTCCTGTGATCAATTCTGTGTGCTTCTGGTAACTGCTCATGTTGATACCTTCCCTTGTTCTTAAACTTTTTTTTTTTTTTTAATATCTTGAGCTGGTGGGACTAAGGGCTCAAAATTTAACCTGCGTTCATTAGGATGCTCCATCTCAAAACTTGGTGAAGTTTAGAAATTCAATGGAATGGGGTAGTTACCTTGGGATTACATCTAATTGCAGGAGGAATCGCCCCACCTCTGGCATTGGTAAAAATATTTATTGTCCCAACTGGTAAACAAGAGATGTAACCTACAGGCATGGAAACCCAAGGAATTGACTACAATTAGTTGGGGACATCCTTGTATCACGAATGAAAGCAATTCTTATCAATATTACAGACTTATGGTTACATAAGTATGGAAAGGTTTGCCTGGGCATATTTGAGTTCATTGCCTTTCTCTTGTTTTGATTTGAGGAAAACCCATTGATTTCAAATTCAGAGGGAAACACCAATTTCGTAGTGTCACTGGAAATTGAGTTAGTGGATTCAATGGCAACGTCATAAATGTCTGTGGCTTTAAAGCCCCCCTAAACTGGAACTCCAAACCATATTATATTCAAGTTCATGGAGGGGTCAACCTATGTCATACAGCCACATAAGCTTTCTATGGATTTGTGGAGTTCTGTTGACCTATGTGTATCATTAGGCTTGAAGATCTAGTTTGATTATAAACTGGGAGGGACTGATGAAGGCAAAAGGATTTTTCATATTTACCCTAGATATGTCTTCCATAAAAGGCTGAAAACCCCTATAAGCCAAAAGGCTTCCATCAAGCCCATCAACCGCAAAAAACAAAACCCTGACAGGCCAAAAAAACCTACAGGCCAAGCACCAACACCAACTAAAAAGATGGCTTTCTATGAATAAGTTACTGTTGAAACTGTTTTTTTTATAGAAGTAGTGAGGGTTCTATTAGGGCTCTTGCCCATGAAATATAACACAAAATACATACATCAATTTATAAATATTAATAACGAACAAAAAACACCTTTAGTCTTAAACCCCAATAAGCCAAAAGGCTTCTGTCAAGCTCATCAATCACAAAAAACAAAACCCTAACAGGCCAAAAAAACTGCAACCCAAACACCAACTAAAAAGATCACAGCGGGGCTTTCTCAGATGTGAAACATCAATGCTCACCACCCTGTGTTTTTCATCCTTTCCAACCCTTGCAGCCCCAGCATCCATGACACCGTCATCACCCACATGGCTCTGAGCCAGCTTATCCCCATTGCCATCATGCTGCCTGAACAAGACCCCTGGTAAAACTGTACGAATTTTCTTAGCACACCACCAGCCAGAAAAGGGAGGGAAAACTGTGAGGAAAGCTCCAATTCGCCCTCCTTATTCATGATAAACAGGGAGTTGACCACTAAGGCTAGGTCTCTGCAGAAGTCTACTAGCTCCTCTTCCTGCTGATTCACCTCCTGAATTTCATCCCTTAATGCACTAATTTCCTCATGCACACAGGGGCCATGAGGCTTAAGAGAATCTGCTTTGCCGCTGAGGGAGACACCACCACCACTGCTGTCTATGCTGCAAAATCTGGGAGCACTAACCCAATAATCCATTCCCTAACAGCTCGTTTTGGCACCAAGTCTTCCAGCTTTGAAATGAAATCAGCAGCAATGGTACTCCTAGACCTTTAATTACCAGTATTTGCTATGCCCTCAAGCCCCAGGACCATTTCAGGGTCTCTGCATTTGGACATGTAAACACTGCCTTCAACCTTCAACCTGTGATCAATGACAGCTCCATGATAAAAGGGGTGTCTGTTCCTCCCCTCCACTCATCACCTAGCCATAGTCAAATGCCTGTCTCAGACTCATAGTGCGGCCGGGAACAGAGACCTGCACCCAAACACCTGGCAAAAGCAAGAAAGCCTGCATAAAACATTGAAAATGCTTCTAGATGCCGCAAGATAAATCCTTTTGCATGCGCCACAGGGCTACACACTCATTATGAAGCTGCTGCCTTAGCCAATTAAACTCTTAACTAAAAAATTTAAACAAGAACGGTTAAAGGCCAGGAGCCTCCAACGTGGATTCTCCCATGTGAACCAGAGAATCAGAGAGAACCAAAGAATCCAACCCCTCCCAGACCTCTGATCAATCACTGATTTCTGTCGTCAAAGGATTCAACTCAATGCCGGAGTTTGCTAGAGAATCTGCTACCTTTTTTACACTCTCGAAAACAATGAGTGAAAAAAATATCATCAAAATAATTATAGAGTTCTAACGCCTCCTCCAATAAACTTTTGAATTTCCAGCACCGAGCACACATCTTGGACAACCTGGCAATCACCATCATAGAATCACCTTCCACAATTAGCTTTTTGCAACTCACAGAAAGTGCCAACTTGATACCTTCCGCAACTGCCATCCACTCAGCTTCATTGTTAGTAATAGAACCCAAGAAAAAGGACCCCCCCTTCACAAAAAGATGCGCTTCATTTCTCAGCATGCAACCAGCTTCTGCCAACCAAAGGTTACCTCTAGAATCACCATCAAGATCAAGCTTCAAGAAGCCCTTAGGTGGTCTCTTCCAAATTTGATTACTCCACACCACCGATTTACCAATTACCCTATAAACAGGGATGTTACTGTTGAAACTGCTAATTTCTTCTCAGCCAATGAATTTAATCCATTTTTAAATTTGTGGTCCTGCCATGGTCCTGCACTCTATGGTTGTTGATCAGACCAACTTAACTCAAATCCAAATGAAAACCTGAAAAACAAAATTGAGAACAAATGAAACATAGAAGACTTTAAGTTTAATGCTTGATGTTTTCAACCTTTGTGAACAAAATTAAAAACAAATGAAACATATTATGCTTTAAGTTTAATGTTGATTTTTTCTTCCTTTGTGCAATGCTTTGCTTTATTTACCTTGGGCATATTTCTTTTTGGCTTGTAGGTATCTGTGGAATCAGATTTGTCTTTTGACGTATGGACTTAAGCGTATGCTTTTAAATAGACTATACACTGTCCTCTGATTTGTGAATAAAGGGATCTTGAGCTGTGAAATTTGTTTGATTTTTATTTTTTATTTTAGAAAATCATATGTTAAAGGATTCACAGGATTTTAACAGTCTTTTGAGGAATTTTTTTCTGATTCTTGCAATCCTTTGGTAGCCTTCTTCCACAGATACTGGTCATCAAGTATGCTAGAGTTTTGTTGAGATATATCCAATAAAGTGATATGCTATGATGTTAAAAAATACAGTGGTTGTCAGTTGTTTCTCATATATGTGGGAAAATGTTAACAGAATGAGATACAGCGATGCCCAACCTAGGAGCGCCATTTGTGCTTGTAAACTTTATTTTATGTTCTAATCACTTCCTTTGAATGTGCGTGAACTTCGCATGCTGATCATGCATGTGTTTTGTAGTCACTGTTTTTATATCGTTTGTGAACCTACACTTTTTTCCACAAATCCATAGTCTTGAGTTAAAACTATTGCGGATCCAATTGCAGCGATTCAATGTTTCTCTGCACAGGAATTTATGAATGTGATGGTATATATGGTGCACTGACATAGGACTGGACGATAGTGATTCTCAAACCCACTGCCCTTTTTCCTTAGAAAAACTATGGCAAGGAACTGACAAAAACCAAACCATGCGTGTGAGATGAATGTGAAGTTAATTGCTGGAAATTGGAAAGTGTACATCTATCCTGAAGCTTGTTTTTTGTGATGATTTGAGATAAATACTTGACAAATTTTGGATGTTTCAGGGTTAATGTAACTAAAATTTTGCTTTGTTATTCTTACCAATCTATTCTAACAACTAAATATTTACATTTCTTTCAATGCTGAACATTGGTGCAGACTCTTAAGCCTTCAACGAAAAAATAAAATAAATAAAAACTGTTTTAAAGGTTTAGAAGACAGTTTTCTTTGCAGTATAAGAGTGGTCCCTTTTCGAGCTTGTAATCTTGGATGGAAAAGAAAATTGTTTTTCACTATCTTTCTCCTTAGCATCGTTCTAGACAAAGTCAAGGTGAGGTGCACTTATTGTAATCATATCTTTGTTCTTTAACAAAGGTGTCTTTTTTATGGATGATATGTTTGGTTTTCTTTGACAAGGCAGCAGCTATTCAAAGTTTGCAGCCAAATATGAGGCCTCTTAGGCATAGCAATATGCTAAAGTTCAAGAACTCACAAGATTTAAATTATAGTTTATTATTTAAAACACAAAGTGGCCAACAAAATTCTGTAAAAATATAAGCATACGTAGATATCGAATTATACTGTATATATTGAATTCTGTTGACAGTACCTTAGTTTTTGGTCTTAATGTTACGGTTCAAACAGTCTATTGTAGCCCTTGTGATTTCTCATGGGCTTGTGTACATGTTTGCCCGCCCTTCTCGTAATACATGCTGGTCACACTTGACTGTTTTTCATGTTGTACTTCTTTCTTGTGTTGGGCAGCACTACACGATGCTATTATTTAAATAATAGATAGGTGTTGATAGCTCACAATTTTTCCTTGCCAACACCCAATCGTAAAATTCTAGATCCATCCGTTAGTGAAGTTCATATATCCCATAGTTTGGTTTTCTTGGATTGCTTCTCAGCGACCAAGCTACCTGAAATTGAGCTTTCCTTCCATTATAGGATTTATCAGACAGCCGATATAATTGGTTAACATGGATATGATCAAAGTTGGAAAACTCGGACTCGGCAGCCCAAAATAGGACTCAACTCGGACTCGGCACTTGGCACTCAGCATGGACTCGGGAAAAAACCCGGCTAGGACTTGGCAAAAAAAAAAACCGTAGTTTAAAAAAAAAAAATTAATGCATTTAGAGAACATAAGAGCCTAATTTGATTATCAATTTGTCATAATTCAAAGATTACACGTCATATGATCATCAAACACTCAATAATTGAAATTTCATCATTGCATAATTGAAATTTTGTCATAATTGAAATTTCATAATTGAAAAGTTCAAATTCAAATTTCAGCAAGGCATTTTTTAATCTTGTTTTTGGGCGTTCCAGCCGTCCCCGCGAGTCCCTACATGGGACTCGCGAGTCCGACCTCAGGTTTCGTGCGAGTCTTGAGTCCGGACTCGTGAGTCCCGTGCAAGGACTCGCATGGACTCGACACACGAGTCCGTGGCGAGTCGACTCGGCCAGCTGAGGTCCGTGGCAAGTCCCAGAGAGTCTGCCAACTATGGATATGATATTATTGTACTTTGCCAATGATTGGTTCCATTTTGACTAGTACCGATGGTAAAAGAAAGCTTAAAGAAAGTGTAATAGTTCTTAGAAAGCACAATAGCTCTCTGACATGTCATATATCAATCGATAAACATTTGCTTTTAACTTTTGACTAAGTAATTACATGATCACAAGTCACAACCCCATGGATGATAATCTCTAACATGTTAATTCATTACCTAGGTTTAAGGCACCTCCTGGTACATGAACATGGTAAAACAAGAGTAGACTTTGGGGTACCACTTGGTGCAAGTATAAGAGTAATTGAGCTTAGGACACTTGAGATTCAGAGCTGTTTGAATAGCATTGCTTAATTATGGAACCTTGCATTATGTCAATAGTTACTTAGAATCGATCAAAATTTACATTTGCATGAATTCCCCCATACTTGTATTTGGGTCTATATGTTTTGTTTTATTTGCACCTCACCAAAATGTATTGTATATGTATAATATGGCCTAATCACATGAAGAATTTGATGTCTTGATAAATAAACCTAAAAAGATATGGTGTCAAAAGCTTCATAGGAGTTGGCAAGCACTACATCCATTTTTGTTGGTTCTTTTTAAATTTAACTAAGGCAAAATAACATTCTCCATTCTTTAAGCTCAATGTCTAATTATAAATGTATTGATCATACTTTGAACACTTTTAGTTCATATCATTCTTAAATTGTATTCTAATGTAATCTTCTAGAGAAAGTTTTGCATCTCCAAGTCAATTTTTTCAACATGTGAAGGTTATGGCAGACATTGAAAATGACTAAATATTGTTTTCCTTATTTGAAAATCAATCCCTTTAAACAAACCTTTGGTCGCTAATATGGCAACTCTTAATAACCTTTAACCAAAGTGATTCTTAAAATTCACAATCACCAATAAAATAAGATTCAATAAAATGGTTAGACATCCTTTTTTTGAATCATAACTTTGTTGTAAGGTGTGCGCCCTTGGTCTCCTTATGCTGTGCAGCGCAGTGCAGCGCTTGGGTTCGTGACAAGGCTTAATTGCCTCCCGTGGGTTCATTAACTCTGGCGGTTGTATCGGGCATTAATAGGTTGATCTTTTGGTGCAACGACAACTGTCTTTGCAACACTTGGTATCAAAGTCTAGGTCACAAGTTCGAACCCCTCGCTTGCGTTGGGGGGGATTGTTGCAAAGTGTGTGCTCTTGGTCTCCTTGTGTTGTGCAGCACAACGCATCGCTTGGGTTCATGACAAGGCTTAACTGCCTCTCGTGGATTCATTAACTTTGACAGTTGTATTGGGCATTAGTAGGTCAATCGTTTGGTGCAAGGACAACTGTCTTTGCAACAAACTTGATGTGATTAAAATTTTAGACCTTATCACAAACTTTGCCTAACATGAATTGGTACAAGCTCTATTATTACACCTCAAAGGTTGGTAACTAAACTCAACTATATATTGTGTTGAAACAATTTATGGATTGAACCTCAAGATTTTACATTTACTTTCAATAAAATAAGTATTGAAATAAGTATATCGATCAAGTAAAGGTCACATAAGTCATGATAATGGGGGGTATTAGAGTGTAAGTTAAGTTTGACTTTTCCTTGTTATTTAGAAAGACACTTCTTACATAAAAGTATTATCTCCTTGTATCGAAAGGGGTCACAATGAGTTTATTTATATTGGTTCAACAAGATAAGATGCATCTACGACCATATCATTATTCCACAATGAACCCCAAAATTGGGTCTCAACACTTGATCGTTTTAGTTGTCCATTTTATCTTGATTTGTGATCAAATCAAGTTATCAATAATGGTTCAACAAGGTTAGGTACACTACAAAACAACTCATTCGATTTATATCTACATTAACTAGTAGATTTTAAAACAACTCATTCGATTTATATCTACATTAACTAGTAGATATTAACCTCCCAATGGTGGCCATATTTCATAATTCCTATTAGTTTCAACACTATTTGACAATTGAGCATAAACTTCATCACATATTCTCCTGTTTCAAATTAGTACCAATAGGTGACATGTTTCAATTAGTTGGCACTTTGTTTGTGGCACTTTGTTTGCTTGTAAAAGGAGGAGACCATTGGACATCTATGTTTCAAATGGAAACTTTTGTTGAATATCAACTTGGTTGGAACTAGGTTCAAGGATCTAGGATATCTCACATTAGCGGCTTATGAGGATTTAGAGAAATGTGTTTTCCTTCTATGTGGATGTGTTCCAAAACTTTAAGTTTGCATTTCCTATGAGACTAACATACATTTACTTGACGAGTTTGGTTATAGTCAATTTAACTATAAAAAGAAACAAACATTTGCTATAAGAATACAATCCTAATTAATTTAACAAGTTGGGGTTGTAATTGGTTATAATCAGCTTAACTAAAAAAGAAACATGCATTTGCTATAAGAGTACAATCCTAATTAATTTAACATGTTGTATGGAACATCTTGCAATCTTCATATAATAAAATTGATAGGGGTTGCAATTGGTTTTAAAATTGATGAACTTAGCCCATGTAAAAAGAGGGATTTCTAACCTAAATATCTAAGGCTTGCCCATATGCATTTGATGTTTGATAAAAGCAAGGTTAAAAATTATTGGTATTGTGGAATATATATTGTAGTCACATCTTTTTAATTTTTCCTATGACATAGAAGTTCCATAGTAATAGTAGTTTGTGTAATGGGTGAATACGTGCCTTTTTGTTCTAAATAAGAAAACTTTGTTAGTGTTTTATTTATTTGCTATGCATTTTATAATTGGAAAGGGACTAATTTCTTGTTATGGATGATGGTAACATATCATTGGTGAGCCAGTGATATTTTAATATGAAAATACAATTAAAATGGGTAGTTTATTGCTAATGGTAGATAGTAGGTGTATCATGTAATGATTTGAATAAAAGTTATCGGTTATGCAAAATGATCATTCAATAGATTTGATTAAGAACCTATAATAATGAGAAAAGTTTCGATTTGAATTCAAATCAAAACTTAGCCAAATAAGAGTATTATCTATTATGCTAAATAATTATTTAACAGATTTCATTAAGAAATTATAGTAAATGGAAATAAGTTTTTTTATAGTTAAAACATAACTTGGTGCATACTTTTATGACATAGAATTTGTATCAATCTCTTTGGAGTAAGGATGATGAATGCGAAAGTAAGATGAATTTCTAACATTTTTTTAATGCTTCATTGCCAACCATACTTGCATGCAAGGTATAAAATTTATATGGACATTATGTAGTACTAAATTATATATAATTTACAAGTAAGATAGTTTAGATTATTTTTTTCATTCTTATTTGAAGTTAATGTGATGATATTATTGACGCACTTAGTTCCAATGTGGGTATAGCATTTTTCATGCATAAAAATTATTATTATTTATTAGTGTTATAACATTTTATTGATCTTATATATAAAAGTTTAATAAAACGCATCAAACACATTTAAGTTTAAATTTGATAGTAAAATTTTAATTGTATAGGTTGAATTGGAGGTTGAGGCAAAAGTGTTGAGGTTGGGGAAGAGTATAGCAATAGCCTCCATCGACATAAGAAACAAGGATTCAAAACAAGTAACATTTCAAGGTCGATGCACATTTTACAGCATGCCAACATCACGTATATGATATTTTTATTCTCTATTTGGTACACCATTGGGAGTCAAATTGTAAAATGTCCATATTGTGTAAACAATATTATTCTAGAGTTGGAATGGTATTATTATTTCCCAACTTTAATTGACATTATGATTATTAAAACAATGCAACACCCATGCTTGTTTGGTAAGCCTAATTTTCAACATGTTCCTATATTAAAGCATAAAGCTTAGAAGATGGACCACATATAGATGGACATTAGATGTATAACCATATCTTGATCATGAATGAGATGGGCAAACTTTTTGATGTGTGTCTAGTGCATTAGGTACAAGTGTTAATTTGGGGTACTAGCACTTGCCTTATTTTGGTGCACCATTGTGGACCTTATTTTGGCTCTTGTTTGAGTAATATGCTAACTATGTGGCACAAAAATTATGCTTGTCTCATTGATGCAACCTTTTTTATTTGTGCACTGGCATGTTTGGTGCATATTTTGTGTATGCTATATTTATCATATGTTGTGTCAGTGTATCTCTATATTTTACAAATTGGTGGTTGTTTGGGCATTTTTGGCATTTTGGCATAGAGTTCATAATTGAATATGTCATGGAGTGTCTTTATTTATAACTTGTTTGTAACTCAACTAATTACATGTGAACTAACTCAAATTAGATACCAAAGAGCTTATACATCACTACCTAACTCACATGGTTCCATCACATGTTAAACCACAATTACAACACAAGAAAGAGACTCAATAGATGCCTTTATCTAGTATTTCAAGGATACAATGAGATAACTAATCAGAAAATATTGACATAATCTGCATCATATTGAATCAACTCATATTCCCTTAAGGTTTTTGCATTTGGCAACTTAATGTAAACTAAGCAGTATGCTCAATATTATAAGGCTTCTTCCTCATACTCTCAAAAAATGATAAGAGAATTATTATTTTTGATTAGTAGTTTAAGATGGGTTTTTAAAAGGGCCCAAATCCTTTTGCAACAATCAATAAATGAACATTAAAGGCTTATATACATAAGAGAAAAACAACCATCTCCAAGAAGACAACAAGGGACAAAGCTGAAAACCAATAGCAAAATAACAAGGAAATAGTAGATTGGCAACACAAGAACAACAAAGGCCACCAAACTATAGTTGAGAGGAGGAAAGACCCTTCAACGAGTCTATTGCATTCCACTCCTCCCTTAGGAAATCCAGATGATCCTCTTGTTGGCAAGAGACACTATATGGACTCATGAATGTTGTCATTGATGGCAACAAAGGTTATCCCACACATCCGCAGGACATGATGAGTCTTTACCAAAAGTCAGATTGAAGAAGTGTTGAGGTCCGGTAAGCAAGAACAGAGCAGTTAGTAAGGTCCGACAAACAGGTCCAAATCTTTCAGAAGAAGTATCTCAGTGAAGTGCGGATTTGGAGAAGTCAAGAGGAGTACCTGGACAAATAGAATCTAAGGATTTAGCCTCCGGTGTTGAAAGGGTAAAGAGATATGAATACTTGAGTGTCAGGTTCCTGATTGACAGTGTGAACAAAGGAAGAACTGATTGGCAGAACATAAGACATTATTTCGGATGTGTTACTAATGATGGTAAAGGTTCTTAAGGCATAAGTTATGATTGGCCGACATGATTGATGACTTCTACAAGTATACCTTTGATCCGCATTCCTTGGTATGCAAGGATTCAGCCGACAGACCAGAGTTTGAGAAAAATATTGACTATTCCGGATGCCAACTAGAAAGGTGATTAAATCACTTGTGAGGATATATATACATGATTGATTTAAATGTGAAGTGTGCGGAAAAAAAATGATAAGTGCGAAGATAAGCAACAGAGCAGAGTAAAAGATAGTAAAAGAGATCCGAAATGTGATAGTACTGCTACATCAAAAGAGAGTAAGAATGAAGTGCAACAGATCAATTTATTGAGCTTAACCGGAACTGAATCTTAGCATGTGTGGATGCTTCTCATCAGTTCAAACATTGAGTTACCTTCCTTTTCTGTAAACAGTGAGTCTCTTGTAGGCAGTGAGCCTCTTGTGAGCAGTGTGCTCGGGCAGTGAGCCCTAATTAGCAAGTGTCATTTTGTATCTTCTATTCTTCTAACAGAGAATAATATCTTAGGTTAATCACCCCGTGGTTTTTTCCCTTAACAAGGTTTCCACGTCAAAATCATTGTGTCATGTGCATTGGTGTTATTTACATTTCATAGTTATGCTTGCCTATAGAATTTGATGTTGCATTAACTGTTAAGAAAGCACAGAAAGTTGAATTATTAGGATAACTGATTCACCCCCCCTCTCAGTTATCAACAATTGGTATTAGAGCCAAGTTCCTCCCAACTGAGCCTAACAGCTTGAGGAAGATCTGGGAATTCAAATGGATGTGTATGGTATGACAGAGCAACTTAAGTTTGCCCTTGATGATCTTGAGCAGTCAAATTTTGTAGTCAATGAATTAAAAGAAAGACTCAAACAGGCTGATGATTTCATAAAAGAACTAAAAGACAAACTGAGTCTCTCTATGAAAAAGAGAAAGGAGCTACTTCAGCAATTAGCAAGTCAAGGTGAAGCAAATGATACAAATGAAGACTTGAAGGAGAAAACTAAGTTATGTGAAAAATTGTCAAAAGAGGTCATTATGGTAAGACATGAAATGGAATCAGGTGTTATAAAATTCAGCCAAGAAATTGAAGAAAAAAGAAAGATTGAAGATGATCTAAGACAATCTCTCAAAGAAAAATCAGAAAACTGCCACAAAATGGATAGAATAATCAGGCATCTTGAATCTGATCTTGAAGATGCTAGAGATAATGAAGAAAAACTTGAGGATCAAATTGTCTCTCTTAAAAGGGATCTTCAAACAGCAAATGAATACAAAGAGAAATTCAAGATAAGTTTTGCTCAACTTGAAGTTCTCTTTGAAAGCCAAAAGAGGGCAAATGACAAGTGTGGCCTGGGATATGAAAAAGGTGAAAGCTTCGGATCTGGTCAGAAGATTTTTGAATCAGAAAATCTAAGGATCAGGCTTAAAAGACTTTCGGTAAGACAACCTAATGCTCAAAGATATCCATCCTTCAATGGATACTGCCACAACTGCAATAACTTTGGTCATAAAGCTAATCAGTGTAGAAAGAGAATGAATCAGACTAATACATCCTTCTCTGGACAGTGTTTTAACTGCAAAAGGTATGGTTACAAATCTCATGAATGCAGAAACATGCAAATAAACAGTTCATTCAATGGTAGATACTTTGCATGCAATAGAATGGCTCATATGGCTAATCAATGTAGATCAAGAGGATTTCAATCAAATACGCAAAGAAATGTTGTTTGCCAAATTTGCAATAGATCCGGTCATATTGTCAAATTCTGTAGGAACAAGAATCAGGACAAAAGAGGTTCGATACATCATAATCAGAATCAAGACAAGGGAAAACGAAAAGTGAATGCGGATGAAGTTCACAATGAGATGAGCAAAATTTGGGTGAAGAAAAGTACAGAGAATATAGGGGATAGATCCGCCCCAGACTCTGGTGCTGATATTCCTTCCGGAAATTAAAAAAATGAGCTCTGGCTCAGGGGGAGACACAAAGAAAACCATTTTCCCCTAGCCAGTCAATTGGTGCCGGAATTGGCACAAGGAGAGATGCAGATTAAAGGGTTCATAAGAGAAACTCCTAAATAAACTATGGTTAAGATTTGGAAGAACTGCAAGATGTTCAGATCAAGATTGATCCAGTTCTTCAAGTCATCCGATTAAAGCAAACCGGAATGACTTAGGTCGAGCATTTATTGCAACTTGGTTTTAGGGTTTGCGGAACAATATAAGGGTTCCTCTTATTAAACATTTGCTCATTCTGCATTCAAGAAGAAGAAAAGAGGTGCTTTGCAACAAATTTCCTCAAGCCCATCAAAGATCATTTGCAGAAGTCAATTCTTCCAGAAATCGATCCGGCTCACTCCGTGAAAGCTAAAGGCGCAAAAGGTATTTTCCGTTTTCAAATATCTCTCTACAAATCTTTTGAAAAGATGTCTACTCTGAATATTGTGAAGATCACTGATAGGCCTCGCCCCAAATTCAAGAAACATCCTTATAAATCCTTGGAAGTATTTCCCCTAGGAGCATTTTCCAGTGTTCCGCATGGTGTGTTGCATACAAAAGATATTAGGGTTTACATACACGCGAATATTGAAGAGTTCGGGGAATTCAAACTAAGAGACATCTATCATAAACAATTGATAGATGATGCTTTTGAACTTAAACCTCAATATAAGGGCATCCAGGAGAAACATTTTGATCAGTTCATTTATTTCCCTTGCTTTGAAGAAGATGAATGGGTCCAGTATGTACTGAGTAGGATGCATGATAACTTCCTATGGCTGAACAGACCTTGCAAAATCACTAAGGAGGTAATTAGTGCAGTCACCGGCTTATACTCCTCCGAAGGGATACCTGTCCTCAAATATGTCAAAAATCAAACTGTAACTGAGGCCACCGGATCAAAATTTGATAAGAGGGCAATGACCATTGAAGATATCACGGACCTAGATATCAAGTTTGCATCTATGATAATAGGGTATAAGATATATCATTCCAATAGGGAGAATTCAATGTCCGGAACTGCAGTGTATACTGCCTATGAGATGCTGAGAAAGAATGCAGAGTATGATCTCTGTGAACTTCTTCTAAGTCAATTGATGGAGAACATACAAAAGATCAAAAAAGACAAGAAGAACTCCTTCAAATATGGTGGACTGTTATAGTGTTTATTTTTCTACTTCATGAATGAGCTGCCTGGATCCAATGGATGGGCATGGCAAAATAACAAACCGGTAGCAATTCAAATAAGAGATTACTTGCATGAACTTGGGGATGCCAAGGCAAAGAATACAGCTCTGTGGGGGTACTTTAAGAACTTCCAAAATACTATGCAAATCAGAGAAAGAATCCCAAAATCATTGGTTGAAAAATATAAAAATACAGTGTGCTTCATGGTAGACACTGATCAATGCTTAATGGAGGCAGTAGAGCCAAGGACAGTCTGGATCATGCCTATGGGGTATGAAGTTGATGAACAAATTGTGGAGCTACATGTTCAACACATGCTAAGTCAGCCAAAGGATCCAAAGGCAGAAAGGTTTGGAACCTTTGAAGAGCTAAGTGTAAAAGTTCATGTGGATCTCAGACAACCAGAAATAAAGAGGAAAGTGAGAAAAGAAGTTGAAGAAGTTGCCAAAGGCTTAGGCATCTCAAAGGAGGCACTTGATACCAACAGGGAAAAGATGGAAAGGGCTGAGGAAGAGAAGAAAGAGGCAGAAAAGGGAAGGAAAGTGCTTCGGTAGAATCTTCCACCCGGACAAGATCATCAAAGAGATTTGCACCTGCCACTGCTAAAAGCTCAAGGACATCAAAACTGGAAGCAAAATCATCCGGCAGAGGAGAGAAAAGAACTAAAACAAAGGCCACAAGGTCTTATGTTAGTCAGAAGGATGATGAAGAAACCGAATCAGATGAAGAGATAAGGAAAATGAAGGAGAAGAAGAAAACATCCGGTGAACCCTCTGTCGGTCAAGGTGAAGAATAAAAGGTAGAAGAATTTGTAGAAAAGCCCACTCTATCTTTAGATGATGTCATCAAATCAGTGATTGTGGATGGAAACCTTCAGCCAATAGCTGAATTCTATGATGATTACAATGAAGCAGACCAAAAGATCTTGCAGGAAGCAGCAGTTAAGTATCTGAACATATATAACAAGGCTTTTATTGAAATTATCTCTTATTCCCAAAAGCCTAGAAAGAGAGTTAGAAATAAGAAAGAATACTGCCATGGCAAAAGATCTTGAGATCCGGGAATAGATAGCCATTTAGCTATATCCTTCAATCGATTCAAAGCAAATGAACATGATCTTCAAGGATTGCAAGGATGAATTTCGGAGCAAAGCCAGAATGAATCAGCTCATGCTTGGTGAGACTGACAAGATAGCCAAGGAAACAGAAGAGATCCTTAGGAATACCTTCAAAAGATTCAATCTTCCTGTTATAGAGGACTTGGGCGTTGATCCTTCGGCCACAAGTGTTGAAAAGGAATCCACTGAGGAAATGATAGAAGAACTAATGGACATCGGTGAAGATAAGGGCTTAGAATCCTCTGCTCCGGAAGAGGTGGCCCATGAACAAACAAACATCACTCCTCCGGTTTCTCCTGCTGACTCCGGATCCAAAGGAGAAGAAAGAATAGAGGAGAAAGAAGCAGAGGTGAAGGAAAAAGATGACAGTACCAAGGTTGTAGAAGGAGAAAAAGCTCCAAGAGACAGTTCTAAGACTGCAGAAGAGAAGAAGAATCTGTCTCCGGCAAGAGACACTGCAGAAACTGTCAAAAAATTCTTAGACAAAGAGACAATGGAAATTGATGAACCGGAACTTCTGCAAGGGCCATTTAATTTTGACTCTCTTTCTTCGGTACAAACAATGAAGATAGCTTCATTTGCTAATGCAAAGGCCAAAGAAAAACTCCTGAAGTCTCACATGGAAGACTGTGAGCTTATAGCAGCCACATCCGGAGTGTTAGAAAAGATCATGCTATCTTTTCAAAAGAATCCCTTAGCCTCCTCATCCAGTAATCTCAAATCTCTAATTAATAGTATTAGTACACATTTCAATTCTCTAGAGAAATCAGCTGAGGAGAAGGTCAAGAAAGAGTTTTTGGATAAAAGATTCTTTGAGTTGCAAGGGCTAATAGCAAATGACAGGAGAGTAATGGGTATTGGGATAAAGAGCTTGGAAAATGCTCTCAGGGACGAAGGAGATGTATACAAATTTTGTATATCCTGGTCTAAAGCAACAGTGGAGATTGAGAAGAAAATGAAAGAACAGGAGGACAAACTAACAAAACTTTCTCAAAATTTTGATCCACTTACCACATCCATAATAAATCAAGAATGTCAAACGATTGCAAAAAAGCTTGAAGAAGAAAAGAAAAGCAGAATCAGCAGGTTGAATGAACTTAGAGGAATAATTATCCCTAAGTTGGAGGCCATGCATGAGGCCTTAAGTGATGCTCAAACTACAGCCAGAACAAATGATCCGATAGAACTGAAAAAGGCAGAAGCTTATGCATTCCTGTTGAGTGGTCACATCGCAATTTTGGATAGAATGAAGCAGAGTTGGGCAACATAATTTGTCTAGTTGAAGACATCTTTTGCAGATATCCTCCAGTTTATGTAAAGTATAGCATGTATAAATACTTATGCGGCTAAGTATAGAAGTGTTTTTTGAGGAAAAAAATTTCTGTGCGGACCCCACCCTTTGCCATTGATGTCAAAGGGGGAGTGAGGAGCAGTGAAAAATGAGGAATCCAACTAAAGGGGAGCTCTGGAAATTGTATATAAAAACAGAGCATCAGCTAAGGGGGAGTATAGTATGACACTTAGTCATTTTTCACTAAGTGTTGCCATCAATGTCAAAGGGGGAGATTGTTGGCAAGAGACACTATATGGACTCATGAATGTTGTCATTGATGGCAACAAAGGTTATCCCACACATCCGCAGGACATGATGAGTCTTTATCGGAAGTCAGATTGAAGAAGTGTTGAGGTTCGGTAAGTAAGAACATAGTAGTCAGTAAGGTCCGACAGACAGGTCCGGATCTCTCAGAAGAAGTATCTCAGTGAAGTGCGGATTTGGGGAAGTCAAGAGGAGTACCTTGACAAATAGAATCCAAGGATTTAGCCTCTGGTGTTGAAAGGATGAAGAGATATGAATACTTGAGTGTCAGGTTTCTGATTGACAGTGTGAACAGAGGAAGAACTGACTGGCAGAACATAAGACATTATTCCGGATGTGTTACTAATGATGGTAAATGTTCTTAAGGCATAAGTTATGATTGGCCGACATGATTGATGACTTCTGCAAGTATACCCTTGATCTGCATTCCTTAGTATGCAAGGATTTAGCCGACAGACCAGAGTTTGAGGAAAATATTGACTATTCCGGATGCCGACTAGAAAGATGATGAAATCACTTGTGAGGATATATATACATGATTGATTTAAATGTGAAGTGTGTGGAAAAAAAAGGATAAGTGCGAACATAAGCAGCAGAGCAGAGTAAAAGATAGTAAAAGAGATCCGAAATGTGATAGTACTGCTGCATCAAAAGAGAGTAAGAATGAAGTGCAGTAGATCAGTTTATTGAGCTTAACCGGAACTGAATCTCAGCATGTGTGGATGCTTCTCATCAGTTCAAACATTGAGTTACCTTCCTTTTCTGTAGACAGTGAGTCTCTTGTAGGCAATGAGCCTCTTGTGAGTAGTGTGCTCGGGCAGTGAGACCTAATTGGCA
Organism: Cunninghamia lanceolata; assembly: GCA_027924645.1. Classification (NCBI taxonomy): domain Eukaryota; kingdom Viridiplantae; phylum Streptophyta; class Pinopsida; order Cupressales; family Cupressaceae; genus Cunninghamia; species Cunninghamia lanceolata. The sequence continues at coordinate 21,444,093 of BSBN01000239.1, forward strand.
AGTGCCATTTTGTATCTTCTATTCTTCTAACAGAGAACAATATCTTGGGTTAATCACCCCGTGGTTTTTTCCCTTAACAGGGTTTCCACATCAAAATCATTGTTATGTGCATTGGTGTTATTTACATTTTATAGTTATTCTTGCTTATAGAATCTGATGTTGCATTAACTGTTAAGAAAGCACAAAAAGTTGAATTATTAGAATAATTGATTCACCCCCCCCCCCCCCTCTCAGTTATCAACACCTCTGTCACCTCATTGCCCAAATCCACAATAGTACTCTCCTTTTGCCTCATTTGACTCCTTGTCCTTTTATTAAGGCTCACTTTAGGACTCCTCATTTTCCTTTTGAACACGTTTTCTTGAAGCATAGTTATGCTAGCAAAGGAGATCTTAATGGCAGCTCTTTGTTGAGTTGGATGACCTTGTTCAACGAGATCTTCAGGGCCTTATGGTTCCTTTCAATCTTACTCACCTTGGTGTTAAATCTTTGCAATTTCCATTTTAATATCACGTCCCTTAACATATTCTAATTGTCCCCATTAAACTTGACATGGACCTCAAATTGAGGTTGTTCCCCATTGATTTGTTGATGCAATCATCTGATTCTAACTTTCAATCTCTCATTCTCATTTTTGAACCATGTAGATTACCATGTTGAAGGTTAAAATCCTTTTCAAGGGATTCAACTTTACTCTTTAAATCCTTTAAGGGACTCTCCCTTACTTTGTTAATTGCATGATTCTCGACCTCATCCTTGTTCGAGGTAGGATTAGTTTCCTTTTAAGAGCTTTGCCCTTTTCAATAAGCTTATCCTTTATAATCTTTGTTATCTCCTCCCCTAGGGAATTACTAGTCCTTATGATCTTCTTGCCTCTATCACCTTTCACCTCTCCATCCACCAAAGTAGAGCTCCCTTAGGCTTCCAACCCCTTGTCCTTGTCCTTATCCTTGATATCCTTCAAACTCAAAATCACTTTTCCTTTATGGGTCCTAGACTTAGGCACCAAATCATCTGCTTCCTTTGACAAATATTGATGAAAATCGATTTGGGGAAGGGGTGTCTTACCAGGAAAGGCCTTAGAGGGCTTGTATCAGGGTGGGCAACTTCCATAGAAGGTTGTAGAGGGACCAGTTTGGCCTTAGCGAATTGGTAAAGCAAATAGATCAATCCTTAGTTGTGTATTCATTCAATTGTGTGCTCACCTCATCCCATGATCTAGGTAGAGATTATTTAAGGTAGCTAGCTTGGAATCTAACTAGCTTCTCATTACCTCTTAAGAAGGCCTCCATATCTTCTTTTTAGTTTTCCTTGCCTTGTACAACTTCACACCTTCCATTGACTAGAGAATAATGAATGAATACTATTTAGAAATTATACAACATATGATTTATGGAACTCCTCTAGGTCATGCAAACAACACCATGGTACTTGTAATAAGTTTTAGTAATACTAATCTACCAACTTACTCAATGTTTATGTATTCATTATAAACTATAGATATAATTGAGGCAACATTGAGAAAGGTCTTATAATTATTACCTTAGTCATGCCTATAATATGGCTCAATGCAACGTAAGGCTCATTCTAGGCTAATACATAGTAACTAAGAGCTCAATAAGAATGAAGATGTTATAAGACCTTATTGTTGTTGGGGTCACCTCAAAGACACACAAGCCACAATCCAAATAAGTGAAGCATGCCACAATAGTGAATGTGCTATTCCAATAAACAAAGACTATAAACACACAAATATGTGAAATAAGAATAATATATTCCACAAGTGCAAGATTACAATGCAAATAGGCTCACTCTCAAATGTGAGTATGAGATGACTATATATAAGAAATACTCAAGAGAAGTCCTATCACATCCAAAAGCATTCATACAATCACCATGGACTGTGGAAAACTAATGATCTCCAATCCTATCACATGACAACTAGGTGAGTTACCAAGTGAGTTACTATGAAGGAGATCAAGTAAAACATTACTTGCTAATAATATACGTTTTTTTCTATGAATGTGACACATGGGTGAAAGAAGACGCTCCTCACAATGTGACGTGTACAAATCAACATCTAAGCAAGCTTATTCTATGCATAATAAACCTAGGATATTAAAATAGATATGCAAACATATTATGCATTATAACACCCCCCATAAGCACAACTTAGGTAGGTAGTGATAATGATGATGATGGGTCCCAACAACTAGGCTTGATAAGGTACACATCTACAAACAAGTCTCTCACAAGCAGAGAAAGAGAAAACCCTATGGGAAATAAAATTCCTCTCCAAATGAGAGAAAATGAGGACAAATAAATTTTCTCAAAAGTTGTCCTAGAAATATTAGGAATGAGAAGATGAACATTAATAACTCCATGAAGCATGAAGAAGTTGCAAACATTGTCGAAAAACAATAGAATCAAAGAATCTCCATTGAAAGCAAGATCAAGATCAAGGAGGCAAAAATTTTGCACGAGTGACCCCCACGACACTACTTGAACAATGCACAAATGGAAAACAAGGCAACAATCTACCATTTGAAAATATAGATGCCAATAATCTCAAGAACACTAGAACCAACTGATGAAGATAGAAGGTAAATCTATTACTCCATTGAAACCAAGGAAGCATTAGCATACCCCCTATAATGTTGACAAGGGAGGGGTATGGCAGATCCATTGAAAATGTGTTACAATGTAGTGCAAAGGAATGAAGAAGCAACGTTAGGTCCAATATGATGTAGATGCAACTGGAAAAAGGTGTAGGATCAAGACACACTCTCATGGTGCAAGATCAATACACACACATAAGGGTAAAATCAAAAGATGCAATCATCTCTTGAATTCTTCGTTGTTGTCCCCCTAGTGGCGGCCTGGGGGTTGTTGAGCTGAGGTAGGGGGTGGTGCGGTGGTGGTTTATTAAAAAAAAAACTTTAAAATGTTGTGTTTTTTTGTTCTAATTTTTTTTAAATTGTTTCTTTTTTGTTTTAATTAAAAAAGAATTAAAAAAATGTGGTGGGGATAACCCCCCCATGTAGCTCCCAAAGAGGGTTGTAGAGGTGATACCCACCCACACCCCTCTTGAAAGAGGCAATGAGGGTGTGTGGGGCATTGCCCCTATCACCTACCTACCATGGCAAGGGGTATAAGGGATTATAAGGTAGCCACACCCCAACTTTTTTTTAATTTAAAATAATTTTTATTTTAGTGTTGGGTTGTGCTATACAAATGCCTAATTTGTTTTCTTTTTTTATAAAAACATTTATAAGGTGTAATAATTTTTTTACATAGTACTGTGTAGGGTCATACGACCGTACGACCTATTAATTTTTTTGCCTTCATTGCACTTGCTCTGATTTCAATGATTTGATAGTTGATTAGGGGTTTTTAGCCACTCCAGACACAATGACACTATTCGTTTGGCCCCAAAAAGCTCTAGGAAAAGCTATTCGCTTGTGGCAAAAAGTAAACCCTTGAACAAAACTTTGGAAATAATTGCAAACCAAAACAAAAATTTGCAAACCAAAGGTGCCCCTTGGGGGTTTTGGATGTTGTGAATGAAATGGAAGTATCAAAATCACGTTAGGATGCCCTGAAGATGTCGTTTGCCAACATGAGCCTCTTAAAACCTTTGTTCTTCTTTGGACACTAAATAGTTCCTTCTCACCCTATGGCTTCGATACCATGTTAGAGTCGCCTCAAAGACTCACATAAGCCACGATCTAGATGAGTAAGCACACCACAATAGTGAATGTGGTATTCCAATAAATGAAGAATATAAACACACAAATATGTGGAATAAGAATAATATATTCCACAAGTGCAAGATTACAATGCAAATAGGCTCATTCTCAAATGTAAGCATGAGAGGAGTATTTATAAGAAATACTTAAGAGAAGTCCTATCACATGATAACTAGATGAGTCATCAAGTGAGTCATTATGAAGAAGACCAAGTAAAACATTACTTGTTAATAATAGAAGATGCTTTTTATGAACGTGACACATGTGGGTGAGAGAAAATGCTCCTCACTATATGTGGCATGTACAAGTCAACACTTAAGCAAGCTTATCTTATGCATAATAAACCTAGGATAATAAAATAGATATGCAAATTTATTATGCACTCTAACAATTGTAACTAAACTCGTTTCCACAATTTGTGCACAAGCCATTTCATTCATGACTAAAATGATACTCTTATACAAGATGCCAACAAAATGTGTTAAATATAAGGAGTATCGAATAAACATTTGACAATCATGGAACCTAGTTTTATGGCAACTCAAATATGTAAAGTACAACTAAGGTCGAATCCTCTACAAAGAACATTTCTTAATTTCTGAAATAAAAATTCTCAATCCATGCAATGAGAAATAAGGAAATTGAGATCAACACAATAAATTTGTCAAACTCATTGAATAAATTTTGCAATGAAGTGGAGAAAGCACATAATGGTTGAACTTTTTTTCCATCAACAAGGACACAAACTCCCTTGTACATCCCTTGATAATGAAGATGGCGCTACCCTTAGTGAGGGATCTCAAGGAAGTGATCCACTGGGGATAGAGAGGATAATGATGCAAGTGTTTGGAGATTAAACAAAATCAAACACTCAATATTGAAAACCAATTGAAGCTAATAAACAAACATGATTTTTGACCTTTGGCCAAAGTTTTTGTAGGGGAAGTGCGCAAACCTAACTTCAAAGGTACCAAATAAATATTAACATTTCTTGGTACCAAAGGAAGTAAACTCAACAAAAACAAACAATTTTATTGATGGTTAAGCCATCCAATGTCTTGGTTTTAATTTTCTTTAAATCAAACCACTTGGGATAAAACAATAGTTGCCATCAATAATCAAATCAAGTTATTCATTAACCTTATATTACTTAAGAAGACTATTTGAATAATGTGCTATACTTTTATAAAGAAAATTTGACAAACATCACTTTAACTTTTACTATAACCTTAACTTGAAATGCTTGAAATTGAATTTTGAAATGTAGATTTTTAAGTGTAGTTTATGTCTAAAGTTTTTTTTATCTATATAGAAAATTATTTGGACATTGCTTTTTTTTTTTTTTAAATTTGTATTTAATTGTTTAAAAGTTTAGAAAGTGGGTTTTGTCAACAAATATAAATTTTACAAACTCAAGAACTTAATGATGGAGAAACGTGCAAGTGAAAATTTTGAACACACAGGTGATTCTGTTGGGTGCATATTTGTTTGTGTGCGTGAGCAGAGTGTGAGTGGGGATGGATAGGATTCTAGTGCTCCTCCGACTGTTAGCGAGCTGCTTGTGGGCGCTGAGAACACACTAAGTGGGAGCGTCAAGTGTAGAGAGGCTTGTGGTTTCGCTGACCAAGCTGGAGGTGTTGTGGTTAGGTTGGCTCTAGCTTTTGGTCTTTCTCCTAAGTCAGCATCTGGTGGGGCCAGGCCCTGCTCTGGGTCTTTTGGCCATCCCTAGAAATCTGTCATTGATGCTGTTAGCGGCTCAAGAGCACTAGCCCATTCAACACAGACAAGAGTTAGGCCTTTGCCAGCTGCCCGCTCTGCCCCTATGGTGGTGTGTGGCCCTGAGGTCTTAGAGAATGAGGAGTTCTACCTAAGCCATGGAGTGATTTGCAAGTTTAACAAGCTTTGGTCTTCTCTTCCCGATCTTCATTCCTAGGTTGGGGATTTGTGGAAACCCTTGGTGGAGGGTAAGATTGAACTTTATCCCTATGCTAGGGGTTTTTTCATTACATCATTTACTTCCACTACGAAGCAGGACTTAGTGCTAGATGGTAGCGTTTGGATGTGGGGTGAGCATTCACTCTGCATCAAACCTTGGGCTTGGTCCTTCAACCCTCTTATCGAGCCACTTAATATTAGACCAATATGGGTTCGACTTTCGAATCTCCCTATTCAATTTTGGGAGGATTCGTGCTATGAGGCCATCGATAATGTTATTGGTCACTTTTTGAAGGTATATTCTACTACCTTAGATATGGAGCATACAACAGTTTCTAGGATCTTGGTTGATATTGACATCTCTAAGCCCCTCCATGGAGATGTGCTAATGGTTGGGGATAGGCCTTGGTTTCAACAACTTGACTATGAGGGCCTTCCTTTTAGGTGCAGAAGATGTTTTTCTATTGGTCACTTGGCCTCCGGTTGTCCTCACACTCGCCACAAGAGTGTGACAACCTGGTGGAAGAATGCACTCATGGATCACTTGATAGTTTGTGAGTCTCTGGATGAATGCTCCTCCCTAGGAGACGACTCTTCCTGGGATACCTTGCATGCTCCTCCTACGGTACCTGAGGGCATGGCGGTAGATTTGGCTGCTGGTTCATCCGATTGTGTTGTGGCCCCTGCAGCAGCTCCTTCTTTGACTCCTGTTTGTGGCCAAGCTTCTTCTTCGACTATTCCAACCACTCATTCGATTGTGCCTGCTTCTGGTTCAGTCTCTTTATGTGCGCCTTGTTTAGTTGTTGTGTCTAGGGAGGATCCCCCCTCTCACCACACTCTAAAGACTTTGACTCGAAGGTTTCGTGCACGATGGTCCAGCATAGAAAGGGACTTCCCAAATTTGTTGTGGATCTACGCCCTAGGGCTAAGGGAGTCAGGTTTGTTGGTTTGGGATCTGATGTTGTTTAGATCCTTTGTTTGGTGTGGTCTTCAGGTTGTTTGTTGTCTTGCAACTTGCTTTTGTTTCCCATTGTTAGTGTGCGCCCTGTGCACTGCTTAAGTTGCCCTTTGGGCTGTTTGTTTTTAGTAGCCAAATTGTTGTTGCTCTGTTGTGTCTTTCTTCTGCCCTAGGGGCCTACTTTGTAAAGGGTTTAGCCCCTTGTGAGTTGCTTATCATAATAAAAAACAAATATTAATTTTACCAAATTTCATTTTTTTCTTATCATATTTTTTTTCATATTGTGAATTTCAATCTTTAGGTCTTGGAAAAAGTAGTTTTGCTAAATATTTTTAATTAATGTTTGAAGTTTGCATAATAAAACATGACATTCTTATTATTAGCATTTTTTTCTTGATGACTATTTATCTAATATTAATAAACTTAAAATAGGCTTAATAAGAATTCTCTCCTATGGTGCTTCACATTTTTTCAAGCATATTTAAAAAATATATATTTGAAATGTGCACTTTTAAGATCTACAAAGGGTATTTTTCTTCAAAAAAAATTAATTTACCTCTATTTTTGAAGATGTGAAGTGGCATACATGTGGACATTTGTTGGCCATGTTTGAATTCATTAAAAATGGGCACCAAAAGGGTGACATGTTGGTGCTAACCAAACAGGTTTTATTGAGTCCCTTCAACCAAACAGGGTTTGATCATACCACCATATAAGATTCAAAATAAGGGAAAATAAAATTACATTGAAATGTACATATTTGTAAATCCATTTTAATTTAACAAGACATTAAGAATGAAATTGTGGTCTAAATTTAACATATTAGAGATTGAAGACTCTCGGTTCCATGTCACTATATATGTATTAAAATTAATCTCCGCTCTTTTGTATAGTTATGATATTGCAAGAACTATGAGTAGTCATTCCCAAAGACAAATTTATATAACTTTAGCTAACTAATGGAGTCTACACTTCCCAAATCTCGCCTCAAACCATATAGACTCAACTAGTTACCAATCCCATGAACCTTTGCACTATCTAATTTTATTTTAGAAAATCTACATCAAAAATTTAAAAAAAATTATATTCAAAGTGTGAAAAAGCTATAAGAAACATCAAGTTTCAACATAATTGTAACTTTCTAGTAAATTTCTAAATATTTGTGTTCATGCATTGAAATTTCCCAAGCCTATATGTTGAAATATTTCACATTTATATGTCTAAATTATCTAAAGTTCATATGTGTCAAAACTTCTATATATGCCAAACATTAATTTTTTTAATGAAATAGTTATACACATTACTCATAAAAATAATAATGTATAGATTCGTCACATAAAAAAATGGGTAGTATAGGATCATGCCTCAAAGTCAAGCATACAGTCAAACCTAGGAAAATAAGTAGTCTAGAGAATATTGATTCACTGAGATCCCATCATGAAATCCATTTCCATTCCATAAAAGTAGGGTTTTATAGCCTCATAATCCATCAAGATTCTTTTGGTGACAAAAGTCCCCACAATCTTAATAGAAACTCTAATAATCAAAAGGGAGTGGAAACCCAAATTCTACTAAGCTACGTCACCATACAAAAGAACTTAGGACATATAATATCTTAGAAGGTACATCTAGGCATATTCCCTTTAAATTGAGTGAGAAATCCATTTATGTAGAGGGTCATGCTTTGGTGATGCACATTAACCACGCCTAGGCCTCTTGATTCCTTGAAAGGGCATTAGAACTCCCACACTCTCCAATGAAATCCTTTGCCTTTCTTAGAGCTAGGCCAAATAAAGTCCCTAAGATTTTTTACTAGTTTGTGATAGGGTGCTTTTGAAGAAACCTAGTAGGAAGAGTAGTAGACATGGGTGTTCATAAGAAACTTAAAGCAAATATAGAATTTGATGGCTAAATAGAGTGGCTTTGTCATCCAAAAGGATATTGTTTTTACAATTCTATCTATGACATACTACCATAACAGAGTAGAAGGAGCTTGAAAAATAAATGGAATTCTAAGGAAGCATAAAACTTCACCATACTTAATCCACTTTCATGCATAGGCTTGTAGCCAGGTAGGAAATGGAAAGAATGATTGTCTATTAAATTAAGTTTTACACTATTTAATGTTGGATCTTGAGGCCAAACAAAAGGTTCAATACACTTCGAGGCTTGTTTGATATTCTAACCAGCCTTAATTATAGTGAATAATGAGTTGTCTTCTAAGTGTACATAGATTAGTTGTTGAGAGTTTTCAAAAGGAAGGGTTATACCATGAACCAATGGGCTAAAAAATATCCAAATCCTTCAAGCAAAAAGAAAATATATCACAAATTAGGTTAGAAGGTCACAAATTGTTGAGATTGGGTGTCACGAATTGAGATATGAGGAAAAGCATCAACAAGAATAATCTAGATAGATTGAATAAAATTTGGACCAAAACCAGAGCCTTAAGCATAGCAAGAATGAATGGCCACTCAATCCTATCATATCCTTTCTCAAAGTCAATGTAATGAAAATCACTTGCTAGTTTGATTTATGAGTCCATTTCGTACATTTCCAAACAATAATTATATTGTCTAATATGTATCTACTTTTGATAAACCATGTCCTATTATGTTGAACAATGAGCGAGGAAATTACATATGCTGATGCAAGAGCACCTAGGGATGTTGGCAATCCTGCGTCGACCCAAAAACAATTTTTAGCTTTCTTTGGTTTTTTTCATCATAGTTTGTATTCAGATTGATTGATATTTTCTTCAAGATAGGAAACCACATATGCATCTTTGAGGGTATCTTTAAGGTCAAACTTATATACACTGGCTTGGATCTACGGTGAGATTGAATATTACAGACCCTGACTTGATTTGGGAAGTTTTGTGCAACAAATCTAGTCTATATAAGAAGAATAACCAGATGAAGCAACTCAATAGAAATGATTCTGTTAGTCTGGAAAGAGAAAGTGATAAACTCTTTAGGCCTGGATAGTTAAAATAGATGAGTGTAGAAGAAGATGCAGAGAACAATGTTTTGAAATTAGAGTAAGATGTCCAGGTTGGACCTAGTTCACGTGGCGATGTTACAATATTGCCCACTCTAATTATCCACAATAGACAATATAGAAGGAAATTAGATAAAATGTTGTCATGAAAGCAATTTGTGCAGGCTTTGAAAAACCACCGATCCTGCTATTTGTTTGAGTGAAGGGATAGAGACAAATGAGTGTAGAAATAATAGTGGGTGCTGGCACGATACAAAGTCAAATACCACTACTTTCAAGGATACATATCGGGGTCGATTATGTGAGTGTCTATTGTTGATAGTATGAAATTTATTATTTCATCAAAACATATTACAAAGATCGTGACCTGGAATGGAGTGCGTGGCATATGGAAACCAAATGCTTCATCAAGAGGTTGTTGAGTGTGCTGGGCAGGTCAATACATATGTGAAAATAAAGTCTCCTCCAATTTTTGGCATCACCTAAGTCATTAAAGGCATTTTAGTGGATGTCCCTTCCACTTCCAGCGTTGAGTAGAAACCGTTTGAATTTCATTCAAATGTAGTATTTAAAAACTTGATTTCTTCCATGAAGTGCAGACATTGTCCCTTCAAATTCTAACTATTGTGGGGTATAAAACAGAATGACACATATTTGTGAGGCGTCAACCAATGAAGGAAGAAAGAGAGGTTTGGCCGGAAAGTAGCGGAAAATTGTAGAGAGTGCGAGTTAAGGTGTTTGAGAAGCTAGATAGAAGGAAGTGTGGGTCTGGTAAGGTGAGCCCGTGAATGAGGGCATGATAGTCCATCTAGTTTGTTGATAGAGAGAAGAGGACAACTTTGGAAGAAGATGAGGTCATAGGTGCAAATTGGAGTAGCTGAGAGAATTGCACAGAGTATGCAGAAGCAAGATTCTGCGGAGAGAACGACCATTAAGAGCCAAGTTTTGCAAATTTTGTAATTCAGATTTTATTTTCTATGATGAATCAATTCAATCATGTGTTTAAATCATTTATTGAGTTAAAATTTTCAATTTGGGGCAAATATATGTGCTTGTGTATTGGTTTGTAAAAGTGTGTTTGCAGCAGAGGGTGTTTCCTCTTGCGTCAATTGGTATCAGAGCAGGTTGTTCCTGAGCGTGGAGAGTATCCACTAGGACCTATGAAGCAATAGGGAAGGTGGTTGTAACAACTCGAAATGATCATTGCAGGTGTGTGAAGTCCTGATCGGTTGAGAGTTTGAAGCCTCGAAGGAGAGAGTAAAGATGTGTGAATAGTTGCAATAGTAAAGAATCTGAGAAAAGATCGAGAGATGGGGTAGGTGGGAAGGAGTCCTACAACGGTGAGAGTAAGAAAGATTCGAAGTTATTGATGGAGAAAATAAGGAAAAGGAAGAGAGGGTTTGTGATTGGTTGGGTTTTGACAATCCCAGTGTTGAAGAGATCGAGAAGACAAAGATGGAAGGAAGGAGTTGCGAAGATGTGTGAAGAGTTATTGGAAGAAGTGAAGGAAGAGTTGTATGAAAACCTAAAGGAGATTTGTGCAAAGAAGAAAGTGGGTAGAGAAGAGTCCCATGTTTCTCCTAATAATTGTTTGTTTACAGGTGACATCATGTGTGTAGTAGATCAATTTGCAGCCGTGGAGTGTGCAAAGGTTGCAGCTGTAAAAGAAAAAGAGAGAGATGAAAAGGTGCAAAAAATAGACTTTGGGAGTCCTATGTTCGATGGAGAAGTTGGTGAGGATGATCTCCTGCTAAAAGAGGAGATGAGAAGAATCAAAAGATTCTTGGAAGAAGTGACTGGTAAAGGAGAAGATTTGATGTTGCATGATGGTCCAGTGTTCGATGAAGAACCTGATGAAGATCAAGGGTTGCTTGGTGAAGAGATACAGAAGATTGAACAATTGTTCAGTGTAACAGTGAAGAATATTGCACCCGATGATGTTGGAGTAAAGAACATTACACTTGGTGATGATGGAGCAGTGGAGAAGGATGAGGTAAACTCTGTTGTATGAGTTTTATGATATTGGGTTTGAAGTGCATGTACCTGATGAGATGAGTAGCATGGTAGAGAAAATGGTGGAATGTGCAGATGTGGTAGAGTGGAGTAGAGATGCCTACCAGCGGGTAGAAGCTGTAGAGGATGTGACAGGGAAGATTTGGTGGAGGTGGTCGGTCTGCGGTGGGTTGAAGCCCACAAAGGTGAAGGACGAGAAGAGAGGAATGAGGATATGAAGAGTGAACCTTTGGCGGAGTAGGACAATCTACAATGGATGTGAGTCCACAAGAGGAAGGAGGAAGAAGGAGCACACTTGGTGGAGGAGGACGGCAAGTGTCCTGGCAAGATGCTAGAAGAGGCGGAAGAAGAAATTCTCTCAACCTAATACAACAATGGAGTTTGTTGCAGGTTGTTTTCAACTTGGAAGAGTAGTCCCATTACTCAACTCCATTTTGTGAGTCCTACTCACAAAATCTTTCTACCCGACATGTTTGATGCAGGAGCACCTAGGGATGTTGGCAATCCTGTGTTGACCCAAAAACAATTTTTAGCTTTCTTTGGTTTATTTTTTGTCGTAGTTTGTATTGGTATTGATTGATATTTTCTTCAATACAGGAAACCACATATGCATCTCTGAGGGTATCTTAAAGGTCAAATTTATATACAGTGGCTTGGATCTATGGTGAGATTGAATATTACAGACCCTGACTTGATTTGGGAAGTTTTGTGCAACAAATCTAGTCTATATAAGAAGAATAACTAGATGAAGCAACTCAATAGAAATGATTCTGTTAGTCTAGAAAGAGAAAGTGATAAACTCTTTAGGCCTGGATAGTTAAAATAGATGAGTGTAGAAGCAGATGCAGAGAACAATGTTTTGAAATTAGAGCAAGATGTCCAGGTTGGACTTGGTTCACGTGGCGATGTTACAATATTGCCCACTCTAATTATCAACAACAGACAATATAGAAGGAAATTAGATAGAATGTTGTCATGAAAGCAATTTGTGCATGCTTTGAAGAAACCACTGAGCCCACTATTTGTTTGAGTGAAGGGATAGAGACAAATGATTGTGTAGAAATAAGGGTGGTGCTGGCACGATACAAAGGCAAATATCACTACTTTCAAGGATACATATCGGGGTCGATTATGTGAGTGCATGTTGTTGACAATGTGAAATTTATTATTTCAAAACAAATTACAAACGCTGTGACCTGGAATGGAGTGCGTGGCATATGGAAATCAAACAATTCATCAAGAGGTTGTCACTGATTGTGCTGGGTAGGTAAATACATATGTGAAAATAAAGTTTCCTCCAATTTTTGGCATCGCCTAAGTCATTAAAGGCATTTTAGTGGATGTCCCTTCCACTTCTAGCACTCAGTAGAAACCATTTGAATTTCATTCAAATGTGGTATTTAAAAACTTAATTTCTTCCATGAAGTGGAGACGTTGTCCCTTCAAATTCTAACTGTTGTGGGGTATAAAATAGAATGATACATATTTGTGAGGCGTTGGCCAATGAAGGAAGAAAGAAAGGTTTGGCCAAAAAGTAGAGGAAAATTGCAGAGTGTGAGTTAAGGTGTCTGAGAAGCTAGATAGAAGGAAGTGTGGGTCTAGCAAGGGTGAGCCCATGAAGGAGGGCATGATAGTCAATCTAGTTTGTTGACAGAGAGAAGAGGACATCTTTGGAAGAAGACAAGGTCATAGGTACAAATTGGAGTAGCTAATAGAATTGCAGAGTATGCAGAAGCAAGATTCTGTGGAGAGAACGACCATTGAGAGCCAAGTTTTGCAAATTTTGTAATGCAGATTTTATTTTCTTTGATGAATCAATTTAATCATGTGTTTAAATCATTTATTAAGTTAAAATTTTCAATTTGGGGCAAATATATGTGCTTGTGTATTGGTTTGTGAAAGTGTGTTTGCATCAGAGGGTGTTTCCTCTTGTGTCATATGCACAATGCCATGTATTTGGGAATAATCTTGTAGGGTATATTGAGCAAGGTAATTGGTCTCCAATCATAGATCAACTTAGGATCACCAATTTTAGGTATAAATTATATGCTTCCATTGTTGATGAGATGGCCTAAAGACTTGGTATGATAAGATTCTAAGTAAACCTAGAAAAAAATCACCAATAGTATCCCAAAGCACATTATAGAATTCACAAGGGAAGCTGTCACAACTAAGTGCTTTATCATTAGCCATACTCATAACAACCTCATATAGGTCACCCATGTAGTGGTATGTCACAAGCCACTCATTGGGTAGCCAAAAGACAAGAATGAAATGCATCAAAAACTTGTTTAAGAGCTTGTTCTTTTGCAAGAGAGGGCTCTTGGGCTTGGATACTTTCCTTATAAGTCAAACAAAGGCCTTAACAACATTTGGTAATTTTGTCACTCCTATTAGCCTTACAAATGGCTTTGATTTTTGGTGCAACATGCTTAGAGTGAATGCTATGAAAAAATTCTTTGGAGACCATATAACCAAATTTTAGCCAATAAAGCATGGCTTTGATTTGAATCCCTCTAGCATTATGCACATATGCAATATGGAGTAAGTGGATACTCAAACAAAACAACACAGATAAGTTTAGAGGTCATAGCAACATATGAATTGTAGTGGCTATGAGCTAGTTCGGGGTCATAGATGTGTAAAAACGGGATTATGTGAATTCAATGTTATTAGAATACCAAGCAATCCATTTCATTTCTCCCTTAGGAAAAGACACCAAGTTCCAAACTTGTCAAATATGCAACAGTGTGGGCCCATGTTGGAGAAGAGAGGTAATTAGGAAAAAAATTATGTTTTTTTTTCAATTTTGGGCCTTTGAAAGTCCATTCAATGTGAAAATGGATTAGTGAATGGTTAGAAAGCACAATATCCACCAAGGGCTCCACCAGACAAGAATAATTAACTAGCAATAGAAAAGTAAGGTTGGGAGGAAATCATTTCCCTATTGTCTCTTAATTTCAAATAAAATCAAGCGTTCTAATGCGTTCTCCTGATGTTTATTATTGCACCAATCTGGTTATTGTAATGTTTTAAAGTCAAGAAAAATGTAAATTTTGGTCTATTTATTATAGTGATATAGAAGTGTATTTATGGCCAACTAAAATTTCAATGCAAAAAATGGACGAAAAGCATGCAAACGATTGTAAGTTTTAACATTGATTCCACATCCTCTAACTTAAAATACACACATAAAGAATTGTTCATGTAATATTGAAGAGGAAAAATAAAGAACCTTTTCAAATAAATTTACAACTAAATAAAGCAATAGGTAATAAGAAAGAAATTAATCCTACATAAATGAGTAAAAGGTGAAAGTTTAAATTTGTATCCCACTTTTATAAAAGAAATGGTTAACATTGATCTAACTTTTAAACTTAAATCATTAGAAAGTGAATGTAAATTAATGAAATGTAGATTTTTTTAGTTTATTTTATGCTTGTATTTAAAAAATATATATTTGAATGTAATTTTTTGTAAAATTGACACTATAATTAGTTGCTAATAAAATACTAAAAATTGGGTTAGGTGGGACACCACTTTTTATATAGTAGATTTTGTTTTTTTCCTTCAATTTTTTATATATAACTTGAAATTTGAGTGCAAGGATTAATTTTTTTCTATTTTAATAAATATATACTTTTAAATAAATCTTAAGAGTTGCATGTACTAAAAACACAACCATTTCAATGAGATGTCCTTTTTGTCTTAACTATTTATCCAAAATAGAAAATGATTATATTATCTTGACATGGAATCACTTCTCTAGTGCATCATTTTTTTTTAAAATAAACTTTATTATTTTTTCTTGAGAAGGCAATCAATCTTATATTTTTGTGTTGATGACGTACTTTTAGTAAAATTAAAAAGAAAATATAAAGACTAATTAAAGTATTAAAAATTTATATTTTTGAAAACTAAACTTATAGATATACAAAAGAGTATCTAAACTAAACTTATTTATGTCAGTAGGAGTTGTGAGAACATGAAGTTTTTCAAAAAAAAAAATTGTAAATTGGCCCCAAAGTGATGCTACATATGTATTTAGCGGACATTTTCAGTTGAAAAAGTTATGGACTATATCGAATTTAGCTAGAATGAATCCAACTAGAACATATGTTTGATTGAATTGACTTGTTGGAAATACTTAAATTCATTTGTGTTGATAAGTTGGCTTGAAATGTGACACAACTTTGAACTTTCACCCTAAAAATAGATGAGCACACTTTTAGAAATGAGAAAGATGAATTAGGGTTACTTAGCTATATGTGTAGCTTAATGGCATTGGGTTGCAAACTATTTCTTTATGATCCAAATTTATGCTTTGGTATTAGATTTGGCTATGTGATGTTTAGATACATAGGGATTGGACTTTGCTTTGATATAGGATGACATCATAGTACAAAGTTGATTTAGGTTGACTATGTAATATGAAATAGACCTACACACATGAAATCGATTTGTATTACATGAAATTGACATGGTAGGTTATGTGATCTAAAAATCAATTCACGTCACCTTTTGATAGCTAAATTTTTAATAAAATCGGTGTCTATACACATCATTTAAGAGTTTTCTAGGTAGGGGGATTCTCCCTTGGTCAAACCCATAGATGAATTGATTTAACACATTTTGAATAAAGATCAAAGATAGTAAGTAATGGTGCAATATGCCTATTTGTCACTAAGTATGTAGATGTTGATGTAACGATGAATACTCAGACGTGCTTCTTCAATAATATAGCAAGTAGTGAGTGAGAGTGATGTAGGAGCATCCAGTGTGTAAGAGAAATCTTGTATCACCCAAAAATATTTTCTTTCATGTTTGTTTTGTTTTGTATGTTTCTTAATGACATTCCAATCATCATACTCTTATTGCAGAAGATTGTTCATACTACACATGCATGTTCTTGTTTGAGTCACCATTCTAGTACATCAAAGTTCTAGACAAAGATCTTACTATTCAACACCACCTATTGATCCTAGAGCTTCCAAATTGATATTAAAACTTTAAAATGGTTTGATTTTGCACTAATGCAATGTGATTTCTCAAATTAGTTGTTGGTCAATGATATGACTTGTCAAATTTCTTATTAAAGAAGACCTATTTGAGCCATGTGGAAAACATACATGCTTGACACCAACAATGGAATACATATCCAAGCTTATTGGTCCTAGGAAGGTTCATGATTAGAACCACATTGAGTTCTATTTCTTACATCTTACAACATTCATTCTAGATGGGTCCTTCTAAACATTTCATGGTAAATTGAGCATTGAACCACCTTGGTGGTCAAGGCATAACATTCTATTTTCTTGCACTCACTATAGAAGCACCCAACATTTTACTTTGAAAGATAATTAAGTTCACTGGACAATTTACACTAGCTTGGAGAGTTCAATAACATATTGAAGTGCATCATATTGTATATTTTCTTAGAGATTGTAATTTGCACATTGATTATGCCCATGATTCATTGAAGGTTGAGGCCTAATGTTGTAATCCCTTGCAACAAGATTTTGAATGTGATTCTAACTATAAATTAATAATATCATATTTCCATTATTTGACATGTCATTGTGTTTTTGTTGTGAGTGTTTGTATGTTAAGATACATGGTTGGATAATCCTTAACTAGATCCTTAGGCCATGATTGCATTAGTTGGTATTAGAGCATGGTTTTTAATCTTGAGGGAAGACATCGATTGATATGAGAGAATGATTTTGAATCCTACAAAGGGAAAGAAATTGTGAGAGTACATTAGTTGGTATCTTCCAAAATCATATTGGGTTGAAGGTATTAAGGGAATTAGATGCTTGTAAACAAGTCACCAAATTTGAGGCAATTTGCAAAGGAAGATTGTAAATAGATCACTGAATTAGAGGTAATTTATAAACAGATTGTCGAATTTGAGGTAGTTTGCATCAGATTTGGAAGTCAATATGCCTCCACAAAATGTGGGTAGAGGCCAAGGTGTTCTCAAAATTGCTAGAAGAATAGAAAAATGTTTGAGATGATGAGTAATGTACATTTATCAATAAATCTTGTTGAAGAAGATGTAATAAGAGGTCATAAACCTATATATGATGAAATCAATGATGAAGAAAATGAAAGAAGAATTGTGCCAGAGAATACACCAACTTTCAAATAGCTTGTTGAAGAATAACAAGAAGATACATATTAGGTAAAGATGTTGAAAACTATTTCTAAAATTGGTAAGAGACCTAGAGTTGATATTACTATTTACTCTAGTAGTTTGAATCCTAAGGAAGTGATTGATTCTATAAATGATCTAGAAGAATATTTTGACTATGAAAAAAATTTAGATCTTGAAATGGTTAGATTTGCTAAGACTAAATTGAAAGGATATGCTACAATTTGGTGGAAGGAAGTACAATTGGAAATAAATATGAGAGGTAAGGAAAATATAGAAAGATGAGATAGGATGATTTCAAAGTTGAAGGGTAAATTTATACCTACAGATTACTAGTTAGAATTATTCAAAATATTATGAAATTTTAGATAGAGAGAAAACAATGTGAAAGAATATACTAAAGAATTTTATAGAATGATAATTAGAGCTAGATATAGTGAAGATAATCAACAAAAGGTGACAAGATACATTAATAAATTGACAGTATCTATCCAATAAGAACTGAGCATGGTAAGATTGTAGACAATTGAAGAAACATACCAATTTACATTGAAGGTAGAAGAAAAGTTGAACAAAAGATTTGAAATAAGATAAAATAGATGAAGAGGAAGAGGATGTATATTCCAAATAGGAAGACATCAAGGTGGTGGTAGAATACTTTATAATGAAGATATCGAGGCAAGAGGAAGCAACAATTCATACCATAATGAAAGAACACGTAGTTATCAAAGAGGTAGAGGTGGTGGAAGGTCATTCAAAGGACTTGTTTTAGTTTTTCTTTATGGTACTTATGTTCCTAACATTCACAAAACATTCTTATTGCATCAATTTTTTTATACTAATATAGATTTGAGAATTATGGGGCAAAAACCATCAAATAAGCAAACACCTAAGGAGATTGAAGCTGAGAAAATGAAAAAATGAACCAAATGAGAGAACTTCGTTAAACCAGGGAACTAAATTTTGAAGGTGAAGATGTTGCAAGCAATCCTTTATCATCCATTAAAGCTAAAAAAGAACAAGAAAATGAAAAAAAGAGAACAAATGAAAAACTCCATGCAAGTAGAAAATCAATCCCTAAAGGTTAAGGTATGCCATCTTTGCCAAATAAAATTGATATTGAAACAAATCCTCAAACTACAATTGAATCAATAAACAATTAAACAATGAATGAGGATGTAATTTAAATTTTAAACCTAGATGCTACACGAAGTAATAAACCTATTCAATACACACAAAAATTACCAAATTATGAAAATCAACAAGATATAGAAAATGAACAAATATACCTAATGAACCAAATTTACCATTGAGAAAACTGCCTATAATTTTGTATAAAAAACCTAAATTGTTAATTAGAATTTGATGAAAATATTTTAAAATCAATGAGTGATAAGATTCTTGAACACACTTGTAGAAGAAATGCTAATAAAATATGGACAATGTTTTTTAAAAATTTAAATGAAATAGGACGATGTCAATTATTTATTGAAATGATCAGAAACCTTAATTTTAAACCCACTTTGAAGACCCTTCGTCTAAGAACATTTAACATCAACAGTGAAAAATCTATTATAAAAATCTAATTAATGCATACCAAACAATAGATGTGACCTCACACACCAAAGATAGTAATGCTACTTGGCATGTTATTACATCAACTATAGTAAGTAATCAAACAAACAAATATCATTTAATTAGAAAAATAAGTAAAACACTAATAATAAATAGAAAAATAATGATGAAACTTGTTGGGAGATGTGAAAGAGTTGAGGATCTCAACAACAATATACTGTGGGTATTCTTTGGTACACTTCCATGAAAAAATAGTCATAGTTGAAGCCTTAAAATTTCTAATTGAAGAATTTTGGAAAAATATCACAAGGGTTTCTCCTAATCAAAGACACATTGTAAAAAGAAGAATTGGGTGTCAAAATTGTGAGCCACATCCTAAACATTTTTTGGATATGATTCAAACACAATTTTATATTGTTTTTAGATAGTTATCCTCAAACATCAATTAGTCAAAGATACTTTGAAATGACAAAACCTTTTTTTTGTTAAAATAAATCAATCATGCACTACTTTTTATAGGGTCCTTATTGAATTTGCTATGCATTATGATGTTTTTTGGCATATACATGTTACATTACATACCAATGATAGTATGTAGGAGTGTAAGATAGAAGTTCTATCTAGATGAGTAGGATATTTCATCTCAAGTGTTTTTGTGAAAGAGTATATATATAATTTTTAATAAGAAATCATGTTTGGATGGAACTTATGATAGTCATGGTGGTTTGTAACTTTTGCAAAATTGTATATGACAAAGAATACACATGCAATTAGAAATGACTTAGTCATTTTTGGGAAATACAAGTTAGTGGCATACACTTTAAAGGATGAAAAGTAGGTCAAGAGGTGTGAATTAGCAAGTAAAGAAAAAAGTGTATCATAATTTATGGCTCTTTTGGGACAAGATAGTGTATGATTATGCAAGGCATACACATAGAGATCGATGGTTATATGAGTAATTCAAATTGTGCAAGGACACATTTTCTCTTGCTACTATCATATTAGTTGTAGGTTTTATAGAGAATTAATCAATACAACCATAGAATGAAGTCTAGTCATAGTACTACAACTCCATTCAAGTTGCCATATTTATGCATATAGCATTCATTCATGCACATGAAAACATAAAGGAAGACAAAAAGATCTTAAGGGAGTATCATTTCTATAATAGTAATGATCATACACATTTTATAGAGTTTGTGCAAGGTTGATTTGAGATGTTTATGATAATTTGAGTAACTAAAACATCATATTTGGCCAACACATAATATGGTCAAATTACTATACATCACAATTCAATAAATCATGGATAAAATATGCAAGGTGAGCCAGTTGGAAGTAGGTATGCATAATATGCAAGGAGAATTGGAAGAAGGTATGCACAATATGCAAGGAGAATTGGAAGAAGATATACCCAATATGTAAAGAAAAATGGCTAGCATCAAGTCTGCAATGAATGAATAGTTGAAAAAGGAAATGGAATGTATCTAATAATCAATCAAGTATATATCATTATCACTGTTGCAAGTATGTGCTAACTGGTGTTGTCATTAATGTCAACATGTCTGTGTTGTCATTTGTGTCAACTATATCTTCTAGTACTATTGCTATTTGATGATTGATTGAGTTGTCTTCTTAAGAACACTATCTGAGTATTTTACTCCGCATTCTCTCTGTGTTGAAGATCAGATTAGGAGATTCATATATGATTTAAAGAAGTGTTTGAAGATGCTAAATCCAAAATTTGGTGGTCCAGACCACTGTAAAGAAAAAGTTCTATGACACCAGATTGAAGATTGTGCCTGGCAATGTGTGCAGAGTGATAGGGAGAAAGTGTTTTGCTCTGCATTTGCACATTGGATTTGGTTTTGTGGTTTTGAACTTAAGCTTATAAGGTCCTTAGTTATCTTCATTCCAAAGGATTTCTAATTTAGTGCTCCGAAAAGAAAGTAATTGATTAGTAGAGTTTGACAGTGTCTGTTGAGAAGCAGTATGTGATGTATCTTCAAGTGAGAATTGTTGTCTTCAAGTGAGATCTGTTGCGGTTGGACTTGTCAGCTTCCAAGTGATTATATGTTGTTCATGGGTGTCTCCAGAATGTATTGAAGATGTGTGCTTGATCCGCAAGCTGTAATGAAGTTCTTGGAAACATGTTTCTAAGTGTTCTTGATGTGTGCACTTGTTCTTGCCAACCTAGTTAGTTGCATTTGTTGTGGAGGTGATTCATGGATTGTAGAAGTGTGTCCAAGCATGTGAGAATGTATTTGGGTTTGAGCTAAGCCGTGATGTGTTCATCCTTCATTCATTTTCCCAGCAAGTTTGTTTAGGTCTAGTCCTAATTTGATTTATGTATGTATTCCGACCTTGGAGATAGTTCAGATGGTTGTAAAATGTCATGCCGACCTTGATGTACATTCCAAGGTTGATGATAGGTATAAATGCATGTAATGAATTCGTGAATGAAGTGAAAAGTAGCGAATATGCGAAGATAAAGTGTGAAGTGTAAAAGTAGAGCAGAGTAGAGGAGATGTATTGTGCTTCAATGGAACTGGACTCAGGCATGGTGTAGATGCTACTATATCAGTTCACCCTCGACAATGAGCCAACCCTGGTAGTGAGCCTTTCATTTGGGCAGTGAGCCTCTTTTGATAGTCGGTATTATTACTACATTATATTGTGAGCTAACATTCACAATGGTTTTTCCCTTTTAGGGTTTTCCACGTAAAATCTAGTGTTCATGTGTGAATGGTGCTGATATGTTTGTGTTTTGATTCTGCTATTCATGTTTAATCTTCATAACAAAATAAGGAGTTAAAGTAGGTGAATGTGAAAGTGTTTCAGTTTAAAGAAGTTAAAGTTTTTGATACAACTAATTCACCCCCCTCTCAATTGTCTTGTTCCTTTCAACAATCACAACCAAAGGAACAACCCCAAAACCCACTCAATCAAAATGGATCATTAAGACATGCCAATCACAATCCAAATGCTAGTACTCATATAGGATCTTAGAACCAACTAGTAAAGGTGGACATGTGCATGTTTGATGGCAAGGATCCACTGACTTAGATAAATCAAATAGATATTTTTTAATGTGCATCAAATTCCAAGTGGGAAAAAAGTGACAATGGATTCCTTATATCTAAAACTGGAACATTCATTTGGTATCAATTACTATGTGTGTAAAGGAAGAAAAGGCTCTCATTATCACATGGTCAGTTTTTATAGAGGATCTGCAATCACACTTTAGCAATAGTGTGTTAGATAACTACTTTAGCTAGTTAGCTAAACTATGACAAACATTATCAATCAAGAATTAAATTCAACAATTCCAGAACCTATCCTTGAGAGTAGAGATAATTATAGAGGAGAACTTGAATGACTTATTTCTAGGTGGTCTCAATGATCACATCCAACACGAGGTTTTTATATTTAGACCTACTTCTTTATCTATTTTTTTGTCCTAACACACAAGATAGAAGAGAATTTTTTAGTTCCTAAAAGGCAAGGGTTTAATGGCTCAAGAGAGAACTTTTCAGCATAACCATTTCCTCCACCCGCTAGATTGACTTCTCAACAAATTGAAGAGAAAAAGGCAAAAGAGTTGTCTTAACCATGATAGAAAATATAATAGAGGACATAAATGTGTAGAAAATAAATTATTCTACATTGAGTGGTCAAGTGAGGAAGAAGATGATGAAGAAGAAATATCAAAGTTTTTCAATGAGCTAGAAGAGGAATTAGGAGATCCCCAACCAACCATTTCTTTTCATGCACTTTCTAGCATTAG
This sequence comes from Cunninghamia lanceolata, assembly GCA_027924645.1. NCBI lineage: Eukaryota > Viridiplantae > Streptophyta > Pinopsida > Cupressales > Cupressaceae > Cunninghamia > Cunninghamia lanceolata. Next base: position 21,467,264 of record BSBN01000239.1, read on the forward strand.
CTTCCCACAAACTCTCAAGGTAGTGGGTTTCTTGAAGAAAGAGAGTAATGGTGTTGATAGACATAGGAAACACTCACAAATTCATCAACAAAAAGTTAGTTGCTCATCTAAATTGTTTTATTTATTCAGCTCCATAATTTTAGGTCATGATTGTAGATGGGGGCATTGCCAGTTGTTCAAGGGAGTGCCATATCTATAATTTTCCATGGGAGATTACAAACTTTATTACCCTATGTTTTTTTATCTCTATGGGTGTAACAAACATTATGCTAGGAGTTCAGTGGCTTACTACATTGGGGACAATTGGGATGAACATCTAAGATCTATTCATGCATTTCACTCAAAAGGAAGGACATTGGAATTATGAGGGGTGCATGCAAAGTGTCCACAAATGGTAAGGTCTCATCAAGTGCAAAATATGCTTAACAAGGGGACAGATGGGTTTGTGGCCCAATTATTTTCATTAGAAGCATACCAATTGAAGGCTTCTACACCATTGGATCTATAAGCAGTTGTACATAAACATTTGGTAGTTTTTTGAGAAGTACCAAAAGGATTGCCTCCTAAAAGAGATCATGATCATGCCATTCAAATAGTACCAAAGAGCCAACCACCCAACATTAGGCCCTACAAGTATCCATATGTACAAAAATTGAGATTGAGAAGATAGTTTAGGAAATGCTAGAGGTAGGTATTATCAGGCATAGTCAGAGTGCTTACTCCTCTCCTATGGTAATGGTACACAAGAAAGATGACACTTGGAGGATTTGTCCTAATTATAGAGAGCTCAAAAGTACACCATAAAATATAAGTTTCCTATTCTAGTAATTAATGATTTGTTAGATGAGCTTAATGGTGTTGTTTATGTTCCAAAAATTGATCTTCATTCTAGTTATCTCAAATCAGAATTTGAGATGAGGATGCATATAAGACAACTTTTCAAACCCATGAGGACCACTATAAATTTTTGGTATGCCTTTTGGCCTCACAAATTTACCATCTACATTTCAAAGTTTGATAAACTCTATCTTTAAACCATTTCTGTAGAAATATGTTTTGGTATTTTTTGATGACATTCTAATATATAAAAAAAGCTTGGGAGGAACACTTGCAACATGTAAATTAGATTTTGGACTTTCTTTAGAAGAATAAAATTTATGCTTAGCCATCCAAGTGTGTGTTCGGAGTCAAAGAAGTGGAGTGCCTAGGTCATATTGTTTCACACGAGGGAGTCAAGGTAGATCCTCACAAGATCAAGGCCATTGTAGAATGGAAAATTTATAGGACCCTTAGGAACCTATTGGGTTTCTTAGGGATTATAGGTAACTATCGTTGATTTATAAAGAATTGTGGTAGCAGAGAATCAACTCTCACAACCTTATTGATGAAGGATTCCTTCTAGTAGAATGAGGTAGCTACTAGGGCATTTGAGAAGATAAAAGAAGCCATGTGCACAACTATAGTTCTAGCTACCCCAGATTTTTCTAAAACACTCATTATGGAATGTGATGCTTTAGGACATGGAATAGGAGTATCATGCAAGAAGGAAGACCCATAGCCATTGAGAGTTTCTAACTTGAAGTTAAAATTTTGTCGAAGCCAATCTATGAGGAGGAAATGTTGGCTATCTTGCATGCAACCAAACAATGAAGACCTTATCTAATGGGAAGATACTTTAAGGTAAAGACAAATCATGATAGTCTCAATTATTTCTTGTAACAAAGGTTCTCATTTGAAGAACAACAAAAATGGGTCAGAAAGATGTTGGAATATGACTTTGAGATCATATATAAGAAATTCAAGGAGAATGTTGTGGTTAATGCTCTATCTAGGAGGGATGAGCCTACAAAGTCACTTTTGTATGCCATTTCAATATTTCAAGAAGATTAGGTAAATGAGGCATGAGAGGAGTGGGAGAAGGATAGGGATACTCAAACTCTCATTAAGAAACTCCAAAAATATTCAAGTGTGTTAGGAATATTTGCTTGGAAAGGAAATGCTTTATGGCACAAAGTTAGGTTGTACCAATGTAGGAAATCAACCTTTAAGTTTAAGGTGTTGGTAGAACTACACACTTCTCTAGTAGGTGGGCAATATGGATTCTTGAAAACTTACCATAGAATCAAGCAAGATTTCTTTTGGGAGGGGCTCAAAGGGGATGTTTAGAAATTTGTAGCCAAATGCATGATATGCCAACAAAATAAAGGGGAGACAATTGAGACCCCAGGTCTTCTACAACCATTATATATTCTAAGTTAGAGGTGGGCTATGGTATCTATGGATTTCATCACAAGTTTGCCTAGATTTGAAAGAAACTATGTCATCACGATTGTTGTGGATTGTCTCACCAAATATGCACATTTTTGTGCTTCGGCACAACCATTTGTAATAGGCACTATAGCAACAACCTTTATGAATACTATTTAGAAACCACATGGGACTCCAAAAGTCATAGTAAGTGATTATCATCATATATTTACAAGTAATTTTTGGATTGACTTATTTTTATGTTTGAGCGCTCAGCTTGCTCAAAGCTTATCATATCATCCCCAATGAGATGGATAGACTGAGGTGGTCACTGTTGGTTCCCAAAACTACAGGACCTTCCAAAATCTTAGAGTATATTTTTCACCTTCCAAGCCAAGGGTATCATCAAGATGGTTGAATGGAGGCTCATCAATAGGTTGAGGATGATTAAGGGCCAATTGACGAGAGTGGGTATGCTCTCCTACACTTCAGGCTCAGCTAGACCTAGGAGGGTATTCCTAGAGGTATTAAACAAGACATAAATAAATAATCATAGCCATACCCAATGTACACTTAACCCCTATATTTGTCACTAGGCCAAGACAAACTGGCTCTAATTAAGTTGATTACTACACCTTGTAGATACACCAACAAATGATAACAATATAATATCCCTTAAGATGAATCCACTTAACTTCTCATACACAATTTGAAAGGTGTAGGCACACATGGACATGATTCTCAAATGATTTAAATACTTAAGGTCACTTAGGATTATTCCTTGGTCATAATACTAAATCATGAACAATATGGGAAACCTAATATACTTCTAACCCTACCCCTACAACTACCTAGGATAGAGGGTGATTAAAAAAGAGTGTCAGCCCTTCACCAATCTAGACCAGTGCCTACTCCATTGGGCAACATAGTCATTAATAGTAAAGAGGAAGTAGATGCATCTACAACAAAACTAGATGTGCATTTACATACATATCAAAGATTACATCATATATAGTGGACATACTTAATAATCTAGAACTGAACTGCAACAACCCATATGCAACAAAGAAAAGATCAATACAAAAGCTTTTTATTGCATTAAAATGTTTATATGTTCATATATAATCATATATTAAAATGTTCATATATAATCAAGGATTCATAGGTAAATTGTAAGCTCTTTTGTGAACACATATATTGTATGAATACTATTGCATATTTTGGCTATATTGAAATCTCTTTTAGAAAGCTTATCATTGTTTTGCAGGGTCTTTTGGGCTATGAGGGTCAAATATCAAACTCCAACAAGAGATACCAAGTTTGTATTAATCAAATAGAAACAAATACATTAATACAACTCATATAGTCTTCTTCAATCTGATGGAATTTTGGCGGTGTTAGAGTACTGGCATAATAACCATACCAAACCCTCAATATATAAACTTAAGGAGGCTCAAAAACCCACCAAAACATAATACCATGGGCCCAAACATGGTCTCAAAATACCATGGTAAATAAATTCATGATCCACTACATAAAGTGGTCTTGAAAATAGAAATTAACTCCTCTTACACACCTACACATCGTCATTATCATTATAAGATGAAATCAACCCCATTTTCTCTTTCTTAAGTGCTCCATGAGTGCAATAATTGTATTGCCATTGCCTATTTTGAGAAAGATACTCCATAACTCCCTATCTTTGACTTCCTTTTGTAACCTACCTTATTAAGTGTCATTATAACAATATCTCACATAATTTTAAGAATAATAATAAAATAATATCCCTCAATTCCTCATGAGCATCCAAGTTTCCCATTCCAAGAAAGTTGAAGACCAAACATTATACATTAGGATGCAATTTAAATATCACACTATATTAACGTATTTTTCAACTCTGCACCCTATTTTTTCACTGGAAACATTAATAAACTTTCTTTATTTTAAATTATATGTAAACTTTTCTAATTGATAAGTCTTTCCATAGGTGACAATTTATTTTTTAGCATTAACAAACAATAAACTAGAACTGTTTCATTGTACCTACTAATGGCAATATAAAATTTAACACAAATTTTTATCACCTCTTACTTTACACTCTAAAAATATACTATTGTGTATATTCTAGGCAGTATACTACTTAGTTTAATAGTTATAGTTGGTGTTAGTACTTTGAAAATTTTGTAAAATTTTCAAGTTCCTTACTATTTTTGCCCTTGTCTTCCTAACTTACAAATGTACTTAAATCTTGGTAATATACTTGTTTCGTTGGGCCCTAGCATTTAATTCCTTAGGATTTGTCATTGTTGTTTAGATCCTGGTCTTCTATGTCTCAATGTAATGTCCCTCACTCCTCCAAAATAGCTATGCAGTAAGCCTAATGGTATATGTAAGAGAACTTGCATGGTGGTGTGAAGCTCCTTCCTACTTATCCCCCAAACTGTAGACCTTGTGTCTTACTCTTTTATTTTGGGCCCCATCGCTTAAGTTAACCACCTTATGTCTACCATTTCTACCAATTTCCCTACAATCACCTTCACACTAGTTACAGACTATGCTCTCCTAATGACCTCCCAATCTAAGGTTCCACTGTCTATGGTTGGTATTGGTGTGGTGTTATAGTCTTTGTTCTATTTGATTTTTAAGTAGTTGTGGATGGTGGGTCTCATAATTACAAATAACTTGATCTCAACGAATGAGGAGTGGATATGTGTCCCTTTCATCCTATTGGGTGATAACCAAGCTTCCAATGGCCCACCTACAAATTATCTTGGGCAACGTAGTAGGGGAGAGGACCCAATAGTGGAGCACCCTAACTTCACACCTCTCAAAATCATACGTGACAATTTTGAATCACTCCAAAAATTTTACAGTAGATTACTTGGCAATGCCCCTGCTTATAACTAAGGTTTCAGGACCACATCATCAAATATGATGCCACATCAGTATGCTTTTTGTTGAGGTGTCAAATGGTTCCCCAAAAAAATGGTGGACCAATAAGTGTGCATTAAGTCATGTTTTGTTGGTGGGTTGATGTGGCATCACGTGATTGGTTGCTTTTTAAATATAAATGGCACATTTCATTGAATTATTAGTACTTATAGTAGCACTAACAACCTTAAAGTCACAACTACTAGTACTAAACTTTTAAAAATATTGGGCCTTAAATGCACATATACTATCTCAACCATTGGAACTATCTCACATAACGGGTCTTTTCCCCTAGTTCCTCATTGTCATGCCCATCGATCATCTTCACGTTGTTGTTGGAGGGTCCCATTTCCTCTTAACTGGCACTAAGGCACAACCCATTTCTATGTCACCATATCGTAGTCAATGTGTGGAAGTTAGCTTGTCACAAAAGGTCAATGATACATTGGTAATTTTCTAAAGAGACCCCTATGCTCTGACTTGTCCTCTACGCTAGATGCATGTACATGCATTATTGTCCTACCATGGTGGACTATTTAAATGCTCATGCTAGGGTCCTTTAGCCGCACCATGACCCCACCTTTCATAAAGATCAAATTGGTGCAGTGACGCGATGCCTTTGATCTTAAAAAAAAAGAAATCAACAACTAGATATTGATGCCCTTCAAATGAGTTAACCCACATGCTCATCCCTAAGGAACATTTTCATGCTTTCCACCATTAATAAGCAATAAGTGCCATCATCCAAATCAATTGAAAAGGATCTTGAATTACATTCAATGCATCATCTTTCCCTAATTTTACATTAAGCTCATCAATTCTAGAAGGTGGCCACGAAAAACTCATGAACTAGTGTCATAAGAGTATCTTGTTTCTCAAAGAATTCACTATTGTTGCTAGTTTCTTACAATAGTCAAAAGAAAAAAATGGGCGGGTTTCTCCTTCTCGACTATGCCCTTTCCCATTTCAAAGTGAGATTTCATTGTTTCTACAATTTGTCATAAGCCTTTAGTGTGACAACTATCTTGTTTATATTCCTAAAATCTCAATTGAGCATCTCAAATAAAACCCTAGAAAGCTAGGTTGTGTGCATACTACACCATGTCTTCTAAAGGATAATCCACCCAAGACCTAACCAAGCTACTACCCTAGGCAATAAAGTCCTTCAAAAGATCCATGGATTGTGGGGATTTAAATGGTTTACTTGAAGATTGTACGACTGAAATCTAAGATCATGTCACATTCAAAAGTGGAGATGAATTGTTATGTACGTTCTTCAATAAATCATGTGGTTAAATTCCCTTATACAATACATGGAGCTTCAATTTAGGGAAAGTAGTGGTCCCAAGTTGCTTTGTTGACCCAAAGTTGGTTGAATAGACATATAGGATGTATAACACCAAGGATTACTATAGATGATGCTAGGGGTGGTAAATTGTTCGCCATTGACAATAAGGATACTCTTCCACACACTATTTCTACCGGAGGAGCACATTTTCTCAAAAGCACTTGGAAACTCAATATCTAGATCATTTACTCATTTTCTCCAACACTTCCATGAGCCAATACAAAGCATCTAACTTATCAAATTAGGAGCACAATTGACATCAATGACAACGCATATATGTTGACATCAATGACAACACTGGTTAGGCACATACTTGTAACAATCTCCCCCTTTGTCATTGATGGCAACATATGATGTGAAAAACTAAAAAGATCATCAAGACAAGATTCTCCCCCTTTTACTTTACACATCTACATTCTTTCTCCCCCTAAGTTTTTTCACATGATTTCTCTCCCCCTTTGACATCAATGCCAAAGGGCACATACTTGCATTATGATGTTCTAATTCAACTGAACTTTTCTCTATTATCAACACTTTCTTTATCAAGAACATCTAGCTACTCCCCCTGAGAGGTAGCTCTGAAAACATCAATCCAGATCAATGACCGAGACTCTAGACACCACTGGATTGATGCATTCCTATGCATCTTAGTTCAGAGAAGGAGGGGTAATTACCCCTAACTTTTCTCTGAGGTACTCAAAGGTGTCCTTAGGCAACGACTTAGTGAATATATCTGTAATCTGATCCTTTGTGGACACATCCTTTTCTCTCAAAAAGTGATACCTTATTGATATATGTTTTGTTCTTGAGTGCATCACCGGATTCTTTGAAATGTCTATAGCACTTGTATTGTCATAGAAGATTGCAACTAGATCTTCATACACAACCCTTATGTCCTTTAAAGTTTGTTTCATCCATAATAATTGAGTACAACAACATGCTGCTACAATATACTCTACTTCTGTAGTTGACAAGGAAATTGAATCTTGCTTTTTGCTCAACCATGAAACCAATCTATTACCCAAGAAGAATGCACCTCCACTTTTACTTTTCCTGTCATCAACATCTGCGGCCCAATCTGCATCTGTATATGCACTGAGAGTGAAATCATTGTCTTTTGGATACCATAATCCATGATCTAATGTGCCTTTCAAATACCTCAAGATATTCTTAACTACCATCATATGAGACTCTCTAGGATCTTCTTGAAATCTTGCTACAAGACAAATTGCATGCATTATATATGGTCTGGATTGAGTTAGATAAAGTAATCCTCCAATCGTGGATCTGTACCTCCTCTAATCAGTCTTAGGTAATTCATCATTTTTACTCAACTTGCAACCAGTCACCATGGGAGTACATACCAGTTTAAAGTCATCCATTCCAAACTTCTTCAACAACTCCTTCACATACTTAGACTGAGATATGAAGATTCCTTTATCTGATTGAGTAATTTGTAGACCTAAAAAGAAATTCATCTCACCAAACATAGACATCTCAAACTCTTTTTGCATTTCACCGGCAAATTTCATGCACATACTTTCATTGCCTCCAAAGATGATGTCATCAACAAAGACTTCAACAATTAGAATTTGATCACCATTAATCTTGAAATAGAGACTCTTGTCAGTAGTACCTTTATTGAACCCTAACTGCAATAAGTACTTATCCAACCTTACATATCAGGCTCTAGGGGCTTGCTTGAGTCCATACAATGCTTTCTTCAACCTGCATACCATATCACCTTGATCTGATAGTTGGAATCCTTCCGGTTGCTCAATGTAGACTTCCTCTTCCAACTCACCATTCAGAAATGCAGAATTCACATCCATCTAATACACTTTGAAATCTTTGTGAGCTACAAATGCCAAAATTATTCTGATTGCTTCGATCTAAGCTACTAGAGCAAAAGTCTCTTCAAAATCTATTCCTTCAATTTGAGAATATCCTTTGCACACAAGCCTTGCTTTGTTCCTTACGAATTCTCCATTTTTATTCAGCTTATTCCTGAAAACCCATTTGGTTCCAATAACATTTTTGTCAGCAAGTCTAGGAACTAATTCCCAAGTTTCATTCTTCTCTATCTGCATTAGTTCTTCCTTCATTGCCTTTACCCAATTTTCATCATTGCAGGCTCCATTCATAGTTTTTGGTTCAACTGTAGAAAACAAACAGTAATTCACTTGTTCTTCTGCAACTCTTTTCCTTGTCAGTACTCCTTTGTTTTTGTCTCCAATAATTTGATCTTTAGAGTGATTGATTCTTACATACTTGGGGGTCCTAGAAGCACTTTATGGAGCCTTTTCTTCTTCATCTTGACTGTCTTCTTGTTCAACTTTTTCCTCATATGTTATAGCAGTAGGTTCATCTGATTCATAGCCACTCTGATCTAATGTTCTTCCTTTATCTTCATCCACCTTCACATTTGTACTCTCAACAATCTTTTTCAGCCTTTTGTTGTAGCACCGGTAGGCCTTACTCTTGGTAGAGTATCCAAGGAAGATTCCTTCATCACACCTTGCATCAAATTCCCTAAATCTTCATCGTTTCTGATATAGCATTTGCTTCCAAAAACTTTGAAATATTTTACTGGAATTCTTCCATACCATAATTCATAGGGAGTTTTAGTACCATTACCTTTCACTTGAACTTTTTTTTGAATGTAGACCGCAGTATGTATAGCTTCTTTCCAGAAAACTTCTGACAGACCTCCTTCCTTCATCATTGTCCTTATAGCCTCGTGAACTGTCATGTTCTTTCTTTCCACAACTCCATTCTGCTGAGGAGTCCTAGGTACAGACAACTATCTCTTTATTCCTTGCTCTTCACAGAAAATGTTGAATTCATTTGATGTGAACTCACCTCCTCTATCAGGCCTCAAGCATTTGATTTTCAACTCTATTTCATTCTCAACCATTGCCTTGAAGAATTTGAACTTCTCTAGGGCTTCAGATTTGTCTCTTAGAAAAGTAACCCAAGTCATTCTAGAATAATCATCAATAAGCAACAGGAAGTACCTGTCACCTTGTAGACTTCTTACCCTTGTAGGACCACATAGATCTGTATGCACTAGATCCAGCAAACTGGCAGAAAATTGCTCTTTGCTCTTGAAACTTGTTCTTGTATGCTTCCCCAACTAACATTCCTTACAAATGGTATTGGTGGGTTTCACAAGCTTTGGTAAATCTCTCATAGTCTGACCTAAACTTATCTTTACCAGATTATCAAAGTTTATATGACACATCCTTCTATGCCACAACCAACTCTCATCTGTTTGGGCCAATAAATCATAATTATTAGTTCCTCTTAACTGGTAAATGTTACCTCTAGTCTTCTTACCGGTAGCAATAACTATTCCGAAGCTTTCCATGATCTTGCACCCATTGTCTTTGAATCTCATATCATAACCTTTATCACACATCTGACCCACACTCAAAAGATTATGTTTTAAACCCTTCACATATAGGACATTATCAGTGTTGTGCTTACCATCAAAAGATATAGATCCTTTTCCACAAATCTTACCAGCGACATTATCTCCAAACCTAACCAGTCCTCCATCATATTTTCCAAACTTACAAACTTACTTTTGTCACCAGTCATGTGATGTGAGCATCCACTATCAATAATCCATTCATCCTTATATTTCTCAACCTGAACCGCCAGAGCACTTTCTTCCACTAGTTTTTCTTCCTTCACACAGCTAGCAGGATTAGTAGACATAGTCTCTTCTTTAATTGCAATAAACAATTTGCACTAGTACTAGCATCATCAGATTCATCATCTATCACACCATCATCAAGATCTCTAACATAATAGCATTTCTTTGGAACTCTAGGTCTACTTTCAAATTTCTTTCTATTCCTTTCAATTCTCTCCAAACACTTAGAGGCATAATGACCTACTTTACCACATGAAAAATATTTAAAAGGTAATTTTCCTTTGAACTTACCAGTGCCTCTTTGCAATCTATCAACAAAATTTGCTTCAATTTTATCAAGGTCATCATCAGGTTCCACCTTATACTTCTCAGCTCTGGATATCTTTTCTAAAGTACTGGTGTTGAAGACAGTCTCAATCTTCAATAGAACATCACCAATTTCTCTCATCTCAAAGGCTATTAGCTTTCCTAGCAACTAATCCTTGGTGACTTCTTTCATAGTCATTACTTCTTCAATTGCGCAACCTTGTGACTGTAGGATTTAGGTAAGGACCTGAGAATTTTCATCACAACTTCTTTCTCCTCAATAGTTCCTCCCATGGCTTTGATTCCAATAACAAGTTCATCAACCTTTTGCATGTAGGATGTTATGTTTTCGTCTTCGCCCATCTTTAAGCCTTCATATTTGGCTTTCAGTCCGTGCAATTTGGCACTTTTTACATAATCATCTCCTTCATACAGATTTTTCATTTTTTCCCAGACTTCTTGAGCAGTTTCAAGGTCCATGACCTTTATCAAGTCAGTGTCGGTTAATGCACTTAACAGAGCATCTCTGGGTTTTATATTTAACTCATATTGCTTGATTTCGTCTTCATTTGTCAAGCCATTCAAAGGCATGGTATATTTAGTCTCTTTCGCTTTCCATACTTTGTACCCAATACAAAGAAGACAGCTTTTCATGCGTATCTTCCAAGATGCATAATTTGTACCATCAAATTGCGGGGCTTCCTTCTTGTAAGACATTCTAGATCTACCTCAAGTTGTTAGGCTTACCTCTGAGGAACCTTACTCTGATACCAATTGTTGAAATGCACTGGACAACTGAGAGGGGGGGTGAATCAGTTGTCCCTAAAAACTTTAAACAATTATGAACATCAACTCTTCAAACACTTATTTACGGTTATTCAGATTTAACCATCAAAGCATGAAATAAGAAGCTCAACACAATAACACAATTAGCACATGAGACACTAGATTTTTACGTGGAAAACCCTATAAGGGAAAAACCACGGTGGGTGTTAGCCCACAAGATATATACGTTGTAGCAATACTGAAAAATAGAGGTTCACTACCTGAATTGCTCACTGCAAATGTTGAGGCTCACTGCCAAGAACGGATCACTGCCAAAAGATGGTGAACTAGTTTGGTAGCATCTATTCCATGCCTGAGTTCAGTTCCATTGAAGCACAATATAACTCCTTTGCTCTGCTCTTTTACACCTTCGCACTTATCTCTTCATTTTCTCTCAAGGACATCTTTTTCGCAACTACATTTTATGCTTTTATACAATTCATCAACCTTGGAATGTACATCAAGGTCATAATTACATTCATCATCCATTGGATCATTCTCCAAGGTCGGCATTACAATAATACAAAGAAATAGATCTGGACCTAAACAAGATTTGCTAAGGTAAAGATGTATGCAAATCATATTATGCCTTAGCTAGGACTCAAATGCAATCTTCCATGCCATGACATGCTTCCATAGTCTTCAATGCTTCTCCACAAGAAGTGAAGATAGCCAAGTCAGCCAAGACTAGTGTTAACATTGGGTCTTCAAGGAACAGACTTCATCCTTGATCTAAATTTCTCTTTGCGGACCAATCCAAAGGTAGGAACACGATCAAGAGACATCCACAAGTGCATTGTAATCACCAAGAACAACCGCATGATCTCTAACCACTCTGTCAAGGATATTCTTTAGACTGGAGCACAAGAATAGAATTGTCAGCCACTGTCATAAAGAAAAGATAACTTGCAGACCACCAAATCATGAACCATTGGAGTTGAAGGCACTTATCATCTTTCCAGACTTAACTATAGAACCGCAAATCATAATACTTCAATGCAGAGGAATGAGGAGCAAACTACCTTCTCCTTTCACCAATGAATACTCAGGAAAAGTAGCTTTTATTCTGGTGAACATAACTCACTCAAATCTTCATACTGGAGGCTCAAACTTGAGATATAGCATCTTCAGACATGCCTCTAAATAACTTCCAATCCGCAGACAAAGATATTCATTCTATTGGAGATGCAGAGCAATCTACCAGACTGTTCTTCAGTAAACAAAGATACTCTTCCACACACAATTTCCACTGGAGGAGCAAATTTTCTCAAAAGCACTTGGAATCTCAATATCTGGATCATTTACTCATTTTCTCCAACACCTCCATGAGCCAATACAAAGCATCTAATTATCAAATTAGGAGCAGAGTTGACATCAATGACAACACAGATATGTTGACATCAATGACAACACCAGTTAGGCACATACTTGCAACAAGTAAGCCTAAAAGATAGTCAATTTATGCCACCATATGTCAGTCCACTTTAGTAGAGGTTCTTGATAATATTTTAAGTGACTTCTATTGTCTTCTACTAAAGCATGTTGGGCATGGTGTTGTTGTTTTTTGGTATTTTATTATTGCAACAAGCATCCCTCTCTTTTTGGAGGGGAATAATACAATTAAGAGCTAAGAAAATCAAGATAGAGTAGTTATTTAGTAATGCATTCTTACAATTTTAATTTGATTCTCTTTTAATATATTAGCTCTTAAATGATGAGGAAGCAAGCCCACAAAAGCACTTTTGGAAGTGCTAATTCCCTAACTAATTTAAGATTGTAAGAGGGATCAACAAGTATAAGTCATCCACATGATGACCCTTGTTTATCTATGTAAAAGAGAGAATTTTTCCTTGTAATAGGATTGGGAAAACATAATTTGAAAGGTGTAAAACAAATTTAGTGTGAATAAAGGATTACAAAGCTAGTGTCATGTGATATGTGATATGAAGTTCTCACTATATTTCTCATTGTTTTAGGAAATCTCATTTTATGTTTATATATTTTCTATGCTTTTGGTAGAATCATGTTAGTTGGTGTTTAATGAACACTATCAAAAACCCTATTGAATGTTCTTTTTAATAGATCTTTCATTTCTAACAAATGAAGCAAAGGGCAATTGTAATGAATTATTTAGTAGAACTTGATTTTTGTTCAAATTAAGAGGCAATTGGTAGTCTAGGCTTTGAAAGACAAGGCCAGCTTCACTGGGTTTCTTAGAATATGAAGGGAGGATGAATTACTCTTTAACTTTTAGATTCAATTCTTAACTCCGTACCCATGGTTTAAGGCATTGGTCACATTTGTTTCCCATTCATTCATATATGGTTTTAACATGAATTCTTGGTTAAAATAACTTATATAATTTAAGCACTCATCATGAAAATAAGGAAACAGCTGAATATTATTCCTGATTTGTATTATTTTATTTCTGCTTATATCTGTATGGGTATATCCCCTTGCATATATTAAATCATTCTTTGTATCGCATAAGCCAACACAATACATGTTAGTCAGATAATTTGGGTCTAGAATTGTGTTGTCAAAGCCTAGCCTAATCAGTAAATAGATTCAAAAGAATCCAATGCCTCAAGTGGTTTCATTTACATTTTCTTCTGAAGAACATATACTTGTGTCCTTCCTTTTGAAGGATCTACGAGGGAATACCCCTAGGCTCTACAAAGCTTGAAGAAGGAGAGAAGGGATTTCTCTTACATGTTGATCTTGTCCATACCATGTTTGCTTATGATTTCCATGCTTGCTTATGTAAAGTTTGACTTTCCTTGGAGCCTTTTCTAGCAAGAGTGTCTTCTAGAATTAAGGTTTAAGGTTTAAAATAAGAAAAAACCCCAATAGTTAGTGTATTTGTTGGAAGTAGTTTCTCACTAGAATTTTTATCATATTTGACTTAGTATGATTTATAGGTTATGTGCAACCTATTTTACTATAAGAATGTATTCATTATTTTTCTTATTAATAAAGTTTTTCCTTCAATATAAAAAAAATAGTCTTTGCAGTTCTCTAGAATGTTAATTGATACAATTATGATCTTATTAGAGTCAAATAAATTTTAAACTTTCATTTTGTTAGATTCCCATAAAAAATTATCTTAATTGGCTTTATTTTAAATTTCATATATTAAGTTACAATTTATTTAAATTGACCTATTATATTTAAGTCGTATAAATTATATTTTTAGTATTAGAATTATATATTTGAAGTAAATGAAACGTGCTTTAAATTAAAGTTGACTAGAATATTAAAGTTTTTTTAAATTTAAAAAATATTAAATTTTATTTTGATGTTTTATTTTAAGACCTTTAAATTTGTTATGATATAATTTACTTGGTGTAATTAAATTTTTTCACTCTTTTAATTTTTTATCGTACATGTAAACCAAGCCAATCCAATCCCATGCATTATGACAAACTAAAAACATATTACAAACCCCACACCTAAAGAGAGATTACAAACTATATATATTTTATAATTATTATCAAAATTTATCTTTTCTCCTCTGCTACTTTTTCTTTCCTTAAGTTTACATTGGTGTTTGTATTCAAGCTTATTCATCCCCAATGTTTTTCTTATTTTCATTTTCTTGCCTCATTCTTGTATTTTTCATCATTTGGTCTTTCTTACAAATTTTAAATTATTAGTAATGAAGATATCATACAAGAGCGAAGTTGAGCTTCTTTATACTACTATGTCCTCTTCTATCTATCTTTTGGTTTTCCTAATTGATGAGTTTTTCCATAGGTTGCATGTGGAAAGGATTAAATAAAGTTTACATATGCTTTTAAAATAAAGAAAGTTTATTTACATTTGCACTAAAAATAGAGTGTAGAAGTAGTTTTTTTCAACTCTCCACTCTGTTTTCAGTGCAAACGTTAATAAACTGTAGCATTTTTCAACTTTGCACTCTATTTTCTAACACAAGGGTTAATAATCTTTCTTTATTTTTAAGTATATGTAAATTTTCTTTGAGCCTTTATGTAGGCAACATTTTATTTTTTCCAACATTAACGAACAAAATGTTAATTATTTCAATGTAACTACTAATGGTAATATAAAATTCAACACAAATTTTCATTACCTCTTACTTTACACTCTAAAAGTTGTCACAACTAACAATGACAAAAATCACAATGTTTTTAACTCTATATTATATTTTTAGTACAAATGTTAATAAACTTTTTTTTATTTTAAAAGGATATGTACCACAAAATGTCCTAATTAATGAGCCTTTCCAAAGGTGATAGCTTATTTTCCAACATAAATGAACAACACGCTAGTCATTTCAGCGTACCTACTGGAATGGTAATATAACATTCGACACAAATTTTCATTACCTCTTACTTTACACTCTAAAAGTATACCATTGTTAGTGAAGTCTAGATTGTGGAGTTTAATGAAAAATGACCCAATCTAGTAGCCCAATAATCAATCAACACTTTCATAAGAAAAATGGAAGCAAGAAAATTGAATTACAATAAATATTTAATAAACTCTTTGTAGCTCAATACAAACTAGTTACAGAATTCTACAGTGTTATAGAAGCTATAGACACTTTATGTAATCTTCCTTTTAAACTAACACTATATTTCTTCAACTAAAGCCCCCTATCTCAAGAAGTACAGGTTGATTCCCCTTTATTTTTGTTCTCTACTCTCTGTATTCTTCCTGCAATATAGTAAAAACCCTCTCATATACCTAGAAGTCTCCCTTCATTATTTTTCAAAGGCCAAACTAAGTCCCATATGTCAAAGGAGTAACTATTTCTACACAATAAAACCCTTCTTTTAATAGATCTTATTGCCCACAAAGACTGCATGTGGCCCCTAAATCTACCCATCATCATTTTTGAGTAGCTAAGAAAAGCCCAAAAACAACATGCACAACCACAAGAAAGACCAAGAAAATGCCCAACTACATAAAAATTAGTTTTTAGAAGATATAAATTAGTCCCCACAATAGAAGACAAAATAACTAGAAGGTCTCGTAGGGTGGATATGAGTTGCCCAAAATAACATGATTTTCCTACCTTTCACTAGGTGGAAGGTCACCAATAAATTAGAAAGAGAATTAGAACATGTTGACTCAATTGCCGAAAGCAATAAATAACACCCAATCTATTTCAATCTAACCCTGCTAAGGATGGAAAAATAAAAAATAGACAAAAACCATTTTTTGGAAAGTCTAAGTCAAAAATTACATACCTTGCAATTATTGCATTATGTTTTGGGCTGCTTTAGTGTCCATCCCTTGTAACATGTTCTAAGATCATTTTAGCCTGGCCTTGGCCTTTTCCTTCACCAATTTCTCAATTTCTATATCACATTCCAATATATTTTGTTGATCTAGAGC
This sequence comes from Cunninghamia lanceolata, assembly GCA_027924645.1. Lineage (NCBI taxonomy): Eukaryota > Viridiplantae > Streptophyta > Pinopsida > Cupressales > Cupressaceae > Cunninghamia > Cunninghamia lanceolata. The sequence goes on from BSBN01000239.1 coordinate 21,483,946, forward strand.
TACTTGTCAAAAATTGAGTATTTTCTCTAGGATGATAGTGTGACGTGTAGATGTCTACATGATGCACTAGCATCTCGTGAGTTTTTACTATTTCAACCATTGGCTTCCTGTCCAGTTGCTTGCTCTTACCTGCCATAATGTTTGTCTATTGAAAAATGCTCCTGTGTTCAAATGCGACCTTTCAACTTCATCACAAATCTCATGTAAAAAGTGTTTTTTGAATTACACAACACATGCAACTCCTCTTCATCTTAGCTACAACTTGCTAGTTACACCTCCATTGTTGAAGCTTGTTGTGGGTAGATACTAGTACACTTTCATTAATGTCAAGTCAAATGCTTGTTCATATCTTCTCTCTTGCTAGTAGTATCATTCTAACAATCTTGTTGTGTATTTTTATTTTTATTTGATAAGTTAGTTTGTAGTTGCTTCTTTATAATTTCACTTCTCTGCTTCTATTGGCATATCTCTTTGGTGACACTACCACCTCTTGTTCAATCACATACACAATAGGGTATGGATCCTCGTAGACCTAAAATTTAATACTTATAGATTTACTTTGATTTGTTGTTCTTAGTCCTAGACACACATAGGCTAAGCACACACACTCTCTAAGTTCATCTTCCTATTTTGACTGCTTATGGGGGTCAAAAGACCAAACTAGGTGCTTGACCATTCTTGGCAAGCTCCCAACTAGTCCCAACTATTTTTCTTGTCCCAACTAACAAGTTCTTCTAAAGACATAACTGCACAAAGGTTTTGTATTTTTTCCTCTTTATTGTCATTTTCATATTACATTTAAAATAGTTAGCTTAGATTGTGTTTTAGCATTCTTGTACCTTTCTATTAGCTTCTAGAATATTCTACTATGTGTATTTTTCTCTTTGTGTGTAGAATCATACAGATTCTAGAAACAAACTTGAGTTTTCTAGCTTTTTTGAATGATAGTGCACAAGGCAAACTATAATGCATAGATTGGACAACAATGTGTTACGATAGTGTCTTGGCCAATGACCTTCTTGTGTCTTGTTCTAGGTTCTTCATAATTTTAACATTTCTATTTTGTAATTAGTTTTCTATTTCTAATTTTGTATCTTTTCTTATTTCCAATTTTTCCTCATTTCCATAACCTAGCTCAATTAATGTAAATGTAAAGTTTAACAAAGTTTAAATTTTATATTACAAAAAGATAACTATTGGAAAAAATCAAAAGGAAACAAATTTTTAGAGATTTACATGTGACCATGGCCTTCCATAACTAAGCAACTATATTGCATAAAGCAATGTCAATCAGGACATCTAATCAACCCATATATAACTTGACACTAAAGACCTTTAGATTTCTTTCCACAACCTTAAGACACTAGAAGTTTAACCAAAGTAGTACACTATAACACACAAGTTGTCATCCTATAGCATATTAGATAGTCCCTATCATAAAATACACACAATCCATGTCACATCTTCTATAGCAGAGCAAATGCACCAAAGACTATCTTGTAGTAACTTAATTAATGACTATAGCAACATGAAGATAGCCTATAGCACTACAAAAGGCCTAAAACATAAAATAAGCCTATATCCTCCCTATAACACTCACGAAGAAAGCAAGTTGACAAGAAACAACCCACAACACACAAAAAATTAAAGTAAATTTTGGTGATACAAGATAGCTTATGGACCGAAATGCTCATGCATCAATTTTGTATATTCTAGTGAGTATACTACTTAGTTTAATAATTGTAGCTAGTGTGTTTGTTGGAAGTAGTTTCTAGCACTAGAATCTTTTATCATATTTGACTTAGTACTATTTATAGGTTATGCGAAGCCTATTTTACTATCTTATTAATAAAGTTTTTCCTTCAATATAAAACTAGTCTTTATAATTTTCTAGAATTTTAACAGATACAATTGTGATCTTATTAGAGTCAAATAAATTTTAAACTTTCGAAATTCTCATTAAATTTTATCTTAATTATTTTTTATATAAAATTTCCTATATTAAACTACAATATATTTAAAAAATAATCTTGAACTATTATATTTAAGTTATAGAAATTATATTTTAATATTATAATTATATATTTAAAGTAAATGGTGATTTAAATTAAAGTTGACTAGACTATCAAAGTTTTTAAAATTTTGTTTAGTCTATTTAAAAGTATTAAATTTTATTTTGGTGTTCTATTTTAAGACCCTTACATTTATTATGATAATAATTTATTTGGTATAATTAAATTGTCACTCTTTTAAGTCAACTTAATATATATTATTGATTTGACAGGTGTTTAAATTTAAATTTAATCACCTAGCTTTATTAGTTGAATTTGATTTAAGGGTTACAAATTAAGTTACAATTATAAATATTAACATAGGCATGTCTTATTATACAATAAACATGTGAGAAGGAAATGAGTTTCATCTTCTAATTCTAATTCTTTTAGGTTACACGTCATGCTAGTTCATGTTTTTCAAGGTACTTTTAAGAATTGTTTTATAATTTGATAACCATACTTGTAAATTATAGAAATTATGAACTCTAAAGAAAAACTCCACTATTTAATGACTTAAATACTTTTTGGGATATTTACAAGGTATGTGTTGCATGAGGTTACATTATGTCTTTTCTTAAGGGAAATATCAATGCAATGGTATGTTGCTTAACATTCAAATTTAATATGGTATTCCTAAAAATGGCACTGTACGGGAGTCATTCAAACAACGAGCGAGAACGTGAGTTTTCAAATAATGAAGCAGAGCGAGAAGATTTGGATGCACCCTTGTAGGTGGAGGACGGTTTGTTGTCTTCTCTAGTGCCTTCTCAGATTCCTGGGGAAGTTGTTGGGCATGCTTTTGTTCCTAGTGTTCGGGTGTCCTGTAAGGGCCCTTCTCCTCGGGTCGCGTTCTAGCGAATGCTAGTCCCTCTACACCTAAAAATATTGTCAAGTCATCTTCTATTCCAAATTTTGGAGGCATCCTCACTACTGGCTTGTCTTTTGGTAAGGCTGGCATTGTTAGGGCCACTTCAGGCTACCACCAGAAAACTTTTTCTGACGCTATTTAAAATTCTCTTGCTCAGACTCTACTTGCACAGGCTAGGGTTAGGCCTATGACTTGTGCCCGTGCTTCCCCTGTTGTGGTCTATGGACCTGAGATTGTAGAAAATAAGGGTTTCTATTTGAGATGTGAGACGTGTAGTCTGCAGGTTTAATGGCTTGTGGCCCTCCCTTCCTGATCTCCATGCCTGGGTTTTGGACTCCTAGAAGTCTCTTGTCTCTGGGTAGGTTGAACTCTTTCCCAGTGCAAGGAAGTTCTTCATAGTGACCTTTGTTTCCTCCAAGGAGTGAGACCAAGTGCTGGACAAGGGGTGGTTGTGGGGTGATCATTCGCTATCCATCAAGCCTTGGACTCGCTCTTTCAATCCTCTTATGGAACCGCTGAATACCAGACCTATTTGGATCCAACTGTCAGATCTCCCTCTCCAGTTTTGGGAGGAATCATGTTATGAAGCTATTGGAAACGTCATTGGACACTTTTAGAAGGTGGACTCTATGACATGGGATCTTGAGCATACTACAGTGGCTCATATTTTAGTATATATGTACATCTCCAAACCACTCCATGGAGATGTGGTCTTGATGGTGGAGGACAAACCATGGACATAGTTGCTAGACTATGAGGGCCTCCCCTTTCAGTGCAGGAGATGTTTCTCCATTGGTCATATGACCTCTAACTGCCGTCATGCTCGCTGCAAGGGCGTGGCATCCTGGTGGAAGAACACTCTCACTGATCATCTCACGGTGAGCACTCCCTCTTCATATGGTTCCTCCAGGGAGAATGATCCTTCCTTGGCTGAATCAACCCAGGAGACTGTCTCCCCAAAATCCTATATCGGCTATCCCTTCAACGAAACCATTGATGCCTCGAACTGCTGTCTCTATTTAGGTAGATCATGCCTAACCCTCGATGTTCACCTCTACTAGTCCTTCAAATGCCCCTGACTCTTCTTCTGCGCTTCTGGCTCCCTCGCTGCATGGTGGCTTATTGCCCGTGGTGGTTGTTGAGGATCCGCTCCTCTTGCCTCACTCAGTGGACTTTGTTTCCGAGCCTTCTTGGTCAATTGTGCAAAGAAAGAAGAAGGGACTCCCCAAATTCGTCATTGCTTCACGGCCTAGGGTAAAGGGAGTCAAATTTGTCCCCTCATGTTCTGGGGTTGTCTAGTACTCGTTTGTTGTTCGACAGTTGTCTGTTAGTTGTTCCTATTCTATTTATGTTCAGTGTGTGGCCTGATTTGGCTTGTTCTACAGGGCCCTAGTGGCTCTTGTTTGTAAAGGGTTCAATCCCTTGTTTGTTGACTTATCATTATAAAAAACATTCAAATTTAATAATGACATTACATATTGTAAAAGTACATACTCTAGGTACCCTTTTATTCCTTTGTTTGATACCTACTTTTAGTATTGTCATCATTATAGTGTCAGAGTGCTTAATTTGTCTTATGTGGTATCTATACAAGCCCTAGTCTTAAACCTATCACTCTTAAGAGCTTTATCCATTTCCCCAGTTAGGACCAGACCAGTCCTTTAGGACTTCATCCTTCTTGGACTAGGTTGCACAAATAATCATTATTTTTTACAACTTTTAGAGTGTAAAGTAATAGGAGGTAATAAAAATTTGTGTTGAACTTTATATTACCATTATTAGGTACATAGAAACAACTAGTATATTGTTCATTAATGTTGGAAAACATAAATTGTGACTTGTAGAAAGGCTCATCAATTAGGAAAGTTTACATAATCTTTTGAAATAAAGAAAGCTTATTAATGTTTGCATTGAAAAAGAGTACAAGGTTGAAAAAGAAAAATAGAGTGTAATGTGTTTCTCAACTCTGCATTGGTTTTCAGCAAAAATGCTAATAATCTTTCTTTAATTTAAAATATATGTAAAAAAATTTAATTGATGAGTATTTTCGCACATAACAATTTATTTTTTCTAACATTAACAAACAATATGCTAGTTGTTTCAACATACCTACTAATGTTAATATAAAATTCAACACAAATTTTCATTACTTCTTATTACTTTACATTTTAAAAGTGATCACAAATAAGAACAAAAAAACCACATTATTTTTAGACCTTGGAGTTAATGAGCCATGTTTTTCAATTCAATTCTAAAGAAAATGATGCATAGTGTATTTAAGGGTGTAAAATTAAGCTACAAACTGAATTGTTGAGTCTCCGGTGATGAAAAACTCCAATTTCAGGGAACTTACTTTTATTATAGTCAATGTGCAAAATAGATATGCCACCTTTTCACAAACTCTTCAAACTTTGTAATCTTAGAATACGATCTGTATACAAACTAGAGATGTCTCTACTAAATCAATGTACAGGGAATAGTAGAAATGTTAGCCATTGTTTTCAAATTTTTGTCTCTATTAATTATTTTTCAATCTACTAATTCAACATTCAGTGAACAATAGAGATGTCATTCACTGTTCTCAAAATTTTGTATTTATTTTTTAATTACAATCATTGCATAGAATATAACAAAAATGGAAAGTCATTCCTTTTTCTCTCTTGCATAAAACCCACTAAACATCTGGCACCCATGTCACCTAAATATATTATGTTTCTATCTCCTAATGCCTTTAAACCTTGCATAATACTTTGGGAAAGGTTGCATCTTACATAATGTTTTGAGAAAGGCTTCCTTTGCATGGTATAATGTATGTCCATATCACTATTGAAAGCATGCCTAATTTGCATGAGAGTATGCCAAATTCACATAACAACATATTGTAAGAGCTAATAGATAAGCTCTGATACCATGTAAGAGTCAATAGTGGACTCAAGCACTCTCGGGATCACCTGTAATCAATTCAATCTTCCACAACAAGAGAGAAAAACAATATTGCTGAGAATAATGATGCATAACATTTACAAGATACAAAGCTTGACTATAATTACTTCATTACATTTGTACAATGAGATATCTCCCTTATATAGGCAAGGTGAGAGGTGAGACACAAGGACGGAATAGTGGAAAAACTAACTAGATGACACAAATAATAAATGCACCTAGACACCACTAATAAATAAATGAATGTAAGACAAACTTGTAAGATGACAAGTATCTTAATGCTATGACATGAGACAACTAGTGCAAAACTATTAAATGCACATAGACACACATTATTGAATTCACCTAATGACACCTAAGTATGCTTAAGTAGACTAGTGTGAAGAGGACCTAGGAAATGACTAGCTAGGTAATATCTCTTTTTACACTAGCACCCCCCTTAAGTGCAACTTAGGGAGAAGAAAACTAGGCATGAATGCATGAATGAGTCTCAGCTACGAGGCCATGTTAGGTTCTCATGAACATCAAATCTCAAGTGGAGAAAAGGAGAAAACGACATGGGACAAAACTCCTCTCCAAAAGTGAGAATGCAATAACAACATGTACAAGTGATGAAAGGATGGAAGGACTCAATACCCCCAAATACACCATCCATCACAAATATACAATGAATTATACCCCCATAGGAGAGAATGAATGAGACAAGATATCCCCCCCAAAATTAAGTAGCTCATGTTCTAATGGTGAATGCTCGAAGAAGAAGACCAAAGAGGATACAAAACTGACAAACAACATTTCTCCCCTTGGGAAGAAACCAATCCATTGGTGAATGTAGAAGAAACTCCAACTCCAATACAAGAGATGAGGAAGGAAGTCTCATGAAGTATGATGTATTTGAAAGCTACACATGTGTCTCCATGTCGATGTTGAAAGATGCCACAATCAAATCAATAGTCCCATGCCTAACTGATGAAGATGACAATCCAAAACCAAGTGGAAACTGAAAATCATCAAGCTCCAAAGACAAAGATGAGGTGACAATAGTTGTGCTATGATTGTCATCAAAGAGGAGAGTTAACCCCTCAAATGTGTCCTCCAAATCAAAAATGTGAGACTCGACAATTAAGAATGGTATGTCTACAAAAAAAGAGTCCCAATGAGGTGGATCTAGAAAATAATAAACATCATGTTGCAAGGAATCGTTGGAAGCTCTCAAAGAAGCATCATTGGACTCATATGTAGCAACAGGTGTTGGATATGGATCTGCACATGCTGGATTAGAATAATTTGGCAAACTGATTCCATTGAAAATACACAACTGTCTTAGTTGATGAAGCTCAATTTGCAATCTTAAATCATCAATTTTTTTTTGTATGCATTCATCATCAGTATATTTTTTTCTCCCATAATAATCACATTTTAATTTCCACAAACTAGGAGACATGATTACACCAACAAAAATAAAAATCACCACAAGAGCATCCCCCCCCAAATTCACTCAATCATGAGCAACCCCCAACAAGATATGATCATGGCACTTTATACTTATTTCAATTACAATTTTCACAAGCCAAAATAGCAAAGTGGTCTTTTGATCTTAGTGCATGCAAATGCCAAAATTAGACTATAATTGAAGGTATAATTTTTGAGAGAAATTGGATCAAACAAATTATAGATCTGAGAAGTAATACAAAAAATTATGCACTTTCAAAAAAAGTTTCACCAAAAAATACTACCTTATGATCCCAAACGGAGCCCTGGAAGTTCCAAAATGGGAACTGCTCAGCAGCAACGATAAAATTTTACAATTTCTGGAAAAAGCAGACGCCAAAACCAAAATCTAATTGCACCACTATGAATCCTATGAAATTCTACCTCAAATCAAAAAATATTTCTCACAAAAAGGAGCTTGGATGACTGAGATACAAGCTTGCAAAGTCAGAGTGCAAAATCAAAATGCCAATGGAGAGGGGGCCTGCCAAATTTTTTTGATTAAGTTTGTGCATGATTTGTTTTTTGCATGCAGAAACTAACAAATAACCAGATGGTTCCCTGATGCGGTGAAAAAAACCCAAAAAAGCATTTTTTGATTTGATATGCAAAAGATTTGGGACTAATGAAAAAAATACCTCCAACGATAAAAAATGACATGTAGAAGTTGAATCAGCCACCTAAGTCAAGCAAAGGCACGTTGAAATCTGCAAGATTACACCAGGATGCATCAGAAAACATTTCTTGCTAAAAACTCTCGAAAAAGAGGGAAGAAGACCGCATATATGAAGCTCTGATACCATGTAAGAGTCGATAATGGACTCAAGCACTCACAAGATCACCTACAATCAATTCAATCTTCCACAACAACAGAGAAAAGCAATATTGCCAAGAATAATGATGCATAACATTAACAAGATGCAAAGCTTGACTACAATTACTCCATTGCATTTGTATAATGAGATACATCCCTTATATAGGCAAGGTGAGAGGTGAGGCACAAGGCCGACATAGTAGAAAAACTAATTAAATGACACAAATAATAAATGCACCTAGACACCACTAATAAATAAATGCATGTAAGACAAACTTGTAAGATTGACAAATGTCTTAATGCTATGACATGAGACAACTATTGCAAAACTATTAAATGCAGATAGATGTAAATTATTGAATGCACCTAGTGACACCTAAGTAAGCTTAAGTAGACTAATGTGAAGAGGACCTAGGAAATGATAGTTAGGTAATATCTCTTTTTACACTATATGTTATACATATGTAATCATATGTAGAAACTTGTGAACTTTAAGCAATATTACACATTTTATAGTTTGGGAACGTGTACTTTTTATGTGAAGCCTATGCCTATTAGAGAAATTTGTGCAACTTTAGGAAATGCCACATACAATATTTATGGGGTCACTAATAAGAGTAGAATAAGTCATATTAAAGTATATAGCCAATAATAATTTAAATAATTTATATTTTTAATGATTTAGTTAATAAATGCATATGTTAATATTTGAAGAACAAATATTGATGTTGGTTAAAAAAATCTTTACTTTTTTTAGATGAAAAATACAATAACTAATTTGGCACAGATTAAAAACAAGAAAAAATAAGAATTGCATAGAGCATAGTCCCTTCCATTAAAATATGTTTGAAGTAAATGTAATGATAAGTGTTGAATAGCAAACTAATCCTTATTGATACAACAATAAGTTAAATATTACTAACTATGGTTACTTCTAACTACTTATAGAGAGTAACAAGAAATATACTTACAGGACAGTTGTTTTCATCTTAAAGTAAAAAATACACCTTACAACAATATTTATAAAGCAATAAATAATATAAAAAATATTTAATTATTTATTTATTTAAGAAAAATAGCTAACCTTGTAATCAATTTTAGACTTAAAAGTTAATAGAAGAATTTTTTTTGCCAAAGTTTGAATGTGATTTTAGATAGAATTGATGATGGTTGTTGCTATAAATTACCCTAAAATGACTCAAATAACTCTTGTATATCTTTCAAGAATGTAATCTAAATTATAGATTTTTTTTATAAAATAAAATTTTCAATATTATAACTTAAAAATTTTAAACTTATATGTTTACTAAGTAATAAGTCATCCCAAGCTTTAAAAAAATTACCATCATCAAAACTTTCTCTCAACTTTAATCAATCTAATAACATAAAAGATGTTAACCATCATCATGGATCGGTAGATGAAGAAGATTGAACTAAATGTTAATTAGATAATACAATACTACACAAAATTGCCTTTAATATGTAGAACTTATATTAAAAGCATTGTATGTTAGCACTGAAGCTGTCATTTAAAAAGATACCAGTCATGCAAATTTTCTATCAACTGCAAGCAATCTAGCAATCTAAAAGATTGTCGACCATGGTCATGGATTCGTGGATGAAGAAGATTGAACCAACAAAAAATCTAGTAATTTAAAAGATTGTCAACCATGGACATGGATCCGTGGATGAAGAAGATTGAACCAACAAAAAATCTAGTAATTTAAAAGATTGTCAACCATGGTCGTGGATCCGTGGATGAAGAAGATTGAACCAACAAAACATGATCGCAATAGAGATGGATAAATAGATATATGGAGGCTTCGTTTGAATGTGTTTGGAAATGTGATATAAGGAAGATGACTTAATTGTTGAGCATGTTCCATTAGGTGTGATAGTATTTGTGTATTTAAGGTCTAATATTTTTAAAAGTTTAGCACTAGTAGTTGTGACTTTAAGGTTGGTACTATAAGTACTTATAATTGAACTAAATGTGCTAATTAGATTTAAAAAGCAACCAATCATGTGATGTCACATCAGCGCACCAACAAAACATGACTTAATGCACACCTATTGGTCCACCATTTTTTTTTTAAGAACTTTTTGACACCTCAACAAAGAGCGTGTTAATGTGACATCATATTTAATGATGTAGCCCTGAAATCTTAATTATAAACAGAGGCCTTACCATATAAACAGCTGTAAAAAGTTTGAAATGATTTAAGTGAAATTAAAGTGTTCAACTACTCGGTCCTCTCCTCTAATAATGAAGGGCAGAGGACTACCTTGATGGAGCAGCATTTGAATGATCGACTGTGACTTCTAATGGAGGTGTCAGTTACATTTATTAACAAGAAAGTTAAAGAAAATATGCCAGCTCACCACAGTAACTCCTTTCGGTATCTTGTCCCACAGAATACAATAGATAATGAATTCCGCATTAACTATGAGCAGAAAATCCAATGGACTCTACTTCGTGCACTGAAACCTATTAGAATTCTGTGGCATTCATGAATAGTAATTCTTGCAACTTCAATACCTAGCGATTCAGAAAATTATGAACAGTAAATTTTGCAGGTATAAACAAAAAGGCAATGAATTGGTGAATTGATTGCTATCTGTAAACCCCAGAAATTCGTTGGCAGTCATAAAGAGAATTAAATTGGAACATTAGACGGTTACATAACAGCAGATACTTATACATTCTGTGTCTGTTCATAGTCTCTGTCATGTAAAGAGGCACAGTACAGACTCATGAATGGCTGTGTGTCTGACAAATTTCACAGTGCCCAAGCCCATGCTGTACGCTGCCTTTGTGGTGGGTTGCATAAGGCATCCAATCTACTGCCTTCTCAGATCCCTCAAATTCTTGGGTGATTTTCCAGAGCCCCAAACGCTTTGGCCTTCCACCCATGATCAATTCTCACTCCCTGCAAATAACCAGAATAATTCTACTTCATTAAATTGCATGCCCTCACAGGCATTGAATATGATAAGAGGAGATCAGAGAGAAAGTATGTGCGCCATCTGTTTGAATGATTTGGAGGGGCATGAAGAGGTCAGTTTGCTGAGTAACTGCGGTCATGTTTTCCACACAGAATGTTTGGACAAATGGGTTTTTCATTGTCAACAAAATAACTGTCCTCTTTGTAGATGTCCTGTTCATATGAGGGGGAATCTAGAAATGTAGTCTTTGTCCCAGGATATGTTATGGTTATACACAGGTATGTTGTTTTCAATTGTGAATGATTATATGACAATTATTTACCACTGGTTTGATGTGATAGCAAGATTGATAAGCTATCCTTTCCAGAAAAGAAAACCCAAGCTCAAATTGAATATTATATTTTGTTCTGGCTTTCTAGTATTATAAGAACTTATAGATAATGTGCAATCTGGATCATTCGTTTGTTGAATGCTCAAGATTTTAAGGCAATTGTTCAATTCAAGGTGTTCCTCTGGTGCTTTAACACTGGTTTGTAGCTCTGTTAAAGTTCCTATTTGGCATTATACTTTGGATACTTTCTGAGCGTTTTTGTTGCGAGTATGTGGACCGGTTAAATATTGCTGTTCACTGTTATGGCAGCTGTTTGTTGTCATGGTCTGCTCCATTCAGACGGACCGGTTTCTTCTGTTTTCCTTTGCAATCGTTTGACTGCTTATTCTTTGTATCTGCATTTATTCAATGAAAAAAAAATCAGGTGTCTAATATTTTTTTAATTAAAAAAATCTAAATAAACTTATTTATGGGTTTTGGTGCACTGGATTTTCTTTTCAAACGTCCACTCACCTGATACGAATTAGGGTTGGAAAAATCTATTTTTCTTTCAAGCCAATTATCTTAATTCAATGTTTGTTCTTTAAATAAATTTATTTTTAAGTTTGATGGTTGTAAGGAATAAAATCTGGGCTTAATTAAATTAATACAAACAATAAGTTTTCACTTAACTTAGATTTTATTTAGAGTTTGGAAATGATAAATTGAAATGTTATTTTAGAAATTAAACGTGAAGGGATAGGGTTTTAGATTATGAAATAATGATGAAGAATGGTGTTGAATGTTGTGTAGCATCTATATGTTAATATCCAAAAAATGATGCCCTTTGTATGCTCATTATCTCTTAATGGTTTGTGGGTCAACCCTCAATGGCTCACAGTCAATCCCAAGCATCGTGGATCTAACTTAGTGACAACAATTTTTAGCTACGTGAATATGCTTGAGGATGGTCATATTTAAAAATACCTTTGAGGAAGTTGTTGGATTGCTATAGTCAAGTTCTCCTAGGTCAACCCCCTTGATGAACTAGGTTTACGACCTTAGGTAAATATTTGAGGATGGCATACACAAGTTTGCAAATAGTCTATATGGAGATTTTGATGCAATGGATTATTTTTAAGCTCCAAATCTACTAGTAAGAAAAGGCACAAACTTGAAATTTTGAATTTGAACATTTAAATTTTGGGGTCAATCTTAAGCACTTTGGATCAAACCCAAGTGCTACAAGATTGACCTAGGGAAATACAAATCTCGAGAACAAAAATAGCTGCATGGAAATCTAGTTTGATAATAGGATGAATGTGTAGAATAGACTCTAGGTGATCCCACAATAGTGTGTCCCACTTTTCCTGTGAACTTGTAATTTTTATTTTTGATACTTTTCTAAATTTTATTTTTTTATAAATTTATGTAACGTTTAATAACTTGTTTTTTATATAGTTAACAATATTTTTTTAAATGGCATTTATTCTATGGCATATAAATTTTTTTTACAAAAAAAAATTATAAATTTTTACACATAGATTCCTAACACTAATATCTAGTGGGCACATATTTTTTCATAATTTTTATTGCATATTTTATTTATTATTAATTTTTTATGTGCGATTAATTATAATTCAAACATAGTTTTATTTCATCGAGAATAATGTTTTATGTATATATCCGGATTATTTTTTTTAAATAAGGATTCAAAAAAAATTCTCTATTTTTCTATTTTTCTAGTGTGTGGAATAGAGACCTTGATGTTCAATAAAAAAATATATGTTCACTAGAAAATAGAAAATAAATATAATAATTAAATTTAATATATTCAATTATACTTTTGTGGAAAGCTTATTTTGAGAGCTATGATTCCCTTCCATTTTCTAACATGAAAACATTAAAAAAAAAATTAAAGGGACCTTTGAATCTTCATTCAAAGGTGTTTTTTTATTTTTTGCTTTTTAGGGCTTATTTTTTATCTTGTCCCACAACTAGACACACTATTGTGGGAGGACCTAGGTGCAAATGGGATTAGGATAAGATTGAATATATGGGAATATGTGTAAGTAGTCCAATAAATGGGGAGGAATAAGGATTGGAGAATAATCCAAACATAGCATAGGAGTGTGCCCCCTGTTGATATGTAATTGTATTAAATCATTCCATCAAATGGGTGCAAAATTGAATGAAAATTGGCATGGGTATGCAACTTTCACCATTACATTTTGACACCACTTTGAGGTGCATGTGAATCAACCATGAACATGTATTTCATTTAGTATATGGACATTCTAAGTCAACATGAAAAGTGAATATTTAGATATAAAATGATATGGGTTCCATGTAAAGTAGTGGACCATTCTTAGAGTCTTTATGTGTTCCTTCCCTTAGCATGAATGTCGCATAGGAACTTGCAAAATAAAGAAAAGATATATGCAATGAGTAGCTTATGCCACACAAGATTAATTGTCTACAAAAAATAAGAAAGTTGAAAAAGAGAAGGGCTAATAATTCCACTTGTATAGAAAGGAATATTGTAATAATTTGCCTAGTGTGGTACCCTTATATGTATGGTAAATGTGGCATGCTCAATGGCAGTGATATGGTCTACAGAATTATAATGATGTGGTATGCTTGTGGCAATGATGTGTGATAGAACTATGTGGGCATGTAAGTGCAATCAAGACCCATCTAGATATGATAAGGAATCTCCATCTAGCATAAGGTGTTGTCTAAAATCTCAACATAGGAATATTAGTGATAGTATATGTCCCCTCCAATTGGTTGCATAAATAGTGTGCAAGGAATTAGAGAGAAAAACATACATGAATTTAAGTGAAAGAAAGATAATAGGATATAAGCATGTAAGAACATAGATGATGTAAAGCCATGAAAAAAATGTCATGAATAACATTGTGATACAAAAGTATTAAAATATTGAATGATAGGCATGCAAAATCTTGGTGTTCCAAATTGTTCCTAATATTTCTAAGGACACACTTTGAATAAGCTTTAATCCTAGGGAATAAGAGTCAAGCTAAAATACCAGGTGGGATTTATAATCAAAACATAGGCAAATTGGGCCAATTGACAAGAGTGGGTACAATCTTCTCTACTCTTTAAGCTCTGTATAACTTGGGAGGGTGAATCCTTTCGACCTCACAAGACAATTAAAATGAAATGTTTAAAACATTATGTAAACAAAGATCAAACCTTGAATGGCATAAGGACAATCCAATACTTTGTCACTAATAGCTCCTTATGTTAATCTTTGTGATTTTGTAATTAGAGATCTTTAAGCAAATGCTAATTTATAATCTATAAATGTATGAGTAAATAATTTTAGAAACAACATTCCTTTAATGATCCTTTATACCCTTAAAAGCAACTAGCAAGTTTTATAGCAACATAAATTACAATGAAAAAGATATTCTTTGAGATAATGTTTAACTAATTGCTACTTACGACTAGTGTGTTCATCATTAGGAAAATAAATTCAATATTATAAAGTTTTAAAATAAATAAAAATGTAAACCCTTATGCCCAAAAGGATTAGATGTACATTCTATCCTATTTATTTGAGTTATGGACCTCAAGATAAGAAAATTAACATTTTCATACAAATCCTTTAACAATCCATTCTCAATCCATAACATCCCATATGTTAGGTTGAAAAGATTTTATATCTACTATGATATAGAAGGATAATAAATTTCATAATAACAAAACAACAAATGTGATTTCAAATATATGTAGATCTCTTGAAACATGATACCCAACAATGGAGAACTATATATGTTAAAAATGATTATCATATATTAACTTCTAAAAAAAGGATTTTACAACCTTGCTTGCTTAAAAAATATAGCAAACTATATTGGACTCCCTAAAGCCTATTATGGATAGAACAACATTGCAATACTTTGGACATCAAGAGATAAACTAAAAGAAAGATAAATCTTACTTACAGCAAGAGGATAATGTTCATCTCACTTGGATGGTTAATATTTGTCTTACTCACATTACATCTCCAAAATTCAATTATCTTCTTGTTACAAAAAACTGTTACAATAGTCCCACAATAGTTACAATAGAAAAAAAACTTACCCTTTCTCCTTAAGGATTGATTTACAAATGGCAACAAGTTTTCTAATAGGTTTCTTAATCTCTTAATGGTTTTGAGTGAGATATGCTTGGTATTCCTTGTTTGCAACCTTAGTGAATCTTCTCACAACCTCCAAACATCTATAATAACTTTTAGATGACATGAGTTCTCCATATTCTCAAACATTTCTCGTAGGAATATCTACCTTCATCTCACCTAGCTTCTCCCTAATCTATTCAATATCCCTCTTGATCTTTGTGAGATCAAATTACTTGATTCCAAAAGACTTGGAAGAGCTTGGATCCATTTGTGCCTTTAAGACTTGGTGAAGAAAATTTTAAGAAATTTTCTAGAAACTGTGCACAATGCCATAATTCATATTTTTCTTATCTTAGATGAATGAGTTTCTGAGAAGACCGTTGTCTTTTTTAAAACCTTGAATGGTACATAAAACTTGTTATTATGACATATATTTCTAGCAAATTATATGTTATATCAAATCACTATTCTAACAAACCCAAAAATATAGCCAAAATCCTCTAGAGCATTGTCAATGCCTTATGATACACTCAATTGTTCCTAGGTTTTATTTTGATTTGATATGACATTAAATGACTTCCTTGAAAGAATAAATTGAATAAATAATTCACAAAGCTAAATGTATGTTTCATTCCAATGATCCCATTCATAATCAGTTGGATTATTGGTATTAATAATGAGATCATCATTTATCATTTTATTATCTCATCTGGCATCTAGCATCTTTCCACTTTCCTTGATGAATGCATTAACCTTTACTTCTAACGACAATATTTCATCAGGAGCATTACTAATTGTTTGTTCATCTTAAAATAATTGATCTAGAAAAATGGAGGGAAACCTCCTAAACTCTTCCTTACACATGTTTAATACTTTGAGATTTCCTATCTCATCTTTCCTATCTAGAATTTTAAAATTTTAAATAAATTCCCATTTTTTCACATGTGGTTGTGTTAACAAGAAGCTTCCACACATTATTTGCTACTACAGTTTTTAGAATATCTTCAGGCATAGTATATTTAATATTGATATATAGTTGTACATTTTATTTGATAAATCCAAGGGGTTTATTTGACTCTAATTTCTAAAAGTATTTTTTCTACTTAATTTCTTTTTACATGTGCTTTGTTGATTTTCTCAAGGGATTCTGACAAATTTTTACACACTCTCTTAATGTTCTATGTTATGGAATGGAAAAGCTCATAATTATTTTTTGTCAAGGTGGCTTTAGAAGCTTTAACATTTTTTTTAGATTCTTTCTTTTCTTCCTAAACATATTGCAATAATGATTCTAGATCCGTCATCCTTCTTTCTAGTTCATCATTCCCTTCAATAGGGGCTAATAGTTGGGAAGTAGGTGATGGAGAAGAAAGTCTATTTGCAAGAAATTGGAATTGTTCCTTTAATTTATCACGAGTTGCCCTAAATTCTATTGACTCATTCTTTAACTTCAAATTCTCTTCCTCTAATTTGTTATAATCTTCTTGTAGCTTACTAGTACCTTCTTGGCTAAATTAGATAGTATGCACTACGAATGTTGTTGTATATAGGGCTAAGACTTCACCAACCTTTTTTACCAATAACTACCTAGCTAGATAATGTGGAATATAATTGACTTGGGGATTATTATTTGAATAAGCAAGGGCTTTTCAACTTGTATCCTAATGTTAAGAAAATAAAAATGCAATCTAGGCTATAGAGGTTGATTTTGGTGCCAAAAAATATAAAAATAGGTCAAGTAACTTGAGCAAGTTGGTTAAGGTGACATGAATCCCTCTAAAACATTTAATTTAAAAAATAAAAGGTTTCTCAACTGACTTCTTAGATCAAAAGTTATGGTCTTTAGAAGTTAGGCCCCCAACATCAGAATGTAAGAGCATCTATGATGCATAAGAGAGTTGTAAGAGGGATTTAAACTTGTTGACTAACTTATGATGCATGTTATGACACATTATAAGACATTTTTGAATGGATCTAATGGATCCAAAATGGACCACCCAAGTTGGTGAGTGGATTATGATGAGCTTATGATACGTGTAAGGAATGTGTTATTTTTAGCCTCTAGAGTCATCTTGGGATTTGAGTGTTGGATTTTGACTAGGGATATGGGTGCCACATTTTCGATGGTTTTATCTCATGGTTTCATAATTACCATTTAATGGTTTCATGTGTTGCTTCTCCTATTTGTTGGGTGCTTGAGATGGAGGTTTCGTAGTAAGTTTTGCAAGTACCATTATGTTTCCAAAATTGCTCCAAATCTCTTATTGGTGATACTCATGTAATGTCTGAGTCCTTACATGTTTATTGTAATTGTTTACTATTCTATAATACATTGAGCTACTTTTGAGTGTGGATTTTTTCTCTCAAAGGGGTTTTCCCCCATAGATCACTATGTTATGGTATATTATTTTTATGTTTGTTTCCTTATAACTACATGATCAATTTAATTTTTACACATACTTCCTCTCATAGATTAGTGTGGGAAGTGTATTTTGCACCTCTACTTTCTTTCATATGGTATCAAATCTTGATCACCTTGGGTCCTCAGTGTTAGGGACAAAGTTTTTTTATCTAATCCTAGTTTGAGCGAAAACTTGTGTAAAAAGAGATCTTATTATAGGAAAATGGAAAGCACATCAAGGATAGAGATAGATAGGTTCATTGACACTAAATTTAAGCCATGGAAGCTCAAGATAGAGGATATTCTTATAGACAAATTTCTTTAAGCAACTTTATCTTATTCTAAACTAGATGCAATGTAGGGTCTCATTAGGCTTTTCTTAGAAGATTTAGTTTTGTTGAATGTACATGAAGAACCCACCTCACAAGCTCTTTTGAAGAATTTGGGAGAACGGATGGTGGTGGTTCTATGGATGAGCATTTGAATATATTCAATATGATTGTGAACTAGTTGCATTTTGTTGGAGTGAAGATAGAGAAGGAGGATCATTGTATAACACTTTTATGTTCTTTTCCAAACTCATAGGATCACTTGGTGCTAACAATTGGGAGTACTACCTCAAAGATTTAAATAGATTAATTAGTGGTTGCTTTACTATCAAAGGAGGTGCAATGAAAATATTGTAAATCTACTAAGGAGACCCTATCAATTCATGGTTCATATCAAAGGAGAAAGGAAAGAAGAAGGATGGGAATAAATAATTTAACCTAGATCCAAATCTCCTAGAAAGTCCAAGACTAAGTGTTGGAACTATGGCAAGACCAAGCACTTTAGAAGAGACTATATGGAGGAGAAAAGGAAGAAAAAGAATGAATCTAATCAATCTTTAATAGATCTTCACAGGAGAATTGTGGAGATTCCATTGTTGCAACCTTGGAAACACATGCATCTAAAGGTGCATGGTTGATATACTATGGAGATTCCTTACATATAACCTCCCATTGGGGTGCTTTTTAAAGTATGAAGAATATTATAAAGAGAAAGTGTATCTTGGTGATTATTCTCATTTGAGAATTATTGGTTGTGGTAGAGTCTTGATCAAATTCCTTGATGAACAAGTGAAGGGGATCAACGGTTTTATACATATACTAGGTTTGGCATGAAACCTGTTATCAATTAGCAAACTTAATAATGTAGTTGTGTAGGTTATTTTCTCAATTGGAGGGTGTAAGATGGTGTGATGATCTATAGTGCTCACTACAGGTGTTCATGTGGGTACTATATTCAACTAGATGCATATACTATTCAATGCAATAGTTTTTTTATTCCTATAGTGAAAAGATATGCAGAATCCACACCTTCACCATTAGAACCAACAATAAATAGGAGAGTTGTATCTACTTCTAATGGTCATGTTTTTTGGGTACCTAAGAAAGCACTTAATTTCAAAGAAAGTTGCCTATAGAGAAAACAATGATATGGCACCAAATAATGGGCCATATAGATGATAAGGGTCTAAGGACTCTAAAAATAAAAATCTTGTTGAGAGGTTGAATGACTACACTCTTGAATTTGATTTATGTGAGCATTATATGTATGGTAAACAAAACCACATTTACTTTTATTCTATTTCTCACAAATCTTTTGGGGTATCAAACTCGATGCACTCAAATGTATTTGGTCATGCTAATGTTCCTTCAATTTCTAAGTCTTTGTATTATGTATCTTTTATAGATGATTTTTCTAGAAGGATGTGGGCATATTTCCTCAAGAGTAAATCTAGATAATTTGGTTGGTTTAACGAGTTTAAGGCTCTTTTGAAAAATTATACTAGTAGGAAGATTAAGGTTTTAAGGACTGATAATGGTAGTGAGTTTTGTTCCATAGATTTTGATATATTTTGTAAGGAGCATAGAATTGAGAGGCATAAGACAACTCCATATACCCTTAAACAAAATGGAGTTGCAAAAGAATGAGCAAGACATTGATGGAGAGGACTAGGAGTATGCATAGGGGTACCTTCCTATAGGGTAAGTTCTAGGTAGAAGTGGTTTCTATTACTTGTTGCCTAATTAATAGGTCTCTTATATCAACTCTTGTTGACAAGACCCTATGGAGGCATGGATGGGAAAAACCCGTCATTACAACATCTTTGTGTTTTGGTTGCGAGGCATATGCACATGTGCCTAGGGGAAGTGGTAAAATTTGGAGAACAAGGTAGAAAAATGTATCTTTGGCATCAACTATGGTTTGGTCTGAAAGGGTACAAGCTTTGGGACCCTATGGCTAATATCTAGTTATATATAACAAAAGTATTATTTTTGGAGAGATTAAGCCTTATTCCACAATGTTGCAGCTAGAAGAGGATGAGAAGAAAAATGTGGTTTAGCTACCCCCAAGATTAAGAAGATTGAACTAGAAGCTCATGGAGGACCTAAAGAAGAGGAGAGATTATATAGTTTAATAATTTTGAAGAGGTGACAGAACCTCCACCTTAACTCTTGAGGAGGTCCACTTGATAGAGATAGCAACCAAAAGGGTAGATCACTTCTAATTGAATATATGTTTTTTCTTTGATTACTAATACCAATGAGCCTATAACTATGAAGGACATGATGGATATGGATGATTCAGAGTCCTAGAGAAGGACTATGGATGAGAAGATGGCTATATTAAAAAAATGACACATAGGACTTCAAACCATTGCCCAATGGATGGAAGCCTATTGGTTGTAAATGGGTGTGCAAGAAGATTGGTTTAGATGGTGGTGTTGAAAACTACAAGGGAAGATTGGTTATGAAAGGATATTCCTAGGTTGAGGGGATAGACTTTGGTGAGATTTTTCCCCAATTTCTAAGATGGCATTTATCATGTTCATGTTATTTGTAGAAAAATCTTTTGATTTAGAGATATAATAGATGGATGTGAAGAAAACATCCCTACATGGCAACTTAGAGTAAGATCAAAGCATTATGATATTAAAGGAGTCTTTGGTTTGTAGATTGAAAAATCTTTGTATGGTCTCAAACAATCTCTTATAATGTGGTACCAAAAGTTTGATTCTTTTGTGTTGGGACTGGATTTTTTGAGACCAAATTGCATCATTATGTTTATTAATTATAAACTAGACAATGATTAATTCCATGTTATCACATTATACGTAGATGATATGTTATTTCTTTCTAACAATAGGTGTATGATTTGTGATTTTAAGTCTTTGCTTTTAGCATAGTTTGAGGTGAGGGACTTAGGGAATACCAAGTATATCTTAGGTATGGATATTAGAAGAGATAGAGTGAACAAAAAACTTTGATTGGGCCAAAGTAAGTATGTGAACTATATACCACAACATTTCAACATGGTAAACCATAAGGTGTTCTTATTTCTATGGGAACTAATATTTTAGTTGAGCAATGTCTTGTGAAACCCATATTGATGGATGATATGGCTCATGTTCCTTATACCAGTGCAATTGGGAGTTTGACATATGTTATGGACTGTACTAGACTAGACATCTTCCAAGTAGTGGGAATCTTGAACCACTTTATGGCTAATTCTAGACATGGTCATTGGGATGCAATTAAGAGGGTCTTCATATATTCATGAGGTGCCTTCGAGTACTCTATTTATCATCATGGTGATTTTATAGGGGACCAATACTCAATGGATATTCATGGATTCATAGATTTAGATTCGGTAGGAGATGATGATAATAGGAGATCCACTAATGGATATGTGTTCAATTTATTTGACCTAGTGCTATTAGTTGGATTAGTAAGTGATGGGTGGTGGATGTTGTATCCATTATAAAGGCTAAGTAAATGGAAGTAACTCATCTTAGTAAGGAATCCATCTAGCTTAAGAGATTATGTCAAATATAGGGTTGGGTTTGGGAGCTATTAGAGTTCTTTGTGACAATTAGAGAGTCATATGTCTAGCAAAGAACCTGACCTTTCATGCAATGATGATGCACATATATGTCTAGAACTATTTTGTGTGTTACAATGTAGATGATGGAAAGGTGATGCTAGAGAAAGTTGACGCTTTTTATAATGTTGCAATTTTTTGGCAAACTCAATCAACACAACGAAGTTCAAGTGGTGCAGTAAGTCTATGGGCCTCTCTACCCTTAGCAAATAGTTGACAATGTTAGTATTCCCTTTGCTCTTTCAAAGTGTTTGACAAGTGGGAGAATATTAGGAAAAGTGTCTCAACCTTGCATCTTGATGTTAAGAATGCAAAAATGTAATATTTAGGCTATGAAATAGAAAAAAAGTAATTTATAGGCTATAGAGGTTGGTTATGGCCCTAAAAAATAATGAAATTGGCCTTAACTAGAGAAAGATAGTTATAGTGACATGGAGCTCTCTAAGACCTTCAATGTAGAAAAAATAGACTCATCAACTTCCCAAATCAAAATTTATGGCCTCTAAAAGTTAGGCCCTAACATAAAAAATGTAAGAGAATCCATAACACATAAGAGAGATAATAAGAGAGAGTTTCACTTGTTGACCATCTTATGATGCATGTTATGACACATCATAAGCCATATTTGGATAGAGATAATGGATCCAAAATGGACTACCCAAGTTGGTGAGTGGATTATGAAAAAACTTATGGTAAGTGCAAGCAATATGTTATTTTTAATCTCTAGACTCATCTTGGGATTTGGGCATTAAATTTTGACTAGCTATTTGGGTGCCACATTTTGAGTGGTTTTAGCTCATGGTTTCCTAATTACCATTGGATGGTCTCATGTATGTCTTCTCCTATTTAGTGGGTTCTTGAGATGGAGGTTTCAATAGTGAGTTTTATAAGTACTATTATGCTACTAGGATTGCTCCAAATCTTTTATTGGTGACACTTTTGTAAAGGCCTAGACTCTAAAATGTATTGTAACCATTTTTTTTAAATGCGCCTGGTAAACTTTTTAACGTGACCGGCGACGTTGGTGCGACATGCCCTCCGGCTCCATGCGAATGCTTTTGCCCAGAGCAATGAACTGGTGAGGCCACAACACGGGGGACCTCATCCCCTAGCAAGAACACTTCAAACCTGCGAGCTCATTGGCCCAGCAGGGGTTTGAACTCTGGTGGCCGCCACTACAACCAAGCGACTTAACCACCGAACCACGCCCTCATCGGCGAATGTATTGTAACCATTGACTACTAATTAATACACTAATTTTTTTGGAGTGTGGGTTTTTCTCTACAAAGGGTTTTCCCCACATAAATAACAATGTTATGGTATATTGCTTTTGTGTTTATTTCCTTGTAACTACATGATCAATTTATTTCTTGCACATACCTCCACTCATAGATTAGTGTAGGAAGCATATTAGACACCTCTACTTCCTTTCAAAAAGAAAACCTCAAGATAAACTAAGTTGCATCCTCTAGGCTTTCAAAGAGATCTTCATTATTTTCCATTTTCCATCAATCAAAACATGATGGATTCAACAATGTGCTAGATAGGTAGAAAAAAGCTTTAACTTTCCTTTACCAATTTCTTTCCTCCTACATCAAATTCAAGTATAGGAGGAGAATTACTTTTTGTAGTGTCTTGGTCATCTTTAGTTAGGGTTGACTTCATTTTTAAGTTTATCTTTCCTTGATTTGTATCATTAAGGAAAACCTCATAAATTCAAGAGTTTGTACAAATTGGTCATCCTCCAATTATTATTTGCAAGTCCTTAATCTAAGGTTGTGAATATTAACCTTAGTGGCACATTGTTCTAATGACACATTAGTACTTGGGGTAGCCAATTCTTTTACTTTACATTGTTGAGGAGACCTATTCTAGATAACAACTTTCTTCTAGGGTGGAACATATTCTCCAAATGCCTTAGTCTCTATTTAGTCTACTAAAGGTGTAGAATTAACACAGGGAAGGACAATCAGAATTAAAGTGAGTGCCAAATAAAGCATGAAATTGCGGGCGAGCACAATTTACGACGCTACACATGGTTTCAATGTTGTTAAGTGGAACCATCATAGAAGGGAAGGAAATTAGGTTAATTTTTTGGCTAAATCAACTTCTAATTGGAATGACATCAAGGTTGATATTAGAAATAACTAAGATTGCCTTGTCGAGGACTTGAGCAAAGACTAGTGATTTTGTGAATGTTGACTATAATGCCTCTCTAGATTCATGATTCCTACTAATGTATTTCTTATTGGTGTGTAGGTTCTTCTAGTGTTCTTATTGTTTATTCCCCTATGGATAACTTTATTATTACTATTTTTAAATGGTTTTCTTATTGTTCTAATTTTTTTAGCATAAAGGAAAACATTACTTATTATACTCAAAGCATATACAATATTTAGTGGCTCTGGTGTTTAAGCCCTGTCTATGGGATTTAGAGGGTTCCTCCTCTCTTACTAATTGTCTATTTTTAGTCCATATAGATTTTCTTGATCTATGAGTCTTTCTAAGACTAGCAGACCTACTTTGTAATTAGTTGTTGTTTCAATATATTTTTTGCCTTTATGTTAAAAAAAGTTATAATGAGAGGAACAAAATCAAGAGGAAGTGGTGAAGAGGATACATCATTGAAGGAACTAGGAGTCACCTTAGCACAAATGCCTAGAACTACTTTCCATCAAATGGTTTGGTAAGTAATAAATCATGAAAATCTTGAACCAATTTAATGAGACTATCCACCTTATCTAAACTAGTAAGCTCATGTGCAATTGTTGTTGTTCCAAATGTTCTTCATGATCACATCTTCAACTTCATTTTCAACAATAAGAGTACTAACAATGTTGATGGGAAAATCATTGGAAACACCACTCTTCATAGATTGAGCCATGTGGGGATTCAAATGAATGCTCCTTAAGGGAATGTGAGGATGCGAATGAAATCTTGGCATGCAAACAACACACAAAACCCTAAAGACCAAAATAGAGGTAAGATTTGATTTAAAATAATAAAAAATCTAGTAAGCACTTTGATTTGCAAATGAATCAACATTTGAAACCCTAAAGGGAAAAAAAAGGTGGGTGGGGTGTGTAAAAACAAGATCATAAGGGATCACAAAACCCTAGAAGAAAGATGTGGCTAGAAACATGACAAGAGGGAAATATAGAAACCCTAATTAAATCTAATATAAATAATATGCAATCAGAATAATTAGATCTAAAACCCTAATAACAAAAGGATAAACCCTAATGTCAAACCCTTTGCCATGTAGGAATTCACCAATGTCAAAGTTCACCAAAAAAAGTTAAGGAAAACATATATTTTCCTAAATTATCAAGGCTAATTAAATAAATGCAACCAAATGACAAATAATTAACCTAGATTATAAAATCACAACTAATAATTGAAGATACTAAAATTAATTACAAAATATTAAATCAATTGAAAACAATACTTAGCTTGACAACCAATAATGAGGAAATGGGTGCTAGATCACAATAACTGAATCACTTTAATACTGGAATTTTAGGACTCCCTCCAATGAAGATTTCAAATTCTAAAGATTAATTGTTTGTTGCTCTAGTTCACCATCATGCTTACAAACCTAATCTCCACAAGTGAAGATCTAACCTTTTCAATGGATCTGATATGATTTGTATGAAAGGAAGCAAGGTATGCGGAAACACTTCTTACACTGATCTACTGAGGAAAGATATATGCAAATTTTAACTTTTACAATTACAGGTTATTAGATGCACATTAACAGAAAGGTAATAACAACATCCAAATGCAAACACAAAACTCACAAGATATATGTGGAAAAAACCCTTTCAGGTAAAAAACCCCACACTCCAAAACATGCACAATGTATTATCAAATCAAAAGATGATTACAACACACTTGCAATGCAAGTTCTTTCAAGAGTACACACTATAGATTCTCATTCGCATCCCATGACATTTCACATTCTTCAGCCACTTATTTATCAAGCCTCTTTTTCGGTTATCCAATGTCAGTTTATCCATGTTAGCCAATAACAAAATAATTATCCATGCCTTTATTAAATATAGGGCATTTCTTGCTTCAGGGGCGCTACCCCCAGACCCCTACCGTGGGCTCCACCCCTGGGCCCTCACTGGGGGGATAAGCCCCCCAGGCCCTGCAGGAGGGGCTCTGTCCCCTGCACTCCCCCATTAATTACTTTGGGGTAAAACCACAGCTAACAAAGTCACCAAAATTTACAAGGTGTTGACTATGGGATCCTACAACATTGTGCTAAATAAATAAATACAACATTAAGAACTTACAAAGGTTGAGACACCTTAATTCCCAGCATTCTCCCACTTGTTGAACACCTTTCAAGAGCCAATAGAATGACAAGATTTAACTGCTAGGGGCCGAGAGGCCCATAGACATTGAACACCATCTGAACTTCTCCGTGCTCACAGATTTGTCAAGGCATCTGCAACATTCATCAAAGTGTCAACTTTCTCCAAATTCAATTTGTCATCCTCTACCATGTCATGAACAAAATGGTATTGGACATCAATATGCTTAGTCCTCGCGTGGAATGTAGGATTCTTTGCCAAACATATGATACTCTGACTGTCACAACAAATAGTAATCTTCCCTGCATTAAACCCAACATCAAAGCACAATCTCTTAAGCCAAATGGCTTCTTTACAAGCATGAGTTGCTGCCATGTACTCAGCTTTAGTAGTGGACAAAGTGACCATAGGTTTCCGCTTACTCATCCAACTAATAGCACCACCAAACATAGTGAACACATAAGCACCAGTGGATCTCCTGCTATCAATGTCACCTACCCAATCTAAATCCACAAATCTACAAATACAAAGTAAATGCCAAGGTCCTATAGGATAACCATGATAACATAAGGAATACTCAAAAGTACCCCATAAATATCTAAACACTCTCTTCATTGCATCTCAATGTAGTCGTCTAGAATTAGTCATAAATTGACTAAGGACTCCCACTGCTTGGGCAATGTCTAGTCCAGTACAGACCATCACATACATCAAACTGCCAACCGCACTAGCATAAGAAACTTTGCTCATATCCTCCATCTCAAAAGAAGACTTTGGACAATGTGCAACAGATAACTTTGTCCCCATCGTAACATGAATGATTAAAGGTCTGCAATCTACCATGCTGAATCTCTCCAATACAGTGTTAACATACTTACTCTAGCCTAACCAAAGTTTTTTGTTTGCTTTGTCTCTTCTGATCTCCATCCCAAGAATGTACCAAGCTACCCCTAGATTTTTCATCTTAAACTATGCTGACAACTGGGACTTCAAATCAGAAATCAAACTTTTACCATTCCCAATGAGTAACATATCATCGACATACAATGCAATAATGAGATTGAGATCATTGTCAAACTTGTAATAAACACAATGATCTAATTTCAATCTCAAAAATCCAATACTCAACACAAAGGCATCAAACTTCTGGTACCACATCCTAGGAGACTATTTCAAACCATACAAAGACTTTTCAACTTTCAAACCAGATTTTCTTTACCTTTCACCATGTAGTGCTTTGGCTGTGACATATAGATTTCCTCCTCCAAGTCACCGTGAAAGAATGTTATCTTCACATCCATTCGTTCCACTTCTAGATCACATGTTGTTGCAAGAGATAACAAGAACCGAATAGATGTCAACTTTGCAACGAGAGAGAATATCCCTTCGCAACCAATCTAGCCTTATATTTCTCAACATTGCCATCTGCACCAAAAAAAAATTTGAACACCCATTTGCATCCAACAAGTTTTCGTCCTTCAATCAAGGCACCAAGTCCCAAGTATTATTCTTTTCCAAAGAAGCCATCTCTTCCATGGCCTCCTTCCAGGAACCTGTATCTTTCATACCCATAGCCTCTTTCACAGTTCTAGGCTCATCAGTTTTAGAAATCAAAGCAAAAATACAACTAGAATCATGCAATGAATAACCAAACCTATCAGGTTGCTGTCTTATCCACATGGACCTCCTCAAAGATTGAGGTTGAGGTTCATCTTCTTCTAAACTTTTAGAGCTACTAGAGCTCTCCTCATTATCAAGTCCAATAGATGTTTTTGGTTCAACTTTCTTAGGGGTGGAAAGAAGTTGAACCACATCCTCATCCTCTTTTTCTTCTTCTTTCTTTGGTTGTAGAACAACAAAAGAAGGATTGAGCTCTTTGAAGATCACACTTCTGCTATATAGAACTCTCTCAACCACTGAATCCCAAAGCTTGTACCCTTTCATACTGATGCCATAACCAATGAAGATATACTTTACAGCCTTAATCTCCAACTTAGACCTCTTCTCCTTAGGCACATGTTCATATGCCTCACAACCAAATACTCGAATGTGTCTTAATGAAGGCTTTTTAGCAGACCACACCTCCATAGGTGTCTTATCAACAAGCACCAATGTAGGAGACCTGTTAACAAGTAACAAGCGGTAGAAACAACTTCAGCCCAAAACTTTTGTTCAAGTCCAATTCCACTTAACATATTCCTTGCCCTCTCCATCAATGTTCTGTTCATCCTCTGTGCAACTCCATTCTGCTGAGGGGTATACGAAGTTGCCTTATGCCTCTCAATCCCATTTTCTTTATAGAACTTGTTGAAATCTGCTAAACAATACTCACCATCGTTATCAGTCCTCAAACACTTAATCTTTCTATCCTTTTGATTCTCTACAAGAGATTTGAACTCTTTGAATCTACTAAAGACTTCAGATTTGCTTCTAAGGAAATACACCCATGTCCTACTGTAATCATCAATGAATGAAACAAAATAAATAGATTTTAAAATCGAAGGAACATTAACTAAGCCAAACACGCCAGAATGAATCAAGTCCAACACCTCAAAATATTTATGAGAATTGGAATAAAACTTAACACAATTTTGTTTACCATAGATGCAATGTTCGTAAAAATCAAACTCAAGATTACAATCATTCATACCCTCAATGAGGTTTTTATTTTTCAGGGTCCTCAAACCCTTTTCACCAATGTGACCAAGCCTTTGGTGCCATAACATTGTCTTCTCAACTAGAAGTTTCATCTCCATAGAATGAGCACCCTTAGGTACCCAGAGAGCACAACCATCAAAAGTAGATGCAACAGTCCTTTCTGTTGCCGGTTCCAATGGTGAAGATGAAGATTATGAAGTTCTCTTCTTTGAAATAGAGGCACTATTACACTGTATCGTGCGTGCATCAAGCTGAAACAGAGTACCAATCCAAACACCCTTAGCTAGCACCATAGATCCTCTAGTCATATTACATCCTCCATTCGAGAAAACAACCTGCACACCCACATCATTCAATTTACTTACAGATAATAGGTTTCGTGTCAAACTAGGGATATGCAGAACACCATTTCAGGGAATCAAATCAAAACTCTTCCATGGCCAACAATCTTCAGGTGAGAGTTATCACCTAAGTACACCTTCCCACCATCATATTCTTCATACTTCGAAAATTAATCCCAATGAGAGGTCATGTGAAAAGATGCACCAAATTCAATAAGCCACACATCTCCAGATGCATGTGTTGCCAAGACAGTGACAAACGCTTATCCTTCATCTTAAGAGGACTTGTCTGAATCTGAATCATAGTTCTTTTTCTTCTTCTCCTCCTTGAACTCCTTACGAAAATGACCAGGTTTGCTGCAATTCCAACACAGGGCCTAGGAATTTCCAGAAGACTTGGATCTTCCTCTTTCTTCTTTCTTCTTTCTTCTTATCCTTTTTCTGCCCTTTCTCTTTAGATCTACCATGAACCACAAGAGCCTCCTTAGTCAACTCGAAAGATTTTCTCTGCATCTCTTCAAACAACAACGAAGAAACTACTTCATCCATCTTGAAGGTGGTAGTGGTACTCCCAATAGCCATAACAAGGTGCTCCCACGAATCTAATAAGGAACACAGTAATGTCATACATCAATCCTCCTCCATCTTCACACCAACAAAGGTCAACTAGGCAAGAGACTTGGATATCCCAACGGATTTGGATCTTCATCTTTCTTCTTTCTTCTTTCTTCTTTCTTCTTATCCTTTTTCTTCCCTTTCTCTTTAGATCTACCATGAACCACAAGAGCCTCCTTAGTCGACTTGTAAGATTTTCTCCACATCTCTTCAAACAACAATGAAGAAACTACTTCATCCATCTTGAAGGTGGTAGTGGTACTCCCAATAGCCATAACAAGGTGGCCCACGAATCTAGTAAGGAACATAGTAACATCATACATCAATCCTCCTCCATCTTCACACCAACAGAAATCAACTAGGCAACAAGCATATTGAAAGTATTCAGGTGATCAGCAACAGATGCTCCATCTTCCATCCTCAAAGAATACAATTTCTTTCACAGGAATAACTTGTTCACCATGGATTTAGTTTGTCCAAGTTTCTTCCAAAGATCTTTTGCAGTCTTCTCTTCATGGATAATCAGGAGCATTGAATCAACCAAATAGAGTCTTATCAAACCCTTGGCCTTCTTATCCATCAGATCCCAGTCTTCTTATTTCATGCTCAATGGCATGGTTCCGGATACTGTGAGCCATAGATCTCTATCCACCAATAAGTCCTCCATCTTGAGTTTCCCTAACTCAAAGTTGCCTCCATTAAACTTCTCTATCTCAAACCTCCCAGATGTGCTCGCCATCTCTTTCATGCAACAAAGATTTCAAAATCCTCTGCATAAGCTCCCACTCAAACAAAGATCAGCTCAAAAAACCCTCTAACCAACAACTAGAACCAAAGGTGATCAGGCTCTGATACCAACTAAAAGGAAGCAAGGTATGCAGAAACGCTTCCTACACTGATTTACTGAAGAAAGTTATATGCAAATTTTAACTTTTACAGTTATAGGTTATTAGATTTACATTAACAGAAAGGTAATAACAACATCCAAATGTAAATACAAAACTCACAACACAAGATATACGTGGGGAAAACCCTTTCAAGTAAAAAACCCCCACACTCCAAAATCTGCACAATGTATTATCAAATCAAAAGATGATTACAACACTCTTGCAATGCAAGTTCTTTCAGGAGTACACACTGTCAATTCTCATTCGCATCCCATTATATTTCACATTCTCTAACCTCTTATTTATCAAGTCTCTTTGTTGGTTATCCAATGTCGGTGTATCCATGTCGGCAAGTAACAAAATAATTGTCGACACCTTTATTAAATATAGGGCATTTTTTGCTTCGAGAGTGCTGCCCCAAACAACCCCCACTGGGGGCATTGCCCCCAAATCCCTACCATGGGCTTCGCCCCTGAGCCCCTATTGGGGGGATAAGCCCCCCAGGAGGGGCTCTACCCCCCTACACTCCCCTGTTAATTACTTTGGGGGGAAATTGTGGATGACAAAGTCACCAAAATTTACAAGGTGCTAACTATGGGATCCTACAACATAGTGTTAAATGAATAAATAAATACAACATTAGGAACTTGCAAAGGTTGAGACACCTTAATTTCCAACATTGTACAAGTCTAATATGACAAAATCTAGCCTAAATTAGAGTAAGGGCTAACGATGTTTAAAAATACCTTTAGGGAATATGTCTAATTACCAAGTTCATGTTCTCCTAGGTCAGACCCTTAGACAAATTGACTCTACAGCTCTAAGCAAAAGGATGGAGAACGGCATGCGTGCAATAGTCTTAAAATGATGTCACAAGTAGGCAATGCAAAAGTATATTCCCCTTTTGGCTTTTAGATCTAGATATTGTTTTTCACATTCCAACATGCTATTAAATGAGTGAATAGGTGTCCCTAAATGCAAAAACTAAACACACAAGTCAACATAATGTACGGTAAGTCAATTCACAATGGCTAATGAAATAGTTGAGTTAATTCACAATGGCTAATAAAGTAGTTGATAAGACAAGAATTCACAACTAGGATCAAAACCATACTTGTGGATCTAATCCAAAATGATGAAAAAATAAGTCTTAAGGATCAAAGATACAAATCAAGGGATCAATGATGTTGAGATTAAGATATGGAATGTCATGAACCAATTTCACTTACAATTATACAACTTATAAACTACTTTTTATTAGGCTGAAAGCCTTCCCTATGTGAGCAACACATGATGAATTATATAGATAAAAGGCTTAGATTAAAAGGACTACCATGAAATCAATCTTATCCATTTATTATTTTTCAAACTATATCATAAACTATAAAAAACAAAAAAAATAATAATACAATACCACGTCATAACAAAATATACTTTATGCCCGTCCCATCAAAAGGAAAAGAGTGATACTGTACAACATATGCAACGGTCTTCTTCTCAATGTTTTGAGGCAATAAACATGTTAAAAGCGAATTGCATTTAATTTATATTTAATAGTTTATATTATATATAATATAGTATATAATAATAAATATAATTATAATATAGATTTTAAGTAAACAATAAATTTAAATTTAAATAATAAATGTATTTAATTAAAATATACAACTTTATAATATAATATTATATTAAAATATTGATTATGACATGTTTTCTTTCCAACAACAATTTATGGTTACATATACTCATTGTTTCTTTCTTCTTATTTATAAAACGTGAAAAGAAATTGTAGTGCTTTGATTTTTTCAATTATTGTTATTTTAATTACATGAGGGTGTAAAGTATTAACAATCTCAGCAAAGTTACAATGTACTGATCTATGTGAAAAATATGTAATAATACTTGCCAATTTCCATTTAGTTATGTTTTTATTTTTAGAAAATGATTTATTATAATTATATGTTAATAATGATATACTTTTGTGTAAAATTAGGTTTTTCTATCTATTTTGTCACTCATTTATTTTCACACATTTTTATATCTTGTTTTATATATTATCCAAATTTGCATATATTTCCATACATTATGTTGGCTCTCAAAGCTCTATTATGAGCCATCTTAGTATGTATTTAATAGAAAAATATAGTTATGATTTTAGGTATAAGTTGTAGAAAATAAATCTATTGTACCCTTACAGAATTATTTATAAAATAATTATATGATGAAATATGCATTTGTTTCTATAGCGATTATATAAAAATCAATAAGAGATTCAATTAATTTGCTACATATATAGAATATTCTATAGACAAGTTACTTAGAAAAGTTACTTAGAAGGTGAACTATAATTTTCAAAATTATATTTTTTAAATGATTTATAGGGATAAGTGATCTCCCATAGGGAGTGAATGTAAATGTAAAGTAATGATAAGCTAAAAAAATATAAATATTTACCTGATAAGGAATTGACATGATAATAATTTTACCCAACTATGTTTGTTCATCTCAATATGTAAAAAAAAAATTACGACAATAATTAATGTGATGAAATTTCAATAAGAATTGATAAAATAATTTAGTGGATTAAATAACTTATAAATTAATAAATAATAGAAAATATCTAACAAATTCTATAATTTCTTCAGCCTGCCCATTGAACCTATGGGTCCAATTGCTAGTATATACAACTAGCAATCCCACTGTAGTGTGCAAAAAAAAATTGTAGAAATATGTATATTGTATGTTCAAATTATATTAAATCGACCAAGTAAATTGCAAGTAAGCTTATTTATAGCGGTTTCCATACAATTGCATAATGATAATTTGGGAAAAAAAAAGGAGAAAAACATGATTTGTTTTGTAGAGAATTTAGAATTGAACCTTTTTTTTGAGGAAAAATGAAACCAAAAGGAATATTTTTTTATTTTTATTTTCAAGGAACATACTATAGTGTAATCAAATAATTTAACTATACAATGTAAGAAGTTGGACATATAGAATTGATGTTAAGAACATAATTCATAATATTCATATGTAAAAAGATTAGCAAGCAATGAAAGTAAAACCAAAGTTGGGACTTGTCTATATAAACAAAGGTATGAAAATTGCATATGTAGACAAATATTTTGTAAATTTACTCAGTTTTATTTGTGACAACAATAGAGAAGAATTTTTTTGTTTCCAATATTAGTATCCTATAAAAGGGAGTATCTATAATATATGCAATTATGTTTTAACAACTGATATTTTATTTTCCCTTTTTTACTCCATGGTATCAATCCATCATTTTCACTCACAAATCCTATAATAAAGTGGAGTAAAAAAATGTGTATGCATTATTGTAAACAAACTTTGTTGTGAGCAAGAGTAGAATGGTGTATAGTCCAAAAAAATAGCTATATAAATTATATACCTTTTCTAACTATTTCCATGTAAAAGTGCTCTTAATCAGTCCTCTTCTTGCTTTCTTAGTGCAATAGATAGACTATGTGAATCCAGTGCATATGCAAAGAGTATGATACAATTATATCATAGGATATTTTTTTGAGTAGATAAATTGTCTTATTCAGGGTGAGTCTTGTTGTGTGGTTACACAACACACCCCATTTTTCCCTAGCAAAATAGGGACCCAACTTTTCTTGCTTTGCTTGGCTTGTTTTGCTTTCCCTTTTGTTTTTGGGCGGTATGGTAAAAGCACTGTCAATCAGTATGTCTAAGTCCTATTTTAGGCATTTCTGGATCTTGAGTTCTGGATCAAAATTTCAAAGTGTGAATTCTCCCTCACAAATCTATTTAAATGATAGAGGATGAGATTCTAAGCAGGTTTGTCTTTTGGATCAGGTAGAAGTTCGTCAAAATAGAGATGTTATTCATGATCAAAGTGTTGGTCAATGGTCATGTGGATATTCACCTTTACACTTAAATGTCCTCACATTCGTTAATGTCCATACAAATTATCCCAACCGAAATGCTTGAAAAATGCTAAGTAAAAGGTCATATCCTGATATTTGCAAATGTGCACACGTCAAATTTTATCCTATCGTGCAACAATTCGTCATATGCATAGATATCAACGGGTTTGGATATTCACCATACCTTCTTTAATATCCAGATATTTCTTAATGTCCCAACCTTTTAACATCCCGATGACGTGTCTTATTTGACTTTTCAAATGGACATTAGACTATGGACAATTCACATATAAACTTAAAATCTAGATATTTGAATGTGAATATCTGGATGACGTCACCAAATGTCATCTCAAGGAAATATCAAACGTGATAACATCATCTAGACATTCTACCATGGGATATTTAGCTAAAGTTAATGTCTAGATCTTCTGAATATCTAGATGATGTCACTTTTCTCATAACCAAAAATCACTTTAAAAGGGATGACATCATCAGGATATTCAAACTTGAGGATATTTCGTGAGTTTTTATATCTGGATATTTCTTAATATCCATATCCTTGTTTGTTATGAACTAAATTGGTGACCTCCTGTGAACCAACCAAATGATGCCATGTGGCATACGGTTTGACGGACATTTTAATGTCCATATATTCGAAGATAAAAGGAGAATGCCTTAGGATTTCCTAACCATTGGATCAATGTAACTATTTTTGGCCTTTGTTCTATAAAAGGGTCGTGACTTCTCATTTGAGGGAGAAAACCAATTATTACATATCTGGAAAGAGGTCAAATTATTGTAGACCTGATAGGAGATCATATTACTAAGACTAATGGAGACTAAATTGTTGAAACTATGGGAGGTTGAATTGTTTCAATTCTGGGCACAAGTTTGTGAAGTTCTGCAACTTGGTGAATCCCTCGCAAGGTTCTTTCTTTAGACCACTATAAATGTACATGTTCTTTGCATGCTTGATGGAGATGAAGCTACAAATTACATCCTAATTGTAAACTTTACGTAATCTTCCAGTTGATTTATGGATGTGTAATGGTGAAATGTTGCGTTCAATATAAGTGCTTTCATTTTATTGCATATTGTTGTCAACTTTTACTTTGAAGATTTGCATTGGATCATGTAGATTTGTGGACTATCCTGGTGAAGTATGTTTTAGTTTCACTTCTCTTCATTACTGTATCAGAGCATGTATGTGGATCATTGGTCATAGTTAAGTAATTTTAGGAATCTCAATCTCTAAACTCTATTTTCTCATTTTCAATTTCATAGATAACCATAGGATAACTGCAAATAAAGATGAATCATAAGCAGATACAGTGAAAATATGTTGAATGAATGCAAAAAATTGTATATCTAGAGCATATTACAGTAAGAAATGCACATCATATTGAATATCATGCAAATAATGGCAAATTATAGTGAAATACATGCTTATAGACATAATCTTCAAGAAGATTTGAAGTGCATAAGAAAATATTAGTTCATATATGGATAATATCAGAAGAACTAATTGAATCTGGAAATATATTCAGATTAGTCTAAATCAGAGACAAATTCTAGTGAATTACTCAAAGTTAGGATCATATTAATGTCTATTTGTTTAAATCCTGACTTAATAGAGTAAGATTTGACAGAATTGTTGGAGATTTGTGTAGAACATGCATAAAGAATAGGATACTCGACAGAATGTTGAAGAAATTTGTAGGAATTACTAAAGTATGTAAGGACTTGAAATGATTAACAGCAACACACATCAACCTTTGAGTAATGTTAGACGACCAAGACCTGGTCCACGGAGACTTGGGATCATAAATTCATCCTAAATTTATTGTTTCTTCCAAGATGATAAAGGTTTGTTGTGTAAACTTTTATTTGTGTTAATGAGACTAACAATCATCATCAACAAGTCCTAGCATGCGAGATGTGGCATGTTGGACGGTTGGAGTCAATGAAATTAAATGCTGACACTTGCAAAAGTGGATCGATGGTTGGTGTAGGCCAATTGTGGTTATTGTCAATCTCACATTGGCCAAGAAAGCTAAGGTCATCTAGTTGAAAAGGTACAGACCTAGATATAATGTTGATAAGACTTTCCATTCATCAAGACTATCTTCTTGCATCACATGCTCTCTATCAGAAGAAGATTCACTATTACTGTATATCAATGGATCTGGAGGTTATGGTGTACATGCCATGGGTGATAGCTAGTGGAAATTATTTCCCAGTGCTCTACAATATCTTACTTCGACAATCCAATATCATTGTGAATTGCATGAAAAATAAATGGAGTAAATTAAATTTATATGCATGATTATGAAATTACATTCTTGTAAATAAAAGAACAACGTTTCATGGTGGACAAATAAATAGGTATGTAAATTATAAACCTTTTTTTGTTGTTGTTGGATAAATATTATCATTTGCAAGTGCTCGTAAGTAGTTCTCTTCTTGCTTTCTCAGTGCAACATATGGACTATGTTGCATATGTACATAGTACTCTCGATATAGCTATGAATGTGAGTCCTTGGTGATTAATGTTGTTGATGTTGATTATTGTCTTTTCAAGTGTTAGACCTTGTGATTTATGGATTGTTAAGGCCTATGCCATTTTGAAAGAAATTTGGTGATGCCCGCCATGGCTTAGTCAGATGATGGGCACTTTTTTTTGTTGATTGTGATCCCAAGGTTGGCCTATGTAATGTTTGAATTGCACTACCAAAATAAGGGGAAGTCTGGGGGTTTTTATTCATTTTTGTATACAATTGCTTCAACTTGTCCTAGTTCATGATTCATAATGGTTGCTCCCACCCACAAATTAGAACTTAGCATAATGTTTTGGCCAATGCACAAGAGAATCTTTGCATCAAGTTGCTAATCCTCTGGATTTGGGCATGTTGTTCTCAAAATTAGCTACGCTCGTTTTTGTAGACAACCCCCGCGAAACTTGTCTGTTTCGTGAATCTACACTCTAAGCTCGCAAATCGAGACAAGATTCTCTTGATCTCGTGCAAAGTCGTTTGACATTCTAGACAAGTTTATGACATTCCTTTGAATCGGTCTCTTGATATTTGCGAATATCATTCAAGTTGTAAATTGGTTAGAATGTCAATTTTTAGTCATTTTCAAGTGTTAGAAATTTTTTTTATTTTTGACATGTAAAGGCGGTGATTTCAGCCGCCCATACATGTTGAAGTTTGTGTTAATATGTAAAAGCGGTTATAAACACCACTATTACACGTTTGAAAGTTTGTTTTAACATATGTAAGAGCGGCATATTTAACCGCTATTACATATGATTGAACATTTTGTTTTGTGTAATGGCGGCCAAATCTCCCGCCTCTACATGTCTTACGCACTCTACCTGTCGAAGCGGCCGAAACTCCCGCTCAAACAAGATCTCTGGATCTTTTAACTAGAAGTGACATTAATGGCCACTCGTGCCGGGTATTAAGAGCTTGATTTTGACCTTTTAAATGTAATGTTTAAACTCATTGTCCCTCGTCATTCCCTCTGTTCAAAACCTCCCAGTTGATTA
This sequence comes from Cunninghamia lanceolata, assembly GCA_027924645.1. Lineage (NCBI taxonomy): Eukaryota > Viridiplantae > Streptophyta > Pinopsida > Cupressales > Cupressaceae > Cunninghamia > Cunninghamia lanceolata. The sequence continues at coordinate 21,522,134 of BSBN01000239.1, forward strand.
GTATTCTCTTCCTCAAAACATTGATTGCGCTGACTTTTGGATTTAAACGGATTTCAAGTGGCCATCTTTGCGTATAGGGTTTCTCCTTCTTTAACAGGTAAGTTGTTAAATATCTTTCTAGGGTTTCTTTAAGTGATTGTCAGTAGTTTTGTTGTTTCAAATTTGTCATTTATAATGTTACGTTTCTGTTTTAAATTGTCATTCTCGATTTGGTCTTTAATGTCGAATCCTCGATCTTCCATTGTTTGTTCGTGCCCTAGGTTTTTAGGATTGATAGATGTCGTCGATGGTTTGTCCGTGCCCTAGGTTTTTAGGATTGATGTGTGACCAAAAAAGAAAACCATTTTTTAAAGGTTTTCTACCATTCGAAGTCCTTTCCACAAACACAGATCAAATACTAAATCGGTAAAAAACGCTGACTAAGCATTTGATGTGATATCAGTGTATGGGCGGCAAATATCGCCACCCTTACACAGAAGACCTTGAAATACCACATGCAGGGTTGGTTGGAATCGCTGCCTGAATACATTAAACATCAAATTTGTTTCCACATGTAACGGCAGTAATTTCCACCGCCCCTACACCAAAACTCGCGTGTTTAAAATCACTTCCCTGCCGAAACACCCGCCCGAGCATTTGCTGGTGACAGGACTCATTACATGCAATAGCGGTCATATTGACCGCTTGTGCATGTTAAAAACAAAATCTCCCAAACATATGCAACAGCGGCGTTTTTCACCACCTTTACACTTGGAGACTCTTTTAACCTGCAATGGCGGTGAAATCACCCGCTCAAGCATATCTTCCTAAATTTTTCCCATTGGGAAAATTTTCCTTTCAAAACTAAAAGCCCGCTTTCGCCTTCACCTTGATTTGCGCACTCAAGCCCTTCAAACGCGTGCTTTCCTGTCCATGATCGTCAAATCGCAGTTGACCCAGTTTATCCAATTTTTTCCCTGACTGCGAGATCATGGTTTTTGCAATTCTCAATCAACGTTCGTGGTGGAGTTCAAATTCACAGTTTTCTCCAGAGCTCATGTTGGAATCATCTCCATCAAAGGCCAGAGCCATGAAGTACAAGTACCAGGGTGTCTTTCCGGTAACAACAGTACAGTCAAACATTGATGAAATTAGAGACACGAAAATTAGGCATGTGGACTTGGCCGAGTTCGTAGATAGAACTAAACAGGCAAATCCCTCCAAGCCTATGCAAAAAATCATTGACAGCAATATTCATTTGGTTGCGTCATTTCCAATTAGTGCACACAATCCTGAATTTGTACTACAAGTGGCCAGCCATTACAACAGGGACACTAGAGCTGTGACAGACTCGCAGGGAAATGTAATCATGAGATTGGATGTAGAATTCCTCGACAAAATCTTCATGCATCCACCTATTGAAAACATTGGACGGATTGATTTTGCTCAGGGTCAACAAGACTATGATAATGACGTGGAATCTACTAGAAGGTATATAAACAACAAATGGTTAAAGATTCCTAGGGGAAATTTGACCAGATGGCCAAAGGACCTTCACAAGAGTGATTTTGTAGAGGAAGTGTGTGATTTGATTACTCTCTTGAGTCGCATCAGAGGACTCCCTTCTGCTTCCAAATTCCAGGACTGGATGTATACTTATATCAAGGTGATTCTACGAGGTAACCAGAAGATATTATGGGGTGAACAAATAAGTAATACTTTACACGAGCAACTAATAAGGGTCAATACTACCTTCAAATTTTACATGACCTCTTATCTTGTCTATGCTGCTGCAAGCATGAGAAACTTTCCAGGTTTAACCCAAGTGGGAGATAGGAGATTTATCCCAGTGTATGAATACTACCCCCAAATCACTCTAAAGGGGTCAATTCATCATTTCAGAAGAGTCGATGACGCCTTCTTTTCAGTATTCATGATTCTATGGGATAATGAATTAGTTCATAACAGAGTCTCAGATGAAGCCTGGCAGGTTGTAAATTCTTTTGGCTGCTTATTTTTACAATTTCCCACATTCACATATCTTCGGGTAGGATACTATCCTGGTTACCCTTACATGCTGCCACGGTATCCCAGTGATCGCATTGTTCTTATGGAGCTTTGCAGACAGCTGATTGTGGTGCACAACAAGCAGATGGAACTGAAGAAGTCAGGGATAAAGTTTCCCGTTGAATTTGGGAGGTACTCAGTTCAATCCGCCAACAAAGCAAAAATAATTGATTCTGAGTTGCAATTGGTCACTATGAAGACCTACAAGAAAAGAAACCATTTTGACTTTAGAAGGGTTCAAGATAAAATCAAGAGAAAGTCAACTTTACATGTGCCAATGGTCGAAGATATATGGGCGGATCTCAGGACACAGAACGAGGTTAGAAAGTTAGACTTCTGTAAACTTCACCTGAGTCAGATTGAAGAACTAGGCCTCGCTGATATTCCAGATGGAATGGAGGATGACGGCGATGTTCTGGATCCCAAGTACAACACAGGAAATGTTGAGGCTTCACCTCTCCCAGAGGTGAAATGGTCAGTTAAAGAAGAGACATCCATCAGGAAAAGATTCCAACCAATACTGGCAAACACCAACTTGTGGTTGGAAAGTAAAGGGATTAAGTTGAAAGAGTTTCTTACAGGATCTAAAGCTGAAACACAAGAGCAAACAGGCAAGAAGGTAGAGAACTGAACTAAAAGCAGGAGTGACACCCCTTCTTCCTCCAAAATACACAAACCAAAGATCAAATTTGTATCTAAAGAAGGGAAAAAGAAGGAAATCACATAGGCTTCTGATGCCACTAAGTCAGATGTTGATGATGATCAGATGGAAATTGAAGATGTTGAGACTGAAGAACAAAATGTTCAAAAGTCTAAAACAAAGGTATCTGATGAAGCTGAACAAGGTGTAGATGAAGATATAGAGGTAGAATAGCTTGGTGGTTCTCCTCAGACTCCTGTGAAAGATCTTCCCTCCGAGACACAAGTTCTTACACCTCCTCCTCATGTTCCGGCTTCTGATAGTTTGCCAGTGATTTCAAGTGTTCCTTTTTCTCCAATTTTTGTTGTTTCTTCTAAAAATACTCCTCAATCCATGAAGGCTAGCTTTGGAACTGTTTTTGATTCTTCTAGTTCCATTCCAAGCTTATCTTCCCCATCTTTTGATATCGGGGAACAAACTGTTTTAGAGAACCTTTTGGACGCTTCACAAAAGGTTGTTGATACAGGTGTTGTGTTTACTAACACAAGTCCAATTGTCACCATCACTGGCACAAATATAGAGCCAGCCAAGCAAGTAGTGGATCCCCCTCCAACTGTTGGCGCTTCTATACTTCCTCCATGGCTATCTGCCTATACTCCAAAGAGGGAGAAGCAAGCCATCTCACCTGATGAGATTGACATTGAAACGTTGTTGCCCGTGAAAGCAAAGAACCAGAAGAAGAAGCCTTAGACTGTTTCTAGGCTGGTCACCGAAAAGGGAATCAAGTATGCTGAGATTGCCAAACCTCCTGAAGATGCCACGGTTGACACTTTTGACATGAGTAATTATGTCATCTCAAGGGTTGAGCTAGGTAAAGTGACTCATGAAGGTGTCAAGGCAGATTTCCAGACTACTGCTAGTACCCTACTTGAAAAGTATGAAGGAGGAGCAGTACAAAGCAAAAGCGGAACAACTGGCTGCTGTCCTTCAGAAAATAGTGAAGTCATCAGAAATAGTAGAACCAATGGCAGTGATAGTGGAAGATCCCCTAATACAGAAGGTTGAAAAAGTGCAAGCCAAAGGCAAGATAGTAGGGGATGTAGTGGAGCGGTTGTTGGCTCAAGGACAAGTTCTGCTAAAAATTGATGTGGAAAGGAAAGAGAAAATGGACAAAGCTAAAGCTGAGCTAAACAATCTGGTAGATCTACTTTCACAAGAGCTGCAAGATCAAGAAGAGAGCCTAGAAGAGTGGATAGACATGAAGAAGATCAAGATAAAGAATCTGATCGCCATTGGGGTCATCACCAATAGAGAATCATATCTTAAGACCAAGGAGACTCTAGCTCATCGTATTTTCACAATAAAGAGTCTACTTGAAGATCTATGTCTAGCTCGAGAAGCCAGCGAAGATAGTGATGTCACACTCTTACACCGGCTAGAAGAACTTCCTTGCACCTTGACAAGAGAAGATCATAGTTTTCTCACAGCACAGGAAATGATAAGTTCTTTTGAAGAAATGGTACACAAGAAATTTGAAGAGGAGGCACCCTCATTGCTTTCAATGGATACTCTGTATGACCAACATTCGACTCTAGAGAACCTGAAAAATAATCTGGACAAGCATGAAAAGGCGATAAAGGCGGTGAAAGATTCAATTCTCCGAGCCCGCACCATTTCAGCAAATACAGCAAAACCAGATGCATGTGAGATGTTGGTCGTTCAAACTATGTACCAGAACTTCCTGAAGAAAAAAGATGGAAGAAGCTAGTGCCTTAGCTTATTTTTATTAGACGATATGTAAATTGAATTTTGTTTTGGACATCTACACGTGTAATTTTCCAAAATGTAATTACATGTGAAACAAGAGAAGTCCCAAGTCAAATAGGACTCTTTTGTTGAATAAGTCAAAGTAGTTGTAGATTTCTTAAATTTTCTCAAGGCCTTTCCCTATAAAAAGGGGGCCTCTTTTGTAAATATTATCTTTTGTCTATTGCAAGAATACTCTGGCGAATTGAAAAGCAAATCAAGACTTTGTGCTTTTTGTGAAAATTAATTATCAAATATTTATCAATACAAGAAAGTAAATTCAATTCCAATCTTTGTTTTGGGGTTATTTGTGTTGTGATAGTATTGTTCTTATGTCGTGCTATCATAATCTTCTTTGGTAATAATTGAAATGTGGAGTTTGTTTCAAGTGATTGAAGAGCACTCTTAATTTGATTCTGATAGATTTTGTGTTATTAAGTCATTTGTGAGGATTGTGTTCATGTTTGTGAGAATACAATAGTTTGTAGACTTTGTGCTGCAAGTTGTTATATTCAATTTACTTTTATCATCTTGAAGAGGAGTGAAGACTTTGGGCTAAATTCTACTTCAAATAGTTCTGTTTACAATTAGTAAGTAAGGTAACAGAAAACTTTGTGTTTCTGTGATTTTGAGATAATTTATAAGTCTTTTATCAAGAGTTTGAAGTATACACGTCTATTCTGAAAAAAGAGAATGAAATGAGATGGAACCACCACAAACATAGTTTTTAGTGTACATAAATTTCATAAGTTGTTTTGTTTGCAAAAGTCAAGTAACTAGAGGGAACCTTCCCTTGCTGAGAGGAGAGACTTTGTCTCATCATAGCTGTGGCTGATATACCCATTTTGCCGTTAGTGAGTTAACGACAAAATATTTTCCCAATAGGGCATGATGTCTCCTTAAGTGCTTTGCACTGGATCTTGAAATGGGCATTGCTAATGATTGGAGCATAAATTTATTATGAAGTGAGACCAATTCATTTGTTACAATAAATGTATCGAGGAAAGAAAAGTTGTTTGTTCCGTAGAGGAAAGTGAAGAATTAGAATGTGACATTAGACGCTCCCAATCTAGAAGTGTTGGCTAAGCATTCCTTCTATTTGAAAGAAGTACACAAAAAGCAACTTGCATTGGTGCTTCTCTAGTTTGACGAGAAATTTTGTTCAATGTAACAACTATGTTGAATCTTTGCCAAAGTGTCACCATGTACAATGCTCCAACATATATGGGAATGTCCTTCATTGGAGGGACCTACCCTAGATCACCAAAGAGGATGAATGGGCATCTCCCTTTCTTATGTTTTGAAAGTAATTGTTCCTAGTTTCTTACTTTAAATGCTTGAGCCTTTGCATATAAAGTTGATTGTTGTATGGTGGTGTGGATTTTTATGTGATGGTTTATCCATGTTAAAATGTAGTTTAATGGAATGTTGCTAATGTGTGTCATTGTAAAGGGTTCATCTCTTTTATTGGAATGTGAAGGGCATAATGTATAGTGGATACATGTATGTTGGAAGTTGTGACTCCAGTTGGTGCAAGCAATAATAATGATAATTTTCCATGTGTTGTTCCCTATATGATCAAGTGTGATTTCTTAGTACTTGTAGTTCCCTGTATGATCATTTTTAGTGGTGCCTCCATTTCCATGCTAGAAGAGTTTGATACAATTATAACATAGGCTTGCCATTGTTCACCAAATAAACTATTTGATGTAGGGCGAGTTGCAACATGGGGGAGCTATTATGTTGGGTCGTTGGAGTTAATGAAATCAACTATTGACACTTGAAAAAGTGTCTTGAAGGGTTGTGTATCTCAATTATGATAAGACTTGCAATTACACCTTTGTGTGCAATGGGTACATCAAAGAGTTTTGGAAGGGTAATTAGCAATTGTTTTTTTTGTATACAGTCATGCAATAGATAAGGGCAATTGACAAGTCATTAAGAAAATGATGTTGTTTACATGATCAAGGTTTTGATGGACAAGTGGTAGCTTCAAATTGACTATTAATTAACTTACATTAACTTTATATATTCTTTAATGTTTAAAATTTAGTCTCCTATGTTGTGACATCATGGAATTTCTAATAATAAATGTAGATGGTTAAAATTGTTGAATGTACATACTATTAAAATTTGTAAGTGGCATATAAAATGTAATCATCAGGTCCTTAAGCGAATGACATGTTTATTTAAGTGTACATAAAATGTCCTAAAACATGGACACGTCATCTTCGGATTGTTGGGAAAGACAATTGATCAAAAGCTAGTTTCTCTTTCTCTGTCTCTTTCCCTTTATATATTTTATTTATATCTCTCCCTCTTGCTCTATCTTTCTTTCTCTATTCCTCTCTCTATCAATATCCCTCTATAGACTCTATCTCTCTATCTCTATCTCTATCTCTATATCTCTTTGTCTCCCCCCTCTCCCCCTCTTTATCTCTCTATTTCTCTACCTCTCTCTATATATCTTTATCTCTCCCTCTCTATCTCTCTATCTCTCTACCTCTACATCTCTTTGTTTCCCTTTCTATTTTTCTTTATCATAACCCAAAGCTAATTTTAAAAGCACTTAGCCACAAAAATTTTTTACTGGCATTGGTTGATAGGAGGGGTTGTAACTTTGCATTCACCAGGCAAGGCTAGGAGGCCCCAACACTAAGAAACTAACAAACTAACAAACTATCAACATTAAGCAACTAATAGAGATAGGAGGCCTCATTCTTCACAATGGAAGCTTAATGTTAGTGTGCAATTGGTACACCAAAAAGGTCTTAAAGGTGAATTATTAGGTCCCTAAGTTCATGACATGTTGCCCTGAGTGTAGCTCCCCATGGACACATGTCATCTATGGGATGTTGGCATGAAACAACTAATTGAAAGTCTCTCTCTCTCTCTCTCTCTCTCTCTCTCTCTCTCTCTCTCTCTCTCTCTCTCTCTCTCTCTCTCACACACACACACACACACAATCTCTTTGTTGGCCTAATAAAAATAATTCAATAATATATATTATATCAAGAAGATCAAATACTTTAATATTAAATCTAATAACCACAATTCACACTTACACATAATTCTACAATTAAAAATTTCTAATTTTATTATATTTCTTTAAAAACCTAATACTAATAATTCCTATAATACATAAATACATTTAATTAAGAAACTAATTTTATTTTTATGATTTTTTGGAATAGAAAAAAATATAATATAAGAATATTTATTTTATTAAAACCTAAACCTATATATAGCATAAAACAAAAAATTATTATAAGAGATATTAAAGCTTATTATTATTTTAAATGAAGAAACTTAAGCAAACTTATATTGCACTTTCTCATGGAACCTATGAATCATAACTTTTTTTTTCTCAATGGTGTTTTTCTTTTCTAAGCAGCTAAAATGTCTATGATGGCGGCTTGGAGAAGGGATCTACGACTATTTTAATTGAGAGCAAGGACAACTGTAGGGATGAGATTTAAAATAAGCCACCCATTTTGACTTTCCTTTGCATGTCTCATTACGTAATTCAGACACAACGTTAAGCTCACCAATGCACTATTACAACTTGGTTGTGCCATTGTCATGTGCTTTCCCACCACAATTATGAATTTTGATTAATAAAACTCTAATGGGAGATCAAGAGTAGTGAATTGTTGGTTGTATTGTTTGCTCATATATATACACTTTATTAATATATATACACTTTGTTAATATGATGTATAAATTTATGTTACATATTTTCTAATCTATTTATTATATATAATTTTTTTGACTTATAAATGTATGTTATATATTTTTCTAATCTATTTATTATATATATTTTTGTTCAAATTCTTAATATTGGTTTCTAATGACAATTGACAACTCAACTTATTTGATCTTGTAAATAGGTTGTCAACCAATTTTATTGAGCCATTAAAATATTGTTGATTTTGTGGCACTACTCTTGAATAGGTAAATGTGATCAAGACCATTCTTTCATTTTGATCTATCAAGGTATAGGGTGTTAAGTTACTCATATTATTGTATCCCATGTAATTGGACCCCGTTCGGCTCTACATGTTTTCAAAATATAGCAGGAGTTTTACAAGAAAAAAATGACACAAAACACAATGATCTCTACGCTCACAATACTTAAGTTTATTTGGTCTTCTTTGGAAGAAGAGATAGATGACATGTTTGAAGACACCGTGCACCTTGCATGCAACACAAGAATGGTAGAGACAGTTGTCTTGAAGTTGTGCAATGTCGCCGAAAGGTCAATTTATTTCGGTGCTTTGTTTTTAAAGCTGGTAACATCTTGTTAAAGAGATTTGGTAGAGTTTGTTCTCCACCTTTCCAAAAACTGAATCTTATTCCTGCAATTGCTTGATACTCCAATAAATTCATAACAATACTCGAAGAGCTTACCCTCTGGTTTGGGACGCACTTCTTTGTAATGCCACTCACGCAGAAATCGTATTTCCGTCTTAATGGAACCGAGACCATCAAGATATTTATCTTTGACATAAAAAATCCCCTTCAACTGCTCATTGAATATTTCCCTGGTAGTTTTACTTTTGGAACCCCTGTTCTTCTTGTTCTTCGGCACAAACTCTAACGATAAACAGTTTCCAGTTTCTGCTCTAAACTAATGGTGGGTTTCTTCTTTGTCTTCTTTTTTTGCTTCTTGACAAAATCAAGTGGCGAAGTAGTTCTGGTTTATGGTTTTCATTATTTGCAGGGAGATTAACTGGGCCACTGTTGTGTGGTGATGAACGGAGCTCCAATGTCTTTAATTTCTTGAGATTCAATGGAGTTAATTCGACCAGGTCTGATTTTACTTTTGCTTGTTCTTTACAACGCATTTCTATGAACATAGCTTATAATAATATAAATCAACCGGAAATAATATTTTGCATATCAAGCTCTCCCACAAGAAACTCAATGTGGGCAATAACAATACATTTTTTAATCTAAAATAAAAGTTAAATTATTTTTCGATTAATTATCAAAGTGATTATTTGTTTACACTAATCTAAAGGCACTTCCGCACAAATATTTATTTAGCCTTTCAAAGATGGAAAGATCAAATGCTGCCCACACATTTTGGTGGCAGATTTCACATCCTCCGCCTTGGAGCCCGCAATATTACCTTCGCTGTATAAATAATAATAATAAGGAATGTTCCTTCTCCAACTTGCCCTCTTCCACATGAAACCTTTCGAGTGCCTTCAGCACGAGCTTCGCCGCCTTGAGGAGACGGGAACTTGCAAGACAAGCTACTTACTGTTACAATTTGATCTCAACGGTTGAGATCTCTTCGATGGTCATTCCCCGTTTATCACGCATTTCACACAAACGATTTCTGACTGTTAGCATACGAGAGGTGGAAGGCTCCCAGAGAGGAATGCAATAAGCTAAGATCGTCAAAAAGAAATTTCAATCTCGTCCTACTGCTGTACGACGAACACTATTCACTGGTTTGACGCCAACGGCCCAGATGGATTCTATGGTCAGCCATGTACCTGCGCTGTTGATTTAAACCTACAACTGCACGGTGCTCTGAAACTCAGTACATAAGCTTGAAAATGAAGTTTGTCGTATGTGGCGGATTTTTACTGCTTGAAAATGAACGGATGAGACGATTTGAAAAACCGGGGAAAAAACTGCGTGAAAACGGCGAGACAAAATCGTGACGGAGGACGGAAAACAGCGAGACAAAATCCAACGGTTGAAAACAGTTCAATCGTCTTGGCACCCCTCCGAACCATTGATCCATTAAGTCAGCCCAGCTGCTCACAAAGGAACCCTTCGGCGTAATTATACAACTTATAAACTGATTATTATATTTACCAAACTAACCAAGGGGTCGAAAAGGTCTGGCTTAGCGATTTTCCCCATTTCAATATCATTCAAGGGAATTTCAAGGCCATAAAATTATTATTATTGTTGTAGTCTTCAAAATATCTTCCGTTTACCAGCATTTATAGCAGAAGAGTAAATTATTTTCATTGTAGTGGAGCAGAGGGCAAATGGAGGAGCATCAGCCACTGGCTGTAGCGGCCGCCAGAATTTGCAGAGAGCTGGAGAATGTGTTCGTCACCGCAGAGGCGAGTGGGCTCGATCCAAGGCAGATCATTGTGAAAGAAATCATGAAAACGGCTAAAAGCGGAGGTCACGTGGTAGTCCACGGCGTAGGAAGGGAAGGGCTAATGATGAAAGGGTTTGCCATGAGACTCTTTCACCTGGGCCTCAAGGCCGCCTGCGTTGGTGATATGACTGCGCCGCCCATTGGCCCGGCCGATTTGCTAATTGCGAGCGCTGGTCCGGGCGGATTCGGAAGCGTGGATGCAATAATTGCGCGGGCCAAACAGGACGGCGCTAGGGTTCTTTTGCTCACTGCACAGCCCGCCGGCTCGGCAGCTCGCCTTGCGGATGCTGTGGCGGTCGTTCCTGCACAAACTATGGCTCATCACGCCGGAAAAGTTTGTGCTTCGGTTTTACCGATGGGGAGTCTCTACGAGGGTGCTCTCTTTCTTCTCTTTGAGATGGTGATTCTTGCGCTCGCCCCTGCTTTGGAGCAGACTGCACACTCCATGAGTTCCAGGCACACTAATCTTGAATAATCTTTTTTTCTTGTGATATGTTAATTACTCAAGTTTTTTAGTATGCTGTGGGCGAAACCTCCAACAGCATGTAAGGTTATTAAAGTTTGCTGGTTTATTTATTGAGATTAATAGGTCAGCCCTGTGTCAAATATTTTTCTACAACTTTTGGTCTCAAAGATTGTTTGGTCTTGTAAACGTTATTATCTGGAGTGTTGTCTCTAGAGATAAAACATATTCTAATCTATGATAATTGATAAAAAATATTTGAATCACAAGATATAATATTTAATCAAATATGAAATAAAATATATTCAAATCTATGATAATTGATAAAAAAAATATTGAATCAGAAGATTAAAAAATAAATCATAGAGATAAAACATATTCAAGTCTATGATAATTAATAAAAAACATATTCAAGTCTATGATAATTAATAAAAAAAATTGAATCACAAGATTAAAAAAATAAATTATAGAGATAAAACATATTCAAGTCTATGATAATTGATAAAAAAATTTGAATCACATGATATAATATATCATTTTTTAAAGGAAGGAATCCATAGGGGTAAATCGAGGGACTTGACCCTTTGACCTATCCTTAAAGGCTAAAATATATTTATTTATAAATTTATAAGTATATTACAATTAAATGGTAAATTGAGTGTATTATGTTTATTTATGCTATATGGTGTTTGTATAAGATTATTGTATTAGAGATTGGTTACTCAAATTTAATTTTAAAATGGAAATTTAATGTGCCTAAAATAATAAAGATGAAAGTAGAAAATGCATCACAAAGGTTTATTCAAAACATTTACATAATTATTATCAAACACTTTTTTTTTCTTTTGTTTATATAAAAGCTATAGAAACATAATATCTTTGAATTTTAAAACTAAATTAGAAAAGATATGTAAAAAGGTTTTAATCAATAATTCAGATTACATTCCATTATATATCAGCAAATTAAAAACATGTGTATTGCTTGAAAACTATTTGGAACTCTTTATCATATAACTCCAATAAAATAATAACAATTACACCCTCATAAAACAATTTTTAAAAAAAAATTAGAGCAAAATGTATTGCTTCAGTATTCTACCCATCACACAATTATATATAATACCCTTTTACTTAAATATTTAATTTTTTAACAATCAATTATAATGAAAGAGGGGTTCTATATAAATTGTCTAAGGCTAGAGGAAAAATGATAAAATCCTAACAATCGGAAGGATTACCCTTTTGCTATATATTCAAATTTTATTTAACATTGTGCTCAATAAAGGTTTTACCATATTCAATTCTATTGAAGAGGACTTTCCCATTCCATTTTTTTTAATGCTACTGGACCTTGCACTCAGAAAAAGCTTTACCACATAGTGGAGCTAAAACATCCCTATATACAATGAATGAGATAAAAATCATCTTCAAATTACAAAACAATCATGATTTGTTGTTTGCTTGGCAAAACTTTTCTCAATTATCTTAAAAAAGGAAATAAGGCCATGGTCACATGACAAGATAACAAAAAGTCAAGTCGGTCATCTTATAAATCATCATTCTATAATTGATCAAATTCTTACACCCATGCTTATGGTTGACAATTTTCATGACAAAAAGAGTTATTTACTCCCTCTATGGTGTCAAATGCAATAAGAAAATGTTCATCGACAAATCTTAAAACAAACACAAATTCACCAATTAACTAAAATGAGCAAAAAATCTCATCTCAAGCTCAATTAAATTCATAAGTGTAGGCATATAATGGTAAAAATGTGAAATGAAAATGTTTGCACAAATCGTCCTCGCAACCAGTAATTCTTGGTACAAATATCTCAACGATAACAATGATCTACTTAGAATGGAAAAAACCACTACTTCCAAGGATAGATTTGTAAATGGTATGCACAATAGCCCTTTAATACCTGTTCAACCTTTGAATTGTGGAAGATATGGCCTTAAATGAGATAATTGGTGACGTAGCCCTGCTTAAGGTGTCTACATAAAACCATACTCGTTGCACCCATCTATTCTCTATTTGACAAAACACTAACATAAACGTTGAGGGATTTTGCCTCTCCTTCGTGTGTCATTTATAACGTACATAAGTTACCAATGCCATATTTAATTCATTATCTCTCTTAAGTTTTAATCTTATAACAATATTAAAAAAATGCATTTACAATTTTTCCCTTTGTGTTAATGAGTTGGCATCCTCCCTCTCTTTAATACTATCATGGCTAACAATTTCCATGACATGGCTTGTTGGCCCTCTCTAACTTTTGCTTGTTATTCATGTGATGCCCATAATTTACAAGACACTATGGTGGCATATCTCTATGACGGTATTTTGTTCCATATCAATACTTTTCCTTAATAATGTTTCAGAGGACTGTGAGGTAATGCGACTCCATCCTACAACATAAAACAATGTGTCCACCATGGAAAAAGGAAGCTCTGAAACCCTAGAAATTGTAGTTGGTAACACTGCATTTTTATTGTACAAAGGAAATATAAAAAAAATTCTTATAAGCTTCTCAAAAAAGGTTCAACTTCAAAACGTGCTTTGAGCAAAGGTCAAACTCAGCACCATATAGCCGGCTGGTGAACCACTTGTTGAACAACTACATCTAGTTAATATAATTAACTCTTTTTTGACACTTACGATTGATACTCGTTGTATGGCCTGGGAGAAAAGCTAAATATTAAAAATATGCATGCCTACTTTGCAACATTGCTTCAAAACTTTCAGACACAATGCAAGGATTTACCAATTATAAGCATCTCATCAAAAATGGCATACTTTTATGTTTTTGTAGAGTACAGACACAAAACTTGCTGCTATATAAAAGCTATGTAACGTGCCACTTGAAAAGTATCTCGATAAAAGCTGTGAATGATTTTAAAACAGGGGAATGTGATCAAATTTTTAATTTTGATTGCAAGGAAATCGAATTTATGTGATGCAGAATTTGCATAGTTTATAGGATTAAATGAGCCGGTGTTCAACTTCTTGGATTGTATGCCATGCAAATAACTGATATCAGCGCACAGAAAATCACTGCATGTTCGCATCCTATTCTATGCTCCTAATTTGAAATAGAAGTTTTAACATTTCACATATACATAGGTAGAATGAGCAATTGGTGAGGTTAGTTAACATGTATGGTAGATACCAGAAAGAAACATTGTAGTCTCCAACTTAGCAAGCCACACAGCTGCACATGAGAGAAAAGAATTGATTAACCACTTCAAATGGGTTATTTTTAGGGCACATGTAACCCAGCCCAGTAAACATATTAGATTGCACAAGCCTTGTCCCAGCTCCCTTGCCACCTGCAGCTAGTTTTATAAATACCTGGAATTCAGGACTGGCCCAAACAAAGCCTTGGCCAACACGCCAACACACCTTGCATTGTGTTGTTTAATTTTTATATTGAGCTCTTTGAAACAATAAATCAATTAACAAATATCAAGGAAAACTGAATGCCGTTTGAGATATTTTTATTTTATTTTCTTCTTAGTTGCTTCTCGAGTAATTCATTTTCTTTCCATATTGTATCAAGATCATTCTGCAATTTTGAAACATCGAAGTTTGACCTTTGCATGGCTTCCAGTTTAGCTTCGTATTCTGCAATTTCTCTATGTGCCTTGTCAATGCTATATACTTTCTCAAAAGTTTCGTTGAAGTTTTCATGTATACTAGTTAAGATCCTATAAGCCTGTCGAGCTGTAGGATTCTTCTTTGCATCCCTGAAAACAACAAATCAAATCAATACGACACTTGATTGGATGTTTCTTAAGAAATTATATCAACCTAATAATTTACCTGAAAACAATTTCATCAACGAGAGCGTAAGTCCGGCGAAGACGATCTTGGGAACCATTGCTTTCTCTTTGAAGTTGTTGTGTGTCATGAACAATGCGAGCAATGTCTGCATCTTGCTTTTTGCTGTTCTTTGTAAGTTCTGTTATTCGTCTGATGTAAGTATTCCGTGCAGCCACTTTTGGTGCATTTTCAAGTTCTTCTGCCAATGCAATTTCTTCCTTCTCTCTGAGGCATCACAAAGCAAAGCAGACAAAACTAAGCAGATACCCTTGAACAAGCCAAAAACAAATCTAACAACCATTGCAAAAGTGACATAAGGAGTTTCATCAAATTGTACACTGCATAAAAGCTGCTAACCTTGCGGTTCCTCAATGGTAACTGTTTGGCATAGATGATAAAGCTTAATTTTATCTTAGCAGCTTAGAATATTAAAATATAACAAGAGATCTACTGAAACCCAATAAAAAGCATTTCAATAAGGCTTTGACTTTCTAATCAAGTATTGAGTAAGTAATTTCCCAGGGAATTGTTCTACCTTCTCTACCGGCTATAAATATGGAAAATATTCTATATGCAATAATAATAAGCTGCACGCCACTTAATTACAGAGTCTGCTTCAAGGGTGCCTAAAAAAAATATGGAGGTCCAAGAAAATGATTAGCCAATTATTCTTCAGCAAGCCTGTCATTACCATATTTAAACTTCTCAAAGGATCTCTGTGAAAGTAATTTATCAAAGAAACAAAAACCTTTATCCAGTATGTCTGACCATTAGAAAAATTAGATCAGGAAATTGAACATGGAAGGATAAGAGATAAATCCATGACCCCAGCCATTTCTTATCTTCTAAGACACTTCTTTAATCTACAGATTATAGCCTTCACCTGGTAGGCCAGAATCATGGGTTTATAGAAGTTAGAGAGGCGCATGTGCAGTTTGGAGCTTAACTGTGGAAGAGGCTCTTTCAGTGAAACTTTGAAACCTGAAGTCAAATACACAGTTTTTTGGGGTGCCATAGTTTACACACAACAGTAGTTTCTAGATAGTAGACTCTGGATCTAAGATGGAGATCACCTCAAGAGGAGATTCCTCAGCTATTTGGATCTGCATAACGTTACCTGTTTTGCTTTGAACCTATCTGATAGATGGCACTCAAAGGTATAGCTAATACACTGGGTGTGATTGAGATCATCTTAGGAAGCAAAAAAAATGTAGTTCTTCCTTGTGGGAATACTTATATGATTGACCATTGAGAAGGGGCCTTAAAGCCATCAAGTTGAACATTATTGGTTACAACTACACATAAGTGCTGGGCTGCAGGCAATTCCTTTCAAGTATGCTATGAACTAGTCTGCTTTGAGAAGAATACCACCAAATTTCTGAGTAAACAATCAACCCAAATTTCGTATTTTCTTAAAACCTAAGCTGCCAAATCAGAATTGGGTACATGTATGGGCACATGGGTACAGCAAAAACATTTTTTTGGGCTGCTTATGTCACTACAAAACATATAAAAATCATAAATATATACATATTTGCAGCCTAAAAACAGGAATTAAGTTCAGAATACCAGATATCATGCATATTCTAAACAAAACTACCATAAATATTACAAATACAATATACTAATTCAATATCGATTTATCAAACTCAAATGTCATGATAGATATTCATTGTTCAATATTAAATAATACAATAACTAATCAGCATCATTTGGGTCTTCATCAAGACCAACATCATCATCATTGACATTAGATGATGTAGGTAGACTGGAAAGACCACAAGCAGCCCTACCGCCACTCCCAGTAAAAGTGTGCTGGTTATCTGACTCCTCAAAGAGTGAAGATTGTGTGGCAGCAGAAACATCCAAGTCAGTTCGCTATCTGGCTAACTGTTTAATAAAATGCATCAGAGATGTGGTCTCCATGGCTGCAGTTTGCAGGTTATGTACGTGAATTGTTTATTTTGAATTCTACTTGAGAAATATAGGCTTATTAAAAAGGCGGTTAGTCAATTTTTAATGAATACACATTTGCAATTGTAATGTATCTTCTAACAACTTGATAAAATCACACAATATTCAAAAATGCGGAACATATCACAAAATATTTGAAAATGGGCCATAGCAGATCTAATTCTACACAATTCCAGCTTAAAATATCATGCTCTGCCCAAATTCACAGACGAATTGGTTCCAATTCCAATTCCTACACATTTCGTACCTGGAATCATTGAGGTTTCAGAACAAATTAGTAACTTGCTTAAAACTGAAAAAGCAAAGGATGTCCAAGGGGTTTAGGGCAACTTTTTGAAGGCCGAAAGTCAAGGAAAATCAGTCAGATTGCATTGAAAACATCATCCACCTCATGGAAACACCCTGAAACTGCTTTGGAAATGCCCCAACGCACTGTAGAATTGCCCAGGTATAATTCTAAACAATTCCAGCTTAAAAATATCATGCCCTGCCCAAATTCACAGACAAATTGGTTCCAATTCCAATTCCTATACATTTCATACCCATAATCATTGGGGTTTCAGAACAATTCAGTAACTTAGCTTAAAACTGACAAAGCAAAGGATGCCCAAGAAAACTAGAAAGAAAGGATTTATTATCGTAAAACTTTTTTCATATGCTAACTCAAACAGACAGGAAAGTCTGCTCTGATTCTCCATGAAAGTATAATCCAACTAATGGTGGAAACTCTCCACAGGGAATAGACTTGCTGCCTAGAAGCCTCGAAGAAAATGCATCCATAGCACACAACAACTGCCCAGTTCGATACAAAATCTTAAATGTATTCTAGGACAGCTCCTGATAATATTCCCCTGAAGTACAAAATCCTATATGAATTCCACAACAGTTCATTCACAAACTATATGGAAGGACAACTTATGAAGCATTATAAAACTTGTATACAGAAAAAACATGAGGAAAGATTTAGATTAACATACCAAAGTTTAAAGATTACTTATTTCAAATTCAATCCTTCAAAACTCCAAGTCCTAATAGTCTGCTCATGCAATCGACCTTCCACAAGTTCCTCTTGCAAAAAAAATCTAATTTTATTTAGTAATAGTAAGAGTCTAACTAGATTAAGAATAGGACTGGCTAGCCATTGAAAAATTTCACCTCCACTTCAACATCTCCTCTCAATCATACAAGTCAAGGGTAACTCAAGAAATGTGATAGATCTCCAGAGAGGCATCTCCTAAGATTCTTATAGCAGCATTCGAACAAACATCCCAGCTAGTATTGCTAGACAGTTCTATAATCGACTAGAAACTCCATGAAGAGACTAGTGTTTTCTTGAACAAGTAGAACAAAGATCATGGAATCTGGAAGAAAGAATCTATCTCAACATTTATGGTAACATATATGGAGTGAAAATGCTTAGAGAGTGGATTTGTACTCATTGGAAACAAACAGGCCTTATACATCTACTGAATATATCTGGAGATTAGTTACATGGCTATTTTTCTTCACATTAGCACAAAACGATGCAAGTTTTCAGAGAAACTTGGTGCATGAATAGGTCACGCTTGTTCATGAAGCATTAGGATCTGGTATTTAATCCTACAGAAGGAATTCAAGCACAGTACTAGTCTAGGTCCAGTTACATCTCCTTCCTAGATAACTCTGAGAAAAAACTACTCCAGAACTCCCACTCCAGCAAACACTGTTGAATTATACTCAAACCTGTGTTGATATGAACTTTAAACAAACCTCTTAAAAATTGCTACTAATACAAAAATCTGGATAAAGCATGCCTCTTATTGCACCAAGAAAGAAATGAAGCATAGGAAAATATCAGGAAAAAAATAGACTCAAAGACACAAGAAAACAAAGAGAAGATATGTCAGAGATGAACAAAGGATAATACTTCATCAGCAAAACAGGAAGAAAGAATGGAGAAAAAAGCATAACAATTGGAAAGGTAAACTTTGAAACATTGTGTTCCTTTTCTGCTATAGTACAGTTATGTACATGGATAATGGGAATCAAATGTGAAATGATGAAGAGCAAAACCACACCATTGCCACTAAAAAAACAAGAGAAATGGTACAAGAGAGGAAAATCTGTAAGAAATACAAGATGTGTACGAAATAAAAATTATAGAAAACACCAATAATTCAACCTCTGATCCTATAGAAAGAATGGCTGGATTGAAGGAACCAATCCATTGAAGCAAATAAAAAATTGATGAGGGTAATATGACCTCCCTATTAAAGCCCAGAAAATCATCTAGTGCAGAGCCGGCACCAACAATGGCTCTTTCGAAAGTAGATGTTTTAGCTTATCAGGAAAACACTTCAAGCCATGGGGCTGCAGAAAACCCTGAAACATTATAAAAACAAAAATTAATTATAACACCAGTCTCCTGGAATGTAAGAAGACTAGGACCAGAAATGAAAGTGAGATATCTACATACAACAAAAAAATTGATTTGTTATGCCTTCAGGAGACAAAAGAAAACACAGAGGATATATAGTAGATCAGAAATCATGTACAGAAAACTGGCCTATAGATAGTAGAGCTCCAAGGTGGGAAAACTGAGAAACTGAGATCTGGTACTCAACCTATCCAAACTATCTATAGTAGGGGATGCGGGTTGGGGAGAATCACCTTCCCAATGGATAGGTCGAGCTTATGCCTATCCTATCAAGTAGCCCACCTTGCCTATGGACCCACCTCTACGACTTACAGGCTCCCAGTGATTAGTTTTGAGTGATCCAACTACACTACACCCCTCAATATGCCAGATTGAGATAGCCGACAATTGATGATTCCAAGCTCGAACCCTTCCTTGCTTTTTATTATCTCCCTAGCCATTTAAAGTATAAGCTCAAAGTTATAACCATCAAGAAAAGCAACAAGAAGAACAATGTTACTCTGGAATCCATCCAAAATAGCGCTTAAAGCAGTTACAAAAGGCATGTTGTGGAAAAGTACGATTTTTTACTTCATAGACCCCTTCATAGCTGTTGAAGGTCAAAGCCTTTACAAAATATCAGGCTGTTTGGAACACGAAAAGGAAAACTATTGAATTTGTGAAGATAGCACAACATGATTACCTCAGAAGAACTCTAGTAATATGGCTTAATATTTCAGAACACCCAATATTTACAGATTTTTAAGAACAAACACTGGTGAGGTATTGGCAACCATCGAATAACTCTGTACCGTCCTTCTAGATCCTTCCTTCAGCGTGCATTTAAAACTGATTTTGTGTGCATTTTCAGATCTGTTCTCCTTTGTTTGCAAATGCTGCCATGTGCATGAGGTTTAAACTTTGAAATCCCTAAGCAATTAACAGAACAATACAGGATGCTTGAGTCAGATGTAAAGGGTTTACAACAACGGCAAACAAAAAAATTTTAGACCTAATGGATAAAATAAAGTCTATAATAATTTTTCACATGTGCCATAGAAAATATTAAACTTTACACACTTCGTAAAGCCTAAACCCCTATGGTGGTTTATTTATCTGTGGTCAGATTTCAACATGCCTATTTAACAACTCTTTTCTTCAAGATGTAAAGGAGCAAGGTACATCTGTGCTCCAATAAGCAATGCAATGAAGAACAACTTACATGGTTATCATCAACTTGCAACTGATATGAGTAATTCTGTACTCCAAGATATTTATTTTGTTGATCAAATTGACAGTACCATTGGTAAAAAGAAGTCAAAGGGGTTGTGGTCAAGTGGTAGGGCCAGTTGGTTCTCATCTTGGAGACCAAGGTTCAAATCTCCCCAAGTGACATCTTAGCACTAGGGGCATGCTGGAATGGTATCCCTGCCACAGTTGAAAGTAAGCAGTAGGCCCGCAATGACATTGGAGAAAAGCTGGAGCAAAGGAGCAGAACGGTAGCCCCGCAGGAAGGAGATGGTGGAGAGAAGTAGAAAGAGGAGCGGTAATCCCAAAGGAGATGAAGGAGCATAGGGGCAGGAGGAAATGGATGAGCAGCAGAAGGAGCTGTTTGAGTTGAGCAATAGTCTCACAGGAGGAGGAGCAAGTGGAGTGAACAATTCAAGCAAAGCAGTAATCCCGCAGGAGAAGCTGGAAGAACAGTAGTCACACAAAGAGGAAGAGGAGCTAGAAGCAAAGCAAAGAGTGGAGTGTGGTATCCCCGCAGGTTAAATGTAATTCCAGCAGTATCCCCACTGGGAGAGCATTAGATAGAGTGATATCCCGGCAAGTTGCAAAGGATGAGGACCTTAATAATCTAAATATTGTTAAAAAGACAGAGAGGTGATTTTCTGCGGCTACAAAATACAATTAACAAAAAACAACATAATCACAATCATTTCTTACTAGACAACCCCACAGAAATCTAATTCCTGAACATATAAAATCAGAAAAAAGCATAATTTCTACTATTAGTAGAACATTATGAATGGATAGTGCCAGTCTCAAAATCCAGAATATCATCAGAAATAAGTCAAACTGAAGAATTTCACAATTATTATAGTTAGCATCAATTAGCCAAAATGCTTAGATGTTTATTAATTCTTTTATATAATGTCAGGTAGATAGCCAGCCTCTGGAAAGAGGAAGGCTAGCCCTGTACATCACTGCTTCTGTCAAAGTAGAGAAAAGAACAGAATATTTCACTGATGATAAATATTTTCACATATATAAAATTTCAACTGTAAAACACCATACAACTCAACCATCTTAGTTACACAAATCACGGCATTTAATACTGCATATGTGAAAATCATAAGAAAACCATTCATCGTGCTACGAACCTTTCATGAATTTTAGCAGTTATCCTTTTTATTTCTTTTTGTACTTCCTTCAGTTGTTCCATTTTGTACTGAATTTTTGATTTCTGTGAATGAAGTGAATTTTCAAGACTTGCTTTCTTTTCCTCCAGTGGCTTTCTAGCTGTATCCCTGCTAATTATGATGCATGTAACGTCAATTCATAGAAATCACATTGGAAATCTGACAAACAAAAGATAACTATAATTCCTATGATCTAAATAATCTCTAAATCAATTTTCTATTTGAAGCCCTATGCAATCATCAGCCTCTACAAAAAATGAAGTAGAAGTATTATTTAATAAAGCATGTTACGTGACAGACCACTTTAGCTTCAGAGCTGCAATCTGTTGTTCAAGCTCTTCCAGGTAATATTCTCTAGGGTGTTCACTGTTCATTGCCATATCAACTGCTGCCTTTAGCAGCAAACTCTCCTCTTCTGCTATTTCTGTTTCCAATTTTTTTTCATCAATTTCTTTTGTCAATAATACTTCTTGATGCTGCATTTCAATAAGTTCAGCCTCCATCTACACATTACATGTGACAATTAGATACAGAAAAGTCATATTACGAACCCATATAATCTATTTTTTTCAACTTTTAGTTCTTATTGTATGAGACAGATAATTTTAACGCAGCTTCAATCTCTATTGGAATCATA
The DNA here is from genome assembly GCA_027924645.1 of Cunninghamia lanceolata. Taxonomy (NCBI): domain Eukaryota; kingdom Viridiplantae; phylum Streptophyta; class Pinopsida; order Cupressales; family Cupressaceae; genus Cunninghamia; species Cunninghamia lanceolata. The sequence continues at coordinate 21,544,480 of BSBN01000239.1, forward strand.
TCTGCTAAATTGAGAAAAACTAGGCATGACACAGCTTCCTCCATATTTCTTGAAAAAGGCTGCCTCCTTGTAACTTACATCAGTTCACATTGATCTGCAGGATGCATGAATTTCTAAGAATCAAATTTGTTAAGATGATTTCCTGTATTTACCCCTCTTTAATTTAAAAGTCATGTATTTCATATCATCTTGGCCTTTTCTACTCTAAATTTGTAACAACTAAAATGTAGAAAAGATTGAAAGTTGTTTGTTTATATAACCTATGCCTTTGGGCAATCAATATAATATCATGATAGAATGATCATATTTATGTGTCTGAGCTTTGTCTCCTTGTATCTCTAGTGAGCAGAGACCAGAATAGTTTCTGCAAGGTGAATAGTGATTAACTACCATAGTAATGGAGTTGCACCACTATCACTAGGAAGGGTAAATCAGGGATTTTAATGAGTGTAGGTCCAACCAGTAATAACAATATCTACTCTACTTGCAAAAATTAATGGCACTCAAGCATCCAAGTAAACCAGATCTAACTAGTGTTTTGATATCCAAATTTTTAAATATTTAAAAGGAAATGTGGCATTAAAGACTTCCCAATCCCACATCTACTAAATGAATGGAGTACAGAATGTAAAGCCCTATTGCAAGTCTGTATGCTTGAGACGATATCATGTAAATCTGAACCATCAATGTGCAATAAACTGATTATAAACACAAAACCCTCCCCTTATTAATGTACATTGTAGAGGTTCTCATGGCCACTAGGAAAATACAGACTCTAACCTATTCCAAGAATTTGGTGGCCAAATGAAATTATGTTGAGGAAGGTGAATGTAATATGAACCAAACTTGTAGCAACTCCTTGACAGAACCCTATTGACAAGTGTAGCAAAATAGCCATAAAAATATGGACAGGTGGAAAGAGAGAATAATCTGAAAAAAGGTTCTCAAGTACGAAATCAAAGGTCGTATATGCTACAGAAGGTTTAGGATGGTATGGGACATCTTGCAACAAGCATTGGCAGAAAGAATGTGATTTTGTGATTGGTTCTACTCACTGTTGGCCTCATAGATGCAGTTGTTATTGCACAGACAAAAACAGTACTTAGGTGCCATCAAAAGTGGAATATGATTGCATATTTGGATTCGTCTTGAAAGGTTGTGCAATTTCAAAAAAGCACCTCATTTTGAGTCCATATGTGAAAGTTATGGCTCTTGGAAGAATTAGGTCAAAGAAGGCTGACAAACCGTGAAATTCATCTAGAAAATGGCGAAAACACATTCAGCTCTATGTAGAAAGAGGCAAATTTCTCACAAAGGAGGCAGAGTGTGGGATTTGAAGCATTTTGTCTTCATGTCTTTAACTTTTGGGCTTCCACTTGCATCTTGAACTCTTTATATTGATTGTATGACTCTTGTAAATGATCAGTGAGTCATGTGAGGGATCTCTTTGGTCGTGGGAGCTCATGTGTAGCTTCTTGGAGCAACCATTGCTAACTTGTTTTGGGCAGTGGGAGCATTAGTTACAATTACAATCATGGACTGTGGAAAATTAATGACTGCTAGTGGGAGCATTGTTATTGTTGCATACTGAACCAGTGGCTTAATGCAACATTTTGATGTCTTTTAAATTGTATAGTGAGTGCTGCTGGATTTGACTGTGATCAAGATTTTTTTCTCAAAATCTTGATCACAGTCAAATCCAGAAGCACTCACTATACAACACTATGGACTGTGGAAACTTAATGAATTCCGTCTTTTAAATTATCAAAGAGGCTTTTGTGAGCAACCAATGCTCAAGAGGAGTGTTGGAAGCATGTGTGTGGTCTCTTTGTTCATTTGATTAGTCATCCCAGGTGTACCAGTGCTCATGAGGGATATTGGAATTGATGTTAGTCCTCCTTGATCTTCTTATCCATGGACACACTCAAAGTTATGTATGGGCTGAGATCTTCTTCTTATTTGCTTCAGCTAGAAAATGCATGGTGCTGCTGGTTGGTACTTGATATTTTGCCATCTCTATCCAGGAAATGTTGCAGGAGTTGAGATGTATCCAATGGTTGGGCACATACTTGGTCTATGTGAGGCTGAGCTGTAACTAAAAGTATCATAGTGGGTTTTTATGCTGGAGTTTTCTTCCCGTAATGGGTTTCTCCAGGTTAAATAGCTGTATCATGGGTTCTCTTGATCGCAAGAATTGTTTCAGAGCATTCATTAAGTTGTTAATTGAATCCTTCTTGTTGAGCATGCTAGAGAGAGATTCATTGTTGTAGGATGGTTTCCATTGTGAGGACTGATAGTCCATCCTATTTGCTTAAGTGGGTGTTACATATTGAGTCATTGGGATTGATGCAACACAGCTATAAAGAAATCCATTGTTGATGAGATGTGTGTGGAATGTCCACCACTTTTTATGGATTAGAGAATACACAAGTGAAGCGAAGAGCCTGGAGCAACAGCGAGAGTAAGATCTTGGCAATAGAGACATGCCTGCAAGTAAAAGTGTTTCAGTGTTTCCAAGCTTTTGTTTATATAGGAATCCTATTAATTACAAGAGGTGCGTAATAAAGCGAACTATCTAAAGTACAAGGGATCAAAAGGGACCAATAAGCCAAAAAAGATAAAAACTAGCTGTTGAGGGGACCCCAAGATCCAAAGGCGGAGATCAGGTGGTGGGACCACACCTTTTTGAAAATCAACAGTGGATACATACAAAATACTGTGGATTTTTTATGAAAGCAAAGGTGAACCCACTGAAATCTCTTAAGAGGTACTGTCCACTACAGGAAAGGGGAACCCCTAGAAATAGATCTCATGAAGTCCTAGCAGTCTCTATTACGATCAATGACACAATTATTAGGGGTTGGTCCCTAATCAAATCAAGAAATAGTTATTATAGTATCCAAAATCATCATAGGATCATTTAACCTGTATTTATTATGAATTTCTGTTGACAACAGACTAAATTATAGGAATTAAATGTGTTATGAAAGTAATGAAATTATGAACAAAAGAAAAGGGTATGAACGAACTAAACAAATCTGATACTGCACTGTAAACAAAGCTTTATTCAAACTGGAAGTAATTAAAAAAAAGATAGCTATCTCTGAGAAAGATGTGAAGCTACAACACTGATTTTTATGTTCAGATAACAATTCCTTTATAGCTATTTTTAGCAGGAAATGAACAGTACAAAAATTAAAAAATGAAGCAATTTGCCCTGGAATCTAAAAAGCCATATGACAAGCACTCCCCCAACAAGTTGACAGGCTTTGTTGCAACACAAAACTCTAAAAAATACAACATTTAGGTTGTACAAACATTTTGGAATTTTCTACATTTCTGTATTTCATGATTTCAGGGCCCTTCATATCATTTTGGGGGATCAAGCTTTTCTGACCAAAATTTAAACCAATGGCAACCTTTTGGTGGTTGTAGAGCATGACCCAAGCTTTCTAGCACATTAAATAATTTAGAATTCCAACTAAGATAAAGGATTTGTGCCCCCTGACAGGGTGGCCTAGTTTTCCAGTATCTTTCCAAAAGTTTGTCTCAAAACTGCTACTTCAATCACCATTCAATCTTGTAAATATGAATACCCAATAGGGTTAAAATATTAATTTGGTGTTATTTAAGCACTTGTGTATTTATTTGTCCTTGACAATAGTACATTATGTATAGATTTTGTTTCTTGTGAACACTATGAAACAACTAGGGTGTGCTAACTTTGTTAACCTTTTCCAAACCTGAACCCAAAAACATATTTGAAAGTTGAAACACACAAACAAATTCATTGTCGTTTCCCAATTTGGAAACTAGTTATGCAAGGTATGTTTTGGCATGTTCTAACAATTTGACCAGTGTTCCACAAGAATGCGTCCCCCCCCCCCTCCCCCAAACCAAAAAAAAAAACCCACGTTTCCAGGATGGGGACGCTTTGGGGAACCGTCCCTCCACTCCACCCATGACCTAGGGACATTTCTGGGACATCCCCTTTATTTTTGGTCTTCTTGGAGACTCTTGGACGTCCCCGAGATGCCCAGGTTATTCCCAGACGTCCCCCACTACAACTAAGGCAAGAAGTTCATTTTTTTTTGGGTCTCCGTGCTAGTAACCCTAACCATAGTGGTCTATGGGCCCTACCCACACCTTAAGCAGTCACAAAAGTGAAAAAAATCAAAATGAGAAAGGGTAAAGGCTGCATGATTGAGAGTATTAGGATAGGAAAAGTAACGACTTGGTATTGCTAGCACTCTCACATGATGCCAAATAAATATCAGCTATGTGATGCAATAATTATTTGGTATTACCAGAAAAATGGACCGAAAGATTTTCCCCTCTTTGAGTCATACTTCTGAGAAGGGAACCCAAATTTATCCATTCCATCCCAATAAACAACTAATCCTTTAAATTTTCTTTATATCAGGCTTGATATTAAGAATCGTGTCTTTTTGGGATTGACCATGCTCTTCAAGAATGCCTAAATTCTTGCTTAGGTATTCCACTTAAAATCCTGCTGTATCTTTTGAGGTTTGAATGAATGAATTTCCTATTCATATATTCATGTATAGAGTTGTGTGGCTATTGTTTTGTGCAAATTTCTATTCCATAAGGTTCCACGATGATCTTACAGTACTGGGTATGGTATATCACATAGAATGCATTATGCTACTTTCTTATTTCTAAGCAATGACTTATTCCAGAAGCATTCTCATTTTCCTATTCACAGGGATTCATTATTTCTCATCATTTTTATAGAACTAAGCCCTCCTCTTTGTCCTTAATTTTCTAAGTTACCGGTTCTGGTACGGGTTCGGGTTCGGGTTCGCGGGTTCGGTTCGGGGGTTCGGTCAAAAAAAATTTTGGTGTGGGTTCGTTTTGGGTTCGTCCATACAAAAACATATAAAAATCAGAAATATATTCATATTTGTAGCAGTAATTAAGTTCAGAATACCATAGCATCATGAATATGATCATATAATAAACAAAACCACACTAGTGTTAGAAATTAAAAACACTACAATGTCAATTAGTCAAACACGAATGTCGAATGTCATGATATATATAGTTATTACAATTCAAAAATCAAAATTATAATGCCAAATGTCAACAATTAGCCAATGCCATCACTAATTAGGCATCACTGTCATATGGGTTATAAAAAATATCATCACCACAAGCCATATGAGCATCATCAGATACTGGTATATTAGTAGCAAAAAAAACCAACCTTTTTTGCAAAATCTGCCTCTAAAATCCCCTTTGTAGCAAACGAGCTATCGCACACCCGTAGGAATAGCAAAACAATCGCTTTAGATCCTTCACCAATCGATCTTCAACTCTATCGATTTGATGGCAAGACAAAAAAATAGCTCAGCTCAATATGGAAGAGTTTTGTTTTTTCATTTGGAATGAGCAAAATAGACTGTTTTTGGTCTTTAAGTTGTTTCCATATTATGTTTTTAGGGTTGGAGGAGTGTCAACTCAAAAAAAAAACAATTAAAAAATGTCAAAATTTATTAAAAAATCAAAAAAAAAACTTCACTTTTTCGCATCCTACTGTGGGTTCGTCGCAGGTTCTGCAAAATTCTCTGTGGGTTCGCCCGGGTTCTTCCCGGACGAACCCACAGTCAAAAAAGAGAACCCTGGGCATATCCTCGGACGGACCGAACCCGAACTAGGACCCGGGCCGGACCGAACCGGGACCCAGGGATTTCAGAGGAAGAACCGGTAACATAGTTAATTTTTTGTATTTTTTAGTTGTTATTGATTTCACTTTATTAATCATTGATTTCGTGAACTTCTTAAATTATTGACATTCTTTAGCATGCCAACAAATAATTTTACATATGGGAAGGTGCTTGCAGTGCAGTACCTTCTTACACAATATGCTTAGGGAATCTATTATTATGCTTCAAAAAAATGAGTCATATAGTCTAATGTCCCTTTTTGGGATATACTTGATTTCTTGGCCTACAAACAATAATAATCACTAGAAATGATACTAGATATATTAAAAATCAAGAAATTATGATCAAATTCAGATCATAGCATCGTAGCATCATCAATATTCATATCAATACATCATAACATAATTAATAATGAGATCAAGACATAAAAGCATAAACAATATTTGGTTCAATCCGTCATAACATAATTCCTCAAAGCCAATCCCATAACGAATTTCTTAGGAATACTTGCAAGTAGCAATATTAAGGTGGGTCATCCTCAATATTGCCGAGAGCATGTAAGGGGGCCATCCGCCTTGCAGCTCCCAGTCCACCTTGAAGAGCCATCCTCCTTGATCAAGCTCAAGAGGGCCATCCTCTTTGATTAAGCTCAAGAGCATGGAAGGACCATCCTTGCCAATCTCTTGGCCTACTTGATAAGAGCATGAGGGGGTAGGGGGGGCATCCCATCCTCTCATCTATCATGAACTCGGAAGGGCCATCCTTCCTACTTGCAAAGCATCTCCTTGACATCCAAATGGATTGCTTAGGAATTTGTTAGATGATTGATATAAAGTACCTCTTGATGGATTTCAAGTTCAGTCCAATTGGCTGCAATATATCATTCTTTACTGTTATCAATTGTTTATATGGCTGGAATATATATCACTGCTGATATATTTATATTCCTTCTTTTATTTACTTTTTGTCATGTCCCATGAAATGTTTCATTTTTAAATGTTGGTCGGCTTGCATATAAAATCGTTGGGCTTTAAAAGATGGAATTTAATTTAAATTAAAGATTTAAATTGCAAAGGCCGACCACCCTCCATATAGAGCGCCCTTCATAAAACAAAGATTTAATTATTTATGAAGAAAAGTTTATAAGGAGTGATCAAAGAAAAAGGTGCGATGATGCATGAAGAAAAAGTTGGTTAAGAAATGAAGCGATTAATATTGGTGTGATAGAGGCAAAGGAGCGATCACCATATAAGACAAAAGATGTCTTATTTAAAGTTTATGAAAAAATTTCTAAATAAAACTTAAAAGCCATAAAAGGCTTGGGGATCGGGTTTCAATACTTTCTAAACACCTCACAAATTCTTAATAGAATCTTTCCTTAGTGCATCGGGCTCCACTTAACCTTTTTGGCGGTGATAATTTTGAATTGAAGACTTCCAATTTGTGACATCATCTTGTCAAGACTTATATCAATCTTTTAACATTAGTGAAGAATCATCTAAATAAGCTTCTGATAAAGAACCACTATGCCAATGAAGCACTCCTTGAGAGTGAGTTGATTTACTGATGTTCTTGTTTAACCTTCATGGAGATTTCAACCTATCAACAATGTCATCCTTGTCATGCTGCCACTATTCATATTACAAACAACTGTCATGAGATGATCACATCAAGAACTACTGAACAAACAAGTCCTTCACTTTAGTTACATACTGACACACTAAAGATCCACAGAAGACATATTGTGAACAGGGAATTTATCACACTGACCAAGCATACTGAACAAGCTATGATATAACAACTCCTGTCAACAACTTCACAAGAACATTTGAAGCATCAACCTCTTGCACTTACCTCCTGCAAGACCTTTTTGACATCAATGACAATCTGACACCATCAATCTCCCCCTTTGTCATTGATGGCAAAACCACCTGATGCAATTTATCTTTCTCCCCCTTTTTGACATCGGATGACAAAGACTATTATCTCCCCCTGAGAAAATAACTCCACTGAAAGATGTTAAAGCTTGATCATAACATTTACTGCATTATGAGGACTTTGAAGACATAAACTCCTGTTATCTTGTTATCTTCAATCAAAAATTAGAACCCCTTACGAAAAGCTTTGATACCACTTGTCTTTCAAAGTACTAAATGCAAATTTGCTAAACTTATCCTGAACATCAACATTTCAAACTTGAGAGCAAAAAGATACCATGAAACTTACATCTGATGACAATACCATTATGAAGATGAAGACTAACACACTCCTGATGACAAAAACAAACAATTTTTCTTCAATCAACAACCTTTTTGACCCACATGACAAAACTCCAATGAATCTATTTGTTTCCCCTTTGTTGAATACCACTGGCAATTACTGGCAAGACTAATCAACATAACTCAACTCAATACCATCCATTTACTAATATTCAACCTTCTGAACACTTTTGCAAAGAAAACATAAACATACCGATCAAGAATTGAAATACCACTTAAGGCACTGAACAACCATAAAAACTTGAGAGCAACAAGACATCAAACAATCATCTAAGGCATAACAAACCAAGCACCAAACCATTGTTACAAGCTGCCCATAGACTGCACTATACCACTTCTAATCACAACACAAATTTGTAGATGAAGATGAAACACTGACATCAATGAGATCCTCTGATTACCCTTTTTAACAAACCCCTGAAACACTGATACACTTCTTGACTTAGCCCTGAAGTTAACCATCCAATTACTTACATCAAACCATCCATGCTAAGAAAAAACATGTTACCATCAAACACCTTTTACAACACACTGTCAAACCTGATATATACATAACCACATCTGCAATCAACAAGAACGAACTCCTTCCTCTTGATTTTATCATTCAAATCAGTCTATCAAGATTGCATAACCTTCACCATCAAGCTCTTCCTGTGACACCACTTTGCAAAATCAAATGCAGGTGAGAGTTCCTTGATGACAACTCAACCATCAATACACAAAATAGGATCAAGTCACAACATCACCAAACTCTTTGAGCATTAAATCCTTTAACAACTTATCAACACCTTGCATTCACTGAACATGTCATTGATCATGGACACCTGATACCACTAGAATCATACAATTTGTACATACTACCCTGAAACATATTACTGATGAAAAAATATCAAAGAACCATGTGAGATTATTACATCAAGAGCACTTCCATATGAGCATCCAGTCCATCAATTTTGCATACCAACTGCATTAATAAGCTCTTCCTGCATCACTGATATACACTAAAAATCAACTTAGTTAGCAGCATCTTCAACAACTATCTCACAAGATTGGAAAATATGATAAAGAAGACAAGATCACCATTCAAATGATCTCCTTCCTGAAACTTCTTAGGGTCAATTGATAGCACATGAACAACTCCCCCTCACTTCATGTTATCTGTTATGCAACAGATGAAATGACTTGTGCAAGATGCACAAGCTTAGATTCTGACTTCTCTTTACCTTCTTTCTGCTTCCAAATTTTCACAGGTGCTTTCTTCCTCCAAACCTTTTCTGCCTCTTTGCATTTCCAACCTATCAAATCAGGTGATACTTTTCTACAACTAAATGCTTTGTGACCAGGAGAATTGCAATTATAACAAATTATTCTGTAATCATAATCAAATGATTGAGTATTTATATTATGCTTCCAAGTAGTATCATACCTTCTATTCATTTTGCAGTTTCTTTGAATGTGACCAGCATTATTGCACTTGTAACATACAATGTTAGTATTCCTTCTGCAATTAACTGATTTGTGTCCAAATTGATTACAAGTATAACAATAACCATTAAATGAATGGTTATACCTGTACATGTATGCTTGTCTAACAGGAGGACTTCTTCTTTGATTGTTCACTTTTCTTTCAGGAGCATCAGGCTGATCAATTTTTCTTCTATGAGTATCTCTAGCTTTAGAAGACTCTCCTTTTTCATAACCAAGTCCAAAAGTATCCCCATGTTGTTTTTGTTTTCCCAACATCTCATTTAACCTGCTTGTGCTCTCTTCAAATTTCAGATTCTTTTCTAATTGCTTCTTAGCATCCTCAATTTCTTTACTTAAAGAAATTATTTCTTTTTCTAGCTTTTGACATTCAACCTTTTGAGCCTCCAACTCAGATTTTGTTTCATCAGTTATCTTCTTAGCTTTCTCAACCTCTGTCTTCAAACTGACAATCAATTTGTCTGATTCACCTGCTTGATTCTTCAAGTCTACAATCAGGTTTCTTGCCTCTTCAAGATCTAAAACAACTTTGTCCTTGAATTCTTTCTCTTGTATAAGATGATCTTTTAATCTCCTGTTTTCTTTACTAAGTTGCTTAATTGTATCCAGGGCACATAGAAGCTCTCCTTCAAAATCAACCTCACAAATATCTTCATTAAATTCTTGTTCATCTTCATCATTAGTATCAATAGCAATGACATCTTTTCTTTCATTAAATTTATCAAAATTCTCAACTACATGACCATTCTTTGTATCAATTATCAAGGGTGACAAATGCAACAACTCACTGCTAGGCACAGCTGAGGCTTGTTTTACCATCTTTTGATCAACAACTTTATTTGAGATCTTAATTCTATTCTTCTTACCCATTTTACTCCAATACCAGGACCTACCCGAGCCTATTAGACTTCAAAAAGGGAACCTGGCTCTGATACCAATTGTAGGAGTCAAGGCAACACTGAGAGGGGGGGTGAATCAGTGTTGTGTGAAATTTCTAATCTTTTTAAAAACTTTAACTTGCAGAGTACAAGGAGAGAGAGATATCATTGATTTCTCAAACACATGTGCACATAACTGAGAATGAAAAACAAAAACTCATGAGTAAAACATACAACCACAGAAAGAAGATCAAGACACAAGAATTGCACAAGTGGAAAACCCTCCAGGGGTAGAAAAACCACTCCAGAATTGCCTCACTGGCTTAACTGAAAAAACATGCCTCACTGGCAATACAAATTGTCTCACTGACAAATATCAAGGTCACACTGACCTATAAGCCTCACTGGCAAACCAAATCACCAATAGAAATTATAAACCAAATCAGAGGGATACTCTGTTTCCATTCAATTCTCAATTCCTTCACACCTGCATAACAATTCAGCTGATTATCTCTGCATTACAAACCCAGTATCATTTTATCATTATTCTTTTCTCTTCAAAAGGATTTATTAGAAAATGTCTTCATTTCTCTGTTCAATTCCACACACAAAAATCCATTCAACAACACTTCACAACACTATATGTTTCATCTCTATTCTTCTTAATGATCCGTCAATGCACCTGAAAAACAACTTTATACAAGTTGATTATCTTTTCACCTTCTCTCTTCTATATGAACATTTTCATCTTCTCTCAATGAAGAACCTGCAAACAAAAAAAACTTTTCATAGTCTCTGCTCATATTTACAATGATGTTTCATATTCTCCTTCAATCTGATTATCTTCTCTGCAAATAAAAATCTTTATCTTCTCCTTCACAAGACTCTGCAAACATCTTCACTAAATTCCAATAAAATCATCTGATATATTTTTTTAAGATCTCATAAAATATAATCATTCTGCATTATTATTTTTTTCATATTCTCTCAAAACAATCTTTCACAAACAATTTCCAATCTTCAAAAAATCTCCTCAAAAAATTACTCTTCAAAATCTTCATCCTCTTAAAAAAATCATTCTCTTTCAAATTGTGAAAAGCACAAAAAATCAATAATAATATCTTTACAACTTCTTCTATGCAAATAGAAAACTCCTTAAAAAATCTTCTCTTAAAAAATTTCCAATTTTTTTACCAAGAAAAACTCATTTTAAAACTCATAAAAATGGTACAAACCGACCACTTAGAGTTTATGAAAAAATTTCTAAATAAAACTTAAAAGCCATAAAGGGCTTGGGGATCGGGTTTCAATACTTTCTAAACACCTCACAAATTCTTAATAGAATCTTTCCTTAGTGCATCGGGCTCCACTTAACCTTTTTGGCGGTGATAATTTTGAATTCAAACAAAACTTTGAAAGCCCGCCCATAGCTCTCCATCGGTGATACTAAAGTTTCAAACTTTAAAACAAAAAAGATTTTTCTTTTGAATGCACCGCGGACCCTTTTCAATTTAAAGCATTTTCAATGCTTTCTTTATAAAACTCGCTCCACATATATAAGGACCGATGCTTTAAGGAAGGACCAGTCACCATCATGTGATGGTAGCCCTCCAACAGGTCACTTTAAGTGACTTTGACTTACCATTGCAGGTCAACTCATTGATATAACATAAAGAGCATTTAGTATGTGATAGGCTTGGAAGGAATGAATAACTTAGTTTAGGATAGATAGACAATCAAAGACTTAGATAATAATGACCTCAAGAAAAATATGGAGAACTAAGATAAGGATATCAATTAGTCCAATTCAAGTGACCTCTACACCTGCTGTCCAAATAAACCTTAACCAATATGCCTTTTTATTATGCTTTGAAGAATGCTTTGATGATTTGAAGACTTCCAGTTTGTGACATCATCTTGTCAAGACTTATATCAATCTTTTAACATTAGTGAAGAATCATCTAAATAAGCTTCTGATAAAGAACCACTATGCCAATGAAGCACTCCTTGAGAGTGAGTTGATTTACTGATGCTCTTGTTTAACCTTCATGGAGATTTCAACCTATCAACAATGTCATCCTTGTCATGCTGCCACTATTCATATTACAAACAACTGTCATGAGATGATCACATCAAGAACTACTGAACAAACAAGTCCTTCACTTTAGTTACATACTGACACACTGAAGATCCACAGAAGACATATTGTGAACAGGGATTTTATCACACTGACCAAGCATACTGAACAAGCTATGATATAACAACTCCTGTCAACAACTTCACAAGAACATTTGAAGCATCAACCTCTTGCACTTACCTCCTGCAAGACCTTTTTGACATCAATGACAATCTGACACCATCATATATAACATGTTGTTTGTTAAATAATAAGATGTGCGAGTAATTTAAGAAGAGAAGGAGCGATTTAAAATATGGAACGATTTCACTTTATGAAAGGTACCGTCTATCACAGGATATGCAGCGAACTTGCAAATCAAGAGCAGTAATCAAGGAATTATAAGCAATTCATTTGGAGCATTAAATATGATTATAATATGGACCAGCGAATATAATATGAGGAGCAGCAAATATAGTTTGAGGAGTAGCGATGATTAATGAGTAGTGTTTCCTATTATTAAGGCAGCAATTGACATTAATAATGGAGTTCAATTTGAAATGAAGCACTTATGTTATGAAAGGATACCAATAAACTAAGAGTTGTTTCCTTTGAAAGAGTTGCATCCTTTCACGAATTCACTGTTGTTCAAAGAAATATAAATAAAGGTGGTGGAATATGAGTTAAGGGAGAGGATCAAGGAAGTAGATTCAGAAATAAATAAGTAAGAAATACAATGCATTATGTTGACTCCCAAAATAATTGCAACCCAAAACCCTAAAACATTTTATAATCACCTAGGCCAAGGGCATCGTCAGGGTGATTAAAAGAGGTTTATCAACAAGTTTTGGACGATTTTGGACAGCCTACAGGAGTGGGTATACTCCTCTGCACTTCAGACTCAACTAGACCTAGGAGGGATATTCCTAGAGGCGTTAAATAAGACACAAACAAACAAATACAGCCATACCCAATGTATACTTGACCCCCAAAACTGTCACTAGGTCAAGACAAACTGGCTGCACAGGCCTCTATATTAAGCTGATTACCGCACTATGCATTTGCACCCAAATATAACTTCATTAAATTCCTTAAGATGACTCCACTTAACTTTGAATACACAAGATACATAGTGCCGGCATACATGTTCGTGATTCACTAATGATTAAAACAGTTTTGCATCACTTCAGATTTATTCCTGGTTATTGCAACGAATCATGAACAGCATGAGAAACCCTAAACTAAACCTACTCCTACTCCTACAACTAACAAGACAGAGAGCTTAATTAAAATGATGATTGATCCATGCCCAATATGGACCGGTGCCTACTCCATTGGGCAACTGAGTCATAGAATGCAAGGAGGAAAGAAAATACACAGCAGAGGATCGACAAAACTAAACATATATTCATATATATATCATAGATGGATCTTTATGCAATAGCCATACTTAATAATCTAGAAAAAAACTGCAATGATTCATGAGCAACAAAGAAATGGCAAATACAAAGCCTTGTATTAACTTGGGTGCTATCACACACCTCTAAATCCTAGTTACAATCGTGCCAGCAAATGTGGCAAGGGAAAACATACAACTGCGATTATACATTCCCCAAAATCATTAGAAACTCCCATGGAGACATACCAATGCATACATATCTGCTTACACATCCTTCCTACACTCTGTTGGATACATCCCTTCACTTGCAGACCAGACTGGTGTGATTTCATGCCCTAAAATCCGCCTTAGGCAATTCCAGACCAGACAATTAGTTTAGCGACCAACAAGTCAAAAGTGTTTCAATCTTCAATTTATAGCATGAGCAAATTTGATCTGAGGGCGAAATGGGAGGGAAAACCTCACCAACTCCACCAACCACATTTAAAGCATTAATTTCAGCCACCCACTTCGCAGTTATTGCATTCCTAAGGGTTGTCGGCGCATTTGAAAAAGCAAGGAAGGCCAAGAAGTCAGGCTTCGACAAATTGGACTTCGAAGCCTGTGCCTTCTACCTTACAGCTCGCACATCAGAAGATAAGGAGAAGAGAGCCCGACCCTGATTACATAGAATATGAAGGGCGCAGAGGGTCGGGCCTCGGGCCTCCTTCCTTCTTCCAAAGAAGGAAGGAAAGGAAAGCCCGGCCTTCCACCTTCCGCACATACAAACAAAAACAACCCGACGAACTTCAGGCCCCAAGCCCTTTGTCTGCCGCCTTCGGAAAAGAAGGGAGAAAGGGAAACCTCCGCCAATCAACTCCCGCAATACATAGAACTTTGGCCCCATCGGACTTCAGCCTTCGGGCCTCCCACCTTCTTCATGTCGAAAGGAAGGAAAAAGAAAGAACCCCCATGGACCGCCACCTGCCTGCCTTAGAAAGAATTAACACCCGTCAGGGGTCGGTCGTCGAGCCTTCCACCATCCGCCTTCTATGAAGAAGGCGAAAGGAAGGAAGCCCAAACTCCGACCTCCGACACACTTAGGAAAAATAGAGCTCGCCGGACTTTGATCTTTGGGCCCTCCCCATTTCGCCTTCCTCGAAGGAAGGAAGAAGAGCCAAACTCCAAGCTCTGCCGCACACTTCATACTTAGAAGGATTAGAAACAAGAAAACCCGTCGAACTTCAGGGCTTCTCCCTAACACCTGCCTTGAAGAAGACTGAAGGCCAAAGGCCCAAACTCCAACCTCCAATATACTTAGATGAATTTTTCAATAACTTAACACTTAGGCAATTTTAGCCTTGGAGGACTTCGGAGCCAACAGGGAAAGCACAGCAGAGGGAGGAAGCTCGAAACTCCGACCTCCCACAAAGGTGAAAAATACAAGGAAACACACAGAGTTTTGAGACTTAAGTCATTTTTTGGGCCTTTTTTCCTTGTATTTTTCAAAAGGCAGACATATGAAAACCTATGAAAGATGTCTCTGATTGGTTATAAAATAAGGTTCGAGTGGGATTCACATGGAATTTGGGGGCAAAATGGGGTATGCTGGGAACTGGCTTTTTCAGGTGTCAACACATTATAAAATGACTTAAGAGCAGATATTTGAAGTGAACAGCAAATCTGAAGATAAAAGAATCACAACAGAAATGTGTGTATATATATATATTTGTTGGTAAGTGCCATCTTGGGGATGGCTCCCTTTATATTATATAAAAATTTAAAACATACATAGGGCTATTACTCTAATGAGTATGCCATAGTAATAGATAGAGCATGCCTATGTGAATGCCTACTGGTTACATTAATTCGTGCATGATAAACATTTTGCCCTCCGCACACTCATTCAATCGGCCAACTTGGGCTTCAGAAAACACATTTCGTTGTTCCTGAACCTGCTTCCTAAACACTTCCATGTTCCTGCACTCAATTCCAGCCTTGTACGCCGCCAACATTCTTTCCGCCATATTTCCATTCGGGCCCGCCTTCTTCGCATATGCCTCTCTCAACAGGCCTTCCCCGAGTCCTGGGCCTACGGATGGAATGGCATTCATAACTGCCACATGGTTGCCCTCAATCACGAGTCCGGCTCCCCATGCCACTCCCCAGTGATCTCCCTCCATGACCAGCACAATATTGGCGAAGAAAACCTGATATACCCGCCCGTCATGGACGTGGCCTTGACTCCATGACCTCGCCCCCGTCACCTTCAGGATTGCCTCCCTCGCTGCTTCCTCCCAGAGACGGAAGAGGCAACCCACGTGCTGCTCCTTGCATTCCTCAACACACGAGCACCTCACACCCATAATCCTATTCGCTGCCATCTTTTGCATTCACTCTTCCCTTCTGCCGCTTAAAATAGCAAGCCTTCCCCCTCCATCAACCCCGAGGAAATGCCATCCTATCTACTTGTTCTGCATGAGGCAAGCTTCTCCGTAATGGCATCTTTCCTTTCTTGGATCGCCTAATCGTTTCCGATGATCCCACCCGTCCTTTGTTAATCCTATACCATCAAATCATCCTTCCTACACTTATGCATTCTGATCATGCTACAACACCTGTCAGTCCTTCCCAATCCACCTACAACAGCTTATCTAGCCCTTCCCGACTGGCTTCGTCCAGACCACATACCTCTTTTGTACTTCCGGTCACTCCTTTATTGGCTAACGCATCCGCCACCTTGTTCGCTTCTCTAAAAATATGCTTTATGGAGAAGTCCATGTCCTAAAGTACCTCCCATGCTTTTTAATTTCTTTTGTCTAAAATCCAATTGAGCGCTCCTTTCTTCTTTACTACATTCACGACTAACATCGAGTCCCCCTCTATATCAACTTCCTGCCAGCCCCTAGCCTTGCATTCTCGAACCCCTCGCACCAAAGTTTCCACTTCGCCACATTGTTTGCGGCCACTCCCAATGGACCAAACACCACCCATACTAAACTCCCCTCCTTGTCTCTGAGAATGCATCCGTAACCTGCTTTCCTAGGGTTGCCTTAGGTTGCACCATCGAAGTTTAGTTTGAGTCTTCCGCTCGGCGAAGCCTTCCATCTGACCATTGCTCTTGCCTTCTTCCCACCGTTCATACCTTTTGGCAATTTCAGTTCCAACCACTCCATGACATTGTTGTCCCACAAAGTGAACTTCAAACCCCCCTTCGAAGAGGCTCTAGAGTTAAGGATCTCCACAACCCCATGCTCTATCTTCCTTCTCAAAACCTCGAGACTATTTTCCTTTCCCTCAGAAATCCTAAGATTTCTCTACCTCCACAAGTGCCACATAATCATGGAAGGGAGCGAAATCCACAGCCCTCCCCAAAAACCTTTCTTTGTAAGCCTCGACCAACTTTTTAAGAAGTCTACTATATTGTTGCTCTTCAGCCCTTCCCACTCCAATCGCTTTAGGAAGAAGTTCCAACATTCCTCTGCTTCCTGGTAGCCTAGCAATAGATGATCCAAATTTTCTTCGCTCTGTTTGCACAGCACACATCTACTTGGGTTGTAGATCCCCAGCCGATTCAATCGGTCTCCAATAAGGATACTCCTATGAAGTACAGTCCAAGTGAATGCTCCTACCTTCGGGAGGACAAACTTGCCCCAACACAAATCCTTGGGCCAGAAGTCCATCATACATCGCTTCTTTCCAATTTAAGGAGGTGATAGCCAATTTTCACCGAGTATTGGCCTAATTTGGCTCCGCACCACTAGATCTCATCCTTCGCCCCGTTAACCACCACCCTTCTATTCCTCATCACCTCTTTGAATTTTGCCTTTACCTCATCTTCTACATTGAACTCCTCCGCTTCTACCCACACCACTCTTCCCTGATCATTATATCACTCAAAGTAATCTGCCACCTTATCGCCTCTCGCTTGGATCATTTGAGCTTTCAATTCTTCAAAGTCCTGATCTGATTCTAGCACCTCAAATCCTTCCCATGAGTCCGCCCAGAAGTTTGCCTTTTTGCCATTATTGATACTTCATGTGAGATGATTCAGGATTACCGGTCAACATTTCCTCATAAATTGCCATATTGCTGAACCTCCGCCTGGGTTGGCCATGGTAAGCACTATGTTCGGGTCTGCTTCATCTAAGTATTTGCTCTGCATGATTTTGCACCAGATCTTGTTGGGAGATTTGACCATCTTCCAAATTAATTTCACCCCTAGCGCTTCGTTTTGGAGCTTTAAATCCCTCATTCCCATTCCTCCCCTATCCTGTGTGCAGGTGGCTTTCCTCCAACCAACTAGAGGAATTCATTTCTCTTCCTGAGCTCCTTCCCAAAGGAACCTCTACCACGAACCTTCTATCAGGTATGTCGCCTTCTTTGATAGCGATAATCTGCCACCTTATCGCCTCTCGCTTGGATCATTTGAGCTTTCAATTCTTCAAAGTCCTGATTTGATTCTAACAACTCAAATCCTTCCCACGAGTCCGCCCAGAAGTTCGCCTTTTTGCCATTATTAGTACTGCATGTGAGATGATTCAAGATTACTGGGCGACATTTCCTCGTAAATTGCCATATTGCCAAACCTCCGCCTGGGTTGGCCATGGTAAGCACTTTGTTTGGGTCTGCTTCATCTAAGTACTTGCTCTGCATGATTTTGCACCAGATCTTGTTGGGAGATTTGACCATCTTCCAAATTAATTTCGCCCCTAGCGCTTCATTTTGGAGCTTTAAATCCCTCATTCCCCTTCCTCCTCTATCTTGTGTGGAGGTGGCTTTCCTCCAACCAACTAAAGGAATTCCTTTCTCTTCCTGAGCTCCTTCCCAAAGTAACTTCTTCCACGAACCTTCTATCAGGGGCGTCGCCTTCTTTGACAGTCGTAAGCAAGACATCATATATGTCGGGACTGCTCCTAAAACTGCCTTTAGCATCGTGATCTGCCCTGCCAATGTTAGCCATCTACCCTTCCATGATTCCACTTTGCTCCTAGACTGTGATATCACATCTTCCCATAATTTTGTTTTGACTGCCCCTACAAACATTGGTGCACCTAGATATTTGGTAGGGACTTTGTCTATCTGGCATCCTAAAATAGTGGCTATTTGGTTTTGCGACCTTTTTGAAACATTGAAGAAAAACACCCTCGATTTCTCCTTGTTAATAATCTGCCCTGAAAGCTTACTATAACAATCCAACACTCCTTTTGATCGCCTCCGCTTCTAATAAACTAGCTTCCCTGAAGATCATCGTAGCATCTGTGAATTGAGCATGTGTGATCGGGTCCATATTTTTGGCCACCCTAACTCCTTTCCAAACACCTCTTCTTTGACAGTTTTTGATAAGCCCTCCCAGCGCCTCTGCCATGAGAACGATCAAAAAGGGAGATAAAGGATCCCCCTGTCTCAGCCCCTGTGACATGCCAAAGAAACCGTAGAGGGATCCGTTTACAGCCACCAACACTCTTGTGATTGAAATGCACTGAAAGATGTTCTCTAACCATGACTGCCTAAAACCCATCCTTTTCAATACTCTCATCAGGAAACTCCACTTTACTCTATTGTAAGTTTTGGTAACGTCCAGTTTTATAAGCATACTCCTATGATTAGCTTGGTTAATAGAATGTATCACTTCGTTTACCAGAATTATACTATCAAGTATCTCTCTTCCCGAGGTGAATCCGTTTTGGTTTTCTGAAATGATTCTTCCCAAGATCAGCTTTAGCCTATTCGCGATTGCCTTAGTAAGAATTTTGTATATTGTGTTACATAACAAAATCGGTTTGTAGTCTATTACTGACTTGCATTTTGTTTTCTTAGGGATAAGGGTGATAACCATGTTTATCTCTTTCACAAACTTGTTCTTTTTCCTGAGCTCTTCCGCAATCATCCATACCTCTTTCCCTACAATCCTCCAACATTTTTGGTAAAACATGGTCGGGAACCCGTCTGGGCCAGGTGCCTTGTCTGGGTGCAACTGAAATGTCGCAATCCATATCTCTCCTTCTGTGAAAGCTTCGTTCAACATATCATTTTCGTCCTCGCTAATCACTGAATCTATATCGCTCAATGCTTCTTCAATATCAATCCAGTCTTGTCCCTCCTCCGAAGCCAAAAAGTTTTTGAAATAGTTAACTATTTCCTCCTCGATGTCCTTCGGTTTATTCAAAATCCTCCCACCCTTGTTCGTTAGTTCGGAGATTTTGTTTAACATCCTCCTCACCTTTACTGAGTTGTGGAAGAATTTAGTGTTTTGGTCGCCTGCTTCCAGCCACCCTTCTCTGGCTTTAGCTTTCCAATATTCTTCCTCCCTGGCTAGCAACTCCTCATGTTCTGTCAACAGTTCCTTTTCTTTTACAAAATCTGCTTGGAACATGTCGTTCCTTATGACCTTCTCATTAAGCACTGCTAGTTCACCCTCCACTCTTTCTTTTTCTCTAAAGATATCTTTGAAAGATTATGCATTCCATTCCTTCAATCTCTTCTTAAGGTGAGCTAATCTTCTATAAAAGACAGCTGGCCGAACCTCCATTTTCGATACCTCCTCCCACCAGATCTCAATTAAGTCGATTAAATTTTCTCTCCTCCACCACATCCTTTCGA
Source organism: Cunninghamia lanceolata (assembly GCA_027924645.1). NCBI lineage: Eukaryota > Viridiplantae > Streptophyta > Pinopsida > Cupressales > Cupressaceae > Cunninghamia > Cunninghamia lanceolata. The sequence continues at coordinate 21,564,906 of BSBN01000239.1, forward strand.
ATTTGAAATATGACTTCCTGGGTTTTTTGAGAGCGTTGATCTCAAGCCTCACTGGAAAATGATCCGACATGGAGATTGGTAATATACTTGATTCTAGCCCTAACTCCTCTTCTAGCCAATCCATGATACAAAGGAATTTGTCTAGCCGCTTTGCTATGTTGGTGAAACCTTACCTTCTGTTTGTCCATGTGAAGTTTCCATTCTTTGGTGTAATATCGCAGAAATTCCCATCCCCGACGAATTCCTTGAAATCTTTTATAGTGGCACTTTCAGTTCTCATCCCTCCTCTCTTTTCATCCAGACTTAGCACTGCATTGATGTCTCCCCCTAACAAAATTCTTTCGCTTCCAATTGTCTGGCACTTGTTGAGGATGTTCCTCCACAACTCCCTTTTGTCCTCTGTCTTAACTGGTCCATAAACGCAGAAGATCCAGAATGAACAATTCATAAGTGAAGGGTACACTTTACCTGATATCCAGTATTGGTGAATCTCGATATCCTTAATGCTTGCTTTTGTCGGGTTCCACATTAATCCCATGCCCCCTATCGTCCCTTTAGGCTCACTGAACACTCCTATTAGGGGTTTGCAATGCTTCAAGAACCTTACTACCTCTTCCTGAATTAACCTTGTCTCCTGCAACATCACAATATCGACCATTTGTTTGTTTAAATGGCGCTTGGTCAGGCGCCTCTTGTTAGGGGCATTCAGGCCCCTAACATTCCATGTTAGGATTTTCATGGCTCCCCAGCCTCCCTTGGATCTAAGCATATAATTCCTAATGCTGGTCATTCCTTTCTCCATTGCATATTCTTCCCTTTTTTCTTTATCGATCTTCCTCCCAGCTTCCTTCCCACCCCAGATGTGCCCTTGATCACTTTTGACGCCGATTGGCTAATACGCCTTTGTTCCGTTATACCAACTTCCTCCCTCTCCTCTAAATCCTCTTCCTTTGACCAAGCCCCGCTTAGCTCTCTTTCTCCTCCTACTGAGTCCAGACCGACTTCAATTAATACCGCCTCTTGGGCCTGCACCGTTTCCCTTTTTACCAATTCCTCCAAACCCACCATCTGACTTTCTTCTACCCTACGAGATTCCTCTTGGTTTCCATTTTCTATGTGCCCCTGCACTTCCGCAACTTGAACTACTTCGGGGATGTGTCCCTCCTTTGGTGGCTTATTTTCCAGATGATCCTTTATCGATGACTCTTCTGAGGCCTCCTTAATCATCTCCGTCATAGGATAGGTCTTCGTCGCTGACCGAGCTTCCTTGGAAACCCCCGCTTCGTTCCTCTCCTCTAGTTCACTTTTATTCCCTTCTTCTGAGGCCGCGTTTTGCTCCACCACCACCCTCTCCTCCTTGGTCTTTTGTTCCCTTCTTGGCCTCCTCGGACACTCTTCTTCCATATGTCTCTTGCTTTTGTAGTGAAGATAGAAAAATTTTCCTTTCCTCTATCTCAATTTCCTGAGTCCATGACCCCACCGCAATTATTAGTCTAATATTCTTGGGGATCCGATCAACTGCTATCAACTTAATCCTTGCGAAGAAAACTGAATCGCTTCCTCCCATGTCTAGATCTACCGCATTCCCCAGCTTGTCGCCTTTTTGGTATAGGCAATTTCCCCAGTACTCAAAGGGGAGATTGTACAGTCTAATCCATACCAGTTCCTTATACGGATCAAAATTCTTAGGGTTAAAATTCGGCCTCCATTTCTACACATATACATAATTTGATTCGATCCTCCATGGTATTTTCTCCACAATTTCATCTCTTTGGGTTTCACCTAGGCAATCTACAACAAAGAATTGTTTGGGGAGAAAGTGAACCACTTCTGCCGATTTCCAATTTTTTGCGATCCATCTTTTGATTTGTTCCTTCACTCTAGGTTTCCCAATCACTCTTCCAATCAGCGCAGATCGGCTAAGGGCTGCTGCATCCTTATCCACTGAGTCTGCTACATTGATTTCCACAATTCCTTCCCTTGCCTGCTCCTCTCTAGCCTTCAAAATATCTGCGGAAGTTTTCCTTGGTACTTTAAGAGGGATCGCATTCACACCTATTGTGCAATTGGATATGATGTTCTCCTTTGTTGCCTTGTCTACCTCTCCTTCGCCACCAATCCGATCTTCCATGTTGTTCTACTCTTTCGCAAAATTCGCTCACTCCATTTCGCAAAATTTGCTCTTTATTAAATGTATATATATATACAACATAAGACTTCATTGAAGACATGAAGTGATAAGCAAGAGGGATATACAATGAATTATTTCTGAGTAAGAGCAGAATTAAAAGAAGAAAGGAATATATAAATCTGCAGACAGATCAGCAGTGATATATATATGCAACAGTAGAGAAATATTTATTGCATCCATTCTACAATGCTATTCTTCTATCATCCTAGCATTCCATCCTTCTATTATTATATCCTTCTACTCTTCTATCATTCTATTATTCGATTATTATATCATTCTCTCATTCTACTCTTCTATTATTATATCATTCTATAGTATCAATCTATCATTCTATTATCCCATCATTCTATTATTACATCATCACTTTATTCTATCCTCCTACTATTCTATCATTGTATCATTCTATCATTTGATTATTCTATCCTTCTATTATTCTATCATTCTATTGTTCTATTATTGAATCAATCAAATCAGATTATCTGCACTCAGCAGACAAGGACAGAATCAGCAGTTAATACATTGCTTCTGAGAATATAGCAGCCTTATGTTTTAATAGATATTGTGGTATGCTCTATCATGATTATGGATATATTTAGTGTTTGTAATTCTCATCAAGCAATCATGAGGAAGAGTGGGGGAAATACCAGTAGGGTGAGCATATACTAGATTTCTTTCTAAGTACGCCACTCCCAAGTTGGCCACTTGGACCCAAGGGGGTGAGTGTCCGCCCTTGGGCTTAGAAAAGTAAATCTGCAGGCCTCCTATTGTAGCTTTTCCTTAATCTCTACATGGTTTGGTTGTTGGGATGGATTCAAGGAGTTTTCAGTCGTAAGAGGGATGGATAAGACAGCATGGGTAGGGAAAGCAGCTACAAGTGTATCCACTAAGTACGCCACTCCATATGGGCTTTCTGTGTGGCTGCCACCTGGGGCCAAGAGGGATGGTATATCTGCTCTTGGGCTTAGCATGGATAGCTTCGGGCGGACCTATCATGTTTCTCATCCAAATCCTACTATGATTAAAACTACCATTATGCATTATAGATATTGTGTAGTTTATATAATATGGAAATAGTTATGTATTAAATAGATAAGACATTTATTATATATGGTTTGATCATATGAATTATATTTCCAATATTATCTAACATGATTGCAAGATCTAAACCAGGATTTATCTTACTTAAAGCATTCAATTGGTAAGTTATAACCCTAACTATATTAAACTTGTGATTTTAGGGCAAGATTTAGGGTAATCCCAAAAGGGGACATTACACTTTTTCTGAATTCCTTTATTTCTTGTCCTCCATTCCTTTATTTCTAACTCCCATTTATCTTCCTTTTATACCATATCATGTCTATGAAGAGAGACATCCTTTTGAAGAGTAATATCCTTTTAGAAAGGCATGACCTTTGTTAAGGGATGATCGCTGCCTTTATGAGGACTTAATTAATTTGTCTTTTGTCCATCCTTTGTCTTTTTCTGCCTTTGGATTTAATTAATTAATTTGTCTTATCCATCCTTTGCCTTTTCCTGCCTTTGGATTTAATTTATTTAATTCTTGATTTTACTTAACTACTTTTCTAACAGCCACCTTTGTTAAACATAGTTTAATGTTTTAAATGCCTTCAATGTTTGCTGGGATTGCAATGCCCATGTTATTAAGGACTGCGATCCTTCTTGAGGTGATTAAAAAAGCGGGGGCATGACATATAGTTCTTGTTTATATTGTAGCAGAAATATGTGTATGCCGATTATCATTATAATGTAATAATAAGTTTTCCATCTTCCAAAGATGTGTTGTTTCACGCTTCATGCTGGCATTGATTGTATCTGATACAATGAGAGGGTAGACTGGTTTAAGTGCTTAGGTAAAGCACAATATAAAAGCAAGGCCCGCAAGCATATAGTTTAACATTGAAAAGCATGTCACACAATTCCAACATCAACTTGTCTCAGATCTTGAAAAGCAATCCAAATAGAAACTGCCATCTACCATCTCAATTTTCGTTCTATCATCATGTGTGATGCTTTACTTCAGTTTGTATCTTATTTCCTTGTGATTTTAAGCATGTATTAATCTCTCATACACACAAAATAATAAAAATAATTTATGCAAATCTTGAATGTGCTAAAGTAAAAACAAAACACGGTGATAGATGTAGCTCAAATACCAAAGTCGATGGCTAATTAATATCTGAATAAAAATCTCAAAATCCAAGCAAACAAAATGCCATGACCTGGATAGTAAATCTCAGAAAAGTAAATTAGAAATAAAAACAAACAAGAGAATTTCTGAAAAAAAGACATGTTGGTTGACTTATTTTTAGTTGCATCTCTTGTTTAAACAGAGAAACAAAATGTCTTGGCAATATCTTATTCCAGAAGAATTATAGCTTTCCTATTTGCTTAGATTCAGAAATTTTCCATGATTCTTATAGACCTGTTCCCTTCTATTTCCTTAAATTTATGTCTTTTTTATTTGTTAACTTGTTACCTCTTGTTCAGCATTAATTTCATGAACTTGTGTAATTGTTTACATTCTTTATCATGCCAACAATTGCACTGTACATGTGGGAAGTTGTCTGTGCAACACCTTCTTACATTATTTTTCTTCTGAAAGTTGAGTGTTACAATTCTGGTTTATATTTAACTACATTGTTGTTGTAGTATCAATCGTCATTCTAATATAAATCGTTTAATATTCAATTTTTAAACATGTGTGTTGTTTCAGGCTCCAATTTTCCTTATTTGTGTTTGGCTTTGTGTTGATATTGGCTGTAACTAGAATAAGAGATAGGCTGATTCAAGTACTTAGCCCCAGTAAAAAACAAGGCCCACATGCATATAGTTTAATCCTCAAATGCACTATGTAACACACTTCCAACATCAAATGATTTCAGACATTCAAAAATACTCAAAGCAGAAATGACTATATACTCTTTTGGTTTTCTTTTACATCATCATGTATGACACTGTACTTTAGTCACAATCAAAACAGAAAATTACTGTCTACTGTTTTTTTTATTTTAAGTATGTAATTCTCTTGCACAGCAAAACACAGATAATCCAAATCCTGAATGTTTCCAATATATTACCAAAAAAAAAAGTTTTCGCAGACTTAAACATGTCATTTGGTCACTTGTTTTTTGAATCCAAATCTCAAAATCCAGGCAATTGCCGTTACTTTAACCTATATAATGGCTATTGATTGCCTGAGGTAGAACTAACCTGCCTTGCAAAAAGTCGAGAAGTTGCAAAGAAAAATGAATGGAAATTTACCGAAAAACAGACATGCTAATTCAGTGACTTTTCTTTGATTGTTTCTCTTGGTATTTTCTTTTCCTTCCAATTTGCTTTATCTGCAATTTTTTCTTTCATGTCTATTTGAAATATGGAACTTTTCCTTGAGAACTGAGAACAATTTTATCTAGTTTCTCTAATTCCAATGAGTTCCATTTATTATGTTGTAATGTCCCATTCTAGGATCTCCTTATTGTTCCTTACATGAATAACCCTAACTCTCAGTAATATTTGCATAATTAATTAAAAATATTAATTTATCTAAAAATTGTAATTTTGATTATAATATTCAGATTTAAAGCTTATGATGTATATCTGAAAATATAAAACTTATCATTTCATTTCTGCTGTAATTCTTCTTCTAATATGCAGCTCTCTCTCTTTTTATGAATGTCTCTAATTTCTGCCTAAGTTAGGGGTTTTCGTCCACTAACTTTGATAGGAGAAATTAAGGGTTTTCATCCTTAAATCTCTACACCTTTGAGGGGTTTCGTCCTCTTTGGCTGAATCCTTATCTTGTATTCCACAAGAAAAATAGATATTATGTCTTCATGATTGATATATTTAATTGACTGATGATTTCTTCCTCCTTGAATGATTTCTCTTATCTACGTTGTCTCCTCATGAGACACAACCTTTCCTATGTCCTTTGACTATTCTTAAAATAATCTTTATTTTAATTTTTAATTAATTCTCGACTTAGGTGCTGCCTTAATTTCCTGATGCGGCTTTGCTTGGCTATGAATATGAATCGTTATTGGCAGAATATTAATAGACCTTGAGAATCCTCTACCCAATGAATGGCACTGAAAAGAATATAAATTAATGGCATTGATTATCAAGAAGAATCGTTGATATTTTCTACAAAAGCTTTCACGAATTCGCCACAACCCTAGGCGCAATATGCAATATGAGTTGCTGATTTTAATATTACTGAACAATGGTTAAGTCAAACGCCTCTGCAATTCAATTATAAAATCTGCCGCACAGCCCTCACTTGGCCCTTGCAGATGTAAACTACGAACTGGTATGAGATCATTGAATTCCCAGCAGATGTATTATGCTGTACAGATGAAAATAATTGGCCCAGCCAATTAAATTGTCCCACACACAAAATCGCAGTTTGGTGCAGAAATGGCGATGTATTTAATTGACTCTCTTTGACAGCAAGTGGAATCTATAAATGGGTGCTAGATTTCTGCCCTTGGAGTTTGCAGTCCACTTTGAATATATTGGCGCTATATCAAACACCTCAATTATGTAGTAATCCAATAAGAATCAAATACAATTGGCTCAATACAAACAGTCTGAATTAGGGGAGTTTCAGAGTGGTTCGAACCATATGGTTGAGATGACTATTCAAATAAAGCCTCCTTGATCAGTCTGGAATTGTCTTCTTTGTGGCCTCGTTATGTATTTGGGCACAGTGGTTTTATTAAAAAGGGACATTACAGTCCGCCCTCCCCAAGATTGCTTGTCCTCAAGCAATCACAAGCTAGGATACTTTTGAAGTTACCCGGATCCCAAATCAACCCTGGAGATTTGTAATTCCTAGGCATTGACCCTCCTTGTGATCTGATAAAATTAGGAATTGAAAACTCTACACCAAATGACATTTCTTTCATTGTCTTGGTTATGTCTGACTCTGTACTACAATGATGTCCCTGGAGGGTTATGGTTAGTAGACTTGCCTCAACCAAACGGCCAATATAGTCCTTTAAGGTCGTAAGGTTGATACCATCCTCTAAGGTATGAGGACAATTTATTGTCCCATATTCTTCTAACTCATGTACTTGTATTTCCCAATAACTCTCAACAACAAAACCAAGAGTTGGAAATTGGCAAAGTCTGTAATTTAAGATAAGTTTTCTCTCATCCTCAAAGAGAAGAAACAAAAAGACATCTTGCAGCCCTGCAACTCTTCCTTCCAACTCCACCTTACAAGCATCAAACAAAAAACCATTTTCAATCAGTTTCTCTTGTAATTCCTTATTTAAATCATTGCACTCTTTCAATGTATTTTCCAAACCATTTTTTTCTTGCCTTAGCTTTGTGCACATTTCTTCATGTCCTTGACTCAATACTCTTGTTTCATTAAGCTCAGTTTGCAATTCTGCAATTTTTCCTTCTAAATCCACCCTACTAGAATCCCATATTCTCTAATCTTCAACCATCTTTGCTTTTAATTTCTTAGCCCCTTTATTGCATTTTCTCAACTCATTTTTATCATTTCTATGTTTGACACATAATTCCTCATCTTTCAGGTTCAACACTTTTCTTTTATTAACTACAGAATCAAGCTTATTTTGTAGCTTTACAATTTCTCCTTGCATATCTGTTTTACAAGCATCCCATGAGCATCTATCTTCATTCATCTTTTGTTGTAATTCCTCAATCACATCGCTGCATTCCTTCACCTTATTTTCCAACACATCTTTTTCTTGAATACATAACTTCTCACGGTTCTCACTCAATACTTTTATTCAAGTAAGCTCATTCTTTAGAACTGCAATGGTGCTTTTCATGGTTTCCTTACTTTGTAGGAGAAAATCTGATTCACTTTCCCTAATTTCTCTTGGTGTCTCTATGCCTTCCATTTCAGCCTCATGACATTGGTTGATTATGATTAGATTGGTGTGAAGTATAGCTTCCCTTTGATTTTTATTAGCCCATATATTTGTCATTTGATTTTTATTAGCCCAAGCAACCTTGTAGGTGAACTTCAGATTAGCTATGGGTTGACTCTTCCGTGTAAGAAGCAATGTGATGTTCTCTGCCCATGCTTGCCTTCCTCCCCACTTATCCAAAATGTAAAACATAGGAGCATTATAGTTATGCACTATAGATGGTACTAGCTACCTTGGAATAATGGTGAAGATAAATTCCTTTTTCCATTACCAATGATAATAACAAGATCTTCACTCTGCAAAAAATTCCCTTCATAAGTAGATGATAGGAATATGTTTTTCTTATTATAATCCAATAAACTAATTTCCCTCTGTTGTATGAGCTTACGTGCACTAGTGTGAGTTTGTAATGATCTGCCCCTGTTGTAAATTTTTTTATTTTCTTATTTGTGTTATTTTTAATTAGATTGTGGTCTTTCAAAACTGGATGGAGATGCAGATAGGGTTTTTTGGTTTTGCATGTGTTTGTTTTTTTGCAAATAACAATGAATAAGAAACATGCAACGAATACCCAGAAAAATCAATGAAAGATATCAATAGAATAACAAAGACCCAGATGTTAGAATTGCACAATATGAATTGTAATCACATACCCAGGTGAAAACCTTCAACCTCATTCTATGGCTGCAGCTATACCAGCAAATAGAGATACATAAATCATGCCCAAATCAATGTTAAATAACTGCTCTCCACCATAGCTGTTGTGCAATTGTGATAACCATCCCAAGGTGCCAATAATGAAGGTTTGTTAAGGCACAAACTATGGGTGTTTCTCCATGAAGATTCCCACGCCTAGGTTATGGTGGTATGGCCTGGTCAAGGTTAAACAACAGAAACCTTCCCCCTAAACTCTGTCCAATCTGCTGTAGTCCAATCTGCACTCTTTTTGGGACCCTTAACAACCAAAACAATCATCCAAACTCAATCAAACCCTTCTCAAATCTGCTACAGGTTGTACGGCCTAGGTAGGAGTGTACGGCCAGCCATGGCCTGCAATATCAACTATCAAACTCCACACAAACACTGAGAACTGCTCTCTAAACCCTTGTATCAATTGCTACACAAAATTCAGATATATTTCACAATGAAGCTCCATCAAAGAAACCATGAAAGCACAAGCGAAGCCTCTATATGAAGCTCCCAGCAATCCTTCTTGATGGTATCTTTCAAGTACAAAGAAGGCAGTCTCACAGAGGGCTACAGCCCTGCAAAACTCCATGTTCAAACCCTAAGCCAACTTCAGTTTGCTTAGACAAATATGTTTTCCAAAGAGTAAGAGAGAGACAAATAAAGTCTCAAAAAGCATTATATCCTCTTCTGAAACCCAACGCCCAAAAAAGAGGGAGTTTTATTTTGTTTTAAATTTAAAATAACCCCTTATCCCTCCATGGAGCGCTCCCCCTTCCTAGCACCACAACTTTAAGTTATAACTTAAAGTTCATTTTAGAAAGTTACTTTATTAACTTAAAGTAACCATAGCTCATAAAATATTATAAGTTATATTTAACTTATACTTCAAAATATAATCCCCTAGTTGCTCTTTGAAGTCCAACTGCAAGTGCTAGGTGCTCCAACTGATAGGCTATAAATAGTAAGTTGGTCAACACCACCTGATACCCCCTGTCCGACTTACTATAAATAGTAAGTCCTGGAATAACAACCAAGATAGGTTCCCTAACCATATCTACTAGTCTACGGGAACCCTAGAGTAGGCTAATCACATCAACTCTCTGAAGAGCTAAGGAGGGGACATTACAGTCTACCCTCCCCAGAATTGCTTGCCCTCAAGCAATTGCAGTGTTGGATGCTGGAGAATCGATTCACTTTCCCAAGTAGCATCCTCCTCTGGTAAGTCTTGCCACTTCACCAAGTACTCTATGATCACTCTTCGACTGATGGTCCTCTCTAAAATCAATCACTGCCTCTGGAACAAGTACCAATTTACCCTCATCATCCAATGGGGGCAACACTGCTGAAGGAGTCACATTATGACCAAGCGCCTTCTTGAGGCGAGATACATGAAACACATTGTGAACTCTACTCCCCTCATGCAACTCCAATTCATAGGCTACCTCACCAACCCTCCTGGTGACTCTGAACGGGCCATAAAAACATGGTTTCAGCTTCTCCACTCCACTCTTCTTGAGAGTGGACTGTCTGTATGGCTGCAATCTCACATAAACAATGTCACCCACTTCAAACTCTCACTCTATACGGTGCTGGTCAGCATATAACTTCTACTGATTCTGGGCATGCTGAATGTTTTTCCTCGAGGATCTCATTATGTCTTGGCTCTCCTGCAAGAAGTCCTTAGCCCTGGGCACTCTACAACCACTAAACAACAAATCAATGAAGCTAGGTGCTTCATATCCATACAATGCCATGAAAAGTGACATTTTGATTGACATGTGGAAAGTGGAGTTGTAGCAAAACTCACCCAAGTGCAACCATTTTATCCATCCCTTTTGCCCTGAAACATAGTTCCGTAGGTAGCCCTCCACCCATTTATTTACTATTTCCGTTTGACCATCTGTTTGGGGATGGTAACTAGTGCTAGGAGTCAACTCAGTGCCACATAGTTTGAACAACTCTTGCCAAAACAAGCTCATGAACTTGTTGTCCATGTCACTAATGATATTCTTTGGTACCCTATGTAGTCTAAACACCTCCTTGAAGAACAAATCTGCCACCTATAAGGTTGTATAACCTGCTGATATGGCAAAGAAATGGGCAAATTTGGTCAAACAGTCCACCACAACAAAGATACAATCCTTTCCTTGCACCTTGGGAAGCCCTGTGATTAAGTCCATTGAAACACTCTCCCACTTTTGAGTAGGAATGGGCAATGGTTGTAGCAGACCAACCGGGTATGTGTGCTCATTTTTATTTTATTGGCACACTAGACACTCACGTACATACCTGGTAATGTCTTCCTTCATCCCCTTCCATGAAAATCTTTCACGGATCTGCCTATATGTCTTATAAAATACAGGATGGCCAGCCATAGGAGTGTCATGAAATGATTTGAAAATTTGCTCTTTCAACTTAGACTCAGGCACTAACCAAATCTTCTCCTTGTAGAAGATCAAACCATCTTGCACACTATATTTTTCATCACCCAATGTACCATCAAGTATGCTATTGGCAAGGTTATTATTTGCATAATCAGCCTGTATATTCTTCTTCCAATCTGTTGCTATCTCAGAAAAAACACATAAATGTGGTCTCCTAGATTGTGCATCAGCCACTACATTTCTTTTTCCCTTGACATATTCAATGTCAAAATCGTATGCTTGAAGTTTGCTAACCCATTTCTGCTGTCTTTCACTTAAATCCTTCTGATTAAGAAAGTACTTCAAGCTGTTATGATCAGTTTAACAACAAATCTGCCCCCAACAAGATACTGTTTGTACTTAGCCAATGCATGCATTATGGCTAACATCTCTTTATCATATATTGAATAACCGTTCTCACTTCCCTTCAATTTTCTACTCTTGAAAGCAATTGGATGCTTATTTTGCATTAGGACAGCCCCTACACCATCACCAGAAGCATCGCATTCAAGCTCAAATGGCTTGGAAAAATCAGAAAGTGCCAAAACAGGACATGAGCTCATCAACTTCTTAAACTGATCAAATGAGTGTTGTGCTGATTCTTACCAAGAGAATGCACTTTCTTTGTTAAATCAATAAGTGGGGCAGCAACCTATGAAAATCCTTTCACAAACCTCCTATAGAACCCACACAAACCAAAAAAACTCTTAAGCTGTGACAAATTAGTGGGTGGTGGCCAATCAAGTATTGCATTGATTTTATCAGGATCCACACGAACTCCATCAGCACTGATTATATGCCCAAGATACAAGAACTCTGTCATCCCAAACTCACACATGGACTCTTTAGCAAAAGGAGACTCACTCTCAAGAATGCCCAACACCTCATCCAAGTGTTTCAAATGCTCTTACCATGATTTAATATAAACAAGGATGTCATCAAAGAAAATTAGAACAAACTTATGCAACTATTTGCTGAACACCCTGTTCATGCATGACTGGAAAGTGGCTAGAGCATTTGTCAAACCGAAGGGCATGACAAGAAACTCAAAATGTCCAAAATGACATTTGAATGCAGTCTCCTCCACATCCTCCTCCCTGACTCTAATCTAATGATATCCTGATCTCAGGTCTATTTTGGAGAAATAAACTGCACCATGTAACTCATCAATCAACTCATCTATGAGTGGGATTGGATATCTATTCTTAACGGTCTTCTTGTTCAGTGCCCTATAATCCACACACATACACATAGTCCCATCCTTCTTCTTCACCAACACAACTGAAGAAGCAAATGGGCTATTACTTGGCCAAATATGTCCCATCTCTAAGAGCTCCTTAATGGTCTTCTCAATCTCATCTTTGAGTCTCTTGGGATGCCTGTAAGGAGTAGTAATCACGGCCTTAGTACCCTCCTCTAACTCTATCACATGCTCAATGCCTCTATCAGGAGGCCTACCTGGAGGAAGACTACCAAACACCTTGTTTCTTTTGGAAAGAAGCTCTTGTATCTCTGAAGGATATGATCTCTTAACCTCCTCTGTAACCGTGGGCATAATAACACACTCTGCTGCCCACTCTACCTGATCATGCCTGAAAAGCCTCTCCATTCGTTTGAAAGACACCACACATGGTCCTCCATTGGACAAACCCCTCAAGACCACATTTCTACCTTTTGATTTGAATTTCAGCTCCATGGTCTGAAAATTAAGGGTGATCTCACCCAACGAACGTAGCCATTGAATGCCCATAACTGCATCTAAGTCACCAATGCTAACCACATAGAAGTCCTTCTTAATCTCATAGTCCCCAAACTGTATACTCAACTGTGGGACCATCTTAGTGCAATTAATAGTGAAACCATCAGCTACCATTACTCGGAAACCACTCACCTCCTGAGTTTGAAGGCCTCTACGAACAACCAAGCCCTCATCAATAAAATTATGAATAGCTCCAATATCAATTAAAGCTGTCATTCGCTGCCCCTTAAGTACTCTCCTAATGCGAAGAGACTCATTTTTTTGAAAGCTATGGAGCTATCCTAGTTTCACATCATTGTCCTCTTCTTTTTCACCCTCTTCTGGTGCCTTTTCACCCTCACAATCTTCATAATCAGATTGCTGATCTGAAATTTCTGATGCACTTTCTTCACCAGATTGGTACTCAATAAGGAGTGCTTTGCCCTTTGCTGAACATTTATAACATTTGGTCCAAGGCTCCCTGCATGTGAAACATAAACCCTTCCTCCTAAGCTCATTTAGGGTCTCACTATCAATCTTGGTATATTATTTCTTTGGTTGTTCTGGTTCTCTAGTTACATGTTTCTTGTCCTTGTCTTTCTTTTGAAGGAAACCCTTTGATTGAGATTTGTTTTGTGAAGTGGAAGTGTCCATATCTCGAGCTTTCTTAATTGCTTCACGAAGAGTTGGTGGATTGAATGCCTTGATCCATCCTTTCAAAGGTTCTAACAAACCATCAATGAAGAGTACAATAAGTCTCCTCTCAGAAATATCTGTCACTAAAACTGATAACCGCTGAAAATCAGCCACATATGCATCTACTGTACCCCACTGTTTCAGCTGTGCTAGCTCCTTAAAGGGCAGTTCAGGATCTTTTTTGTCAAACCTCTCTATTATCCTTTTAGTGAAATCAGCATAGGAGGTGATCTGTGCATGTCCCAATGTAATCATGCTGTGGTGCCACCATTCATGAGCAAGTCCATCTAGATACATAGCAGCATATTTTATGGACTCTTCTTCAGGCATAGGATTAAGAGTGAAGAAGGTATCAACTTTTTGAACCCATGCACGAGCTGATGTCTTCCCAGATCCATCAAAGTAAGGAAGACTAAGCTTCCCAAGCTTCTTTCGCAGCTCATTGTGTTGCTCTCTGTTGCCTCTGTGGGGCATATGTCTCATCCTAACATCCATGTAATCACGCAAAGATATATCACATTGAAAATCAGGTCCTGCATCTCTCCAATCTTGTCTAAATTGATCCTGCATTTCCACTAATGTGAGTTCATTCCCTGCTGGAGGTTCAACTCTGGGTGGGAAAGCTGGCATAAGAGGTCTTGCTACTGCTGCTCCCCGTTGTGGAGCCTCTCCTCTGGGTGGATTTTGTCCATTCCTCTGGTCCCCATTACCCCTGTTATGGACTACCAATAAGGCAATCGCATCAATCAACTGAGCCATGCACTGATTTGATTGCTCCTGACTTCTAAGCAAGGCATCCAACAGAAGTGTTGTGGCATCTTGTCCTGGAACTCTATTATCTCTGTCACCCATATTGTCTGTGTGAGATGGTTTCTGCTCTTCTGTATCAGAAGGCCAATGTTCCCAATGATCTCCCCTTTTTCTGTCTTTCCTGGTATTTCCCTTCTCTATCACTGATGCTCATAGAAGTTCATAACCCACTGAATGGCAGGAAGATATGAGCTCTGATACCACTGTAATGATCTGCCCCTGTTGTAAATTTTTTTTATTTTCTTATTTGTGTTATTTTTAATTAGATTGTGGTCTTTCAGAACTAGACAGAGATGCAGAAAGGGTTTTTTGGTTTTGCATGTGTTTGTCTTTTTGCAAATAACAATGAATAAGAAACATGTAACGAATACCCAAAAAAAATCAATGATAGATATCAATAGAATAACAAAGACCTAGATGTTAGAATTGCACAATATGAATTGTAATCACATACCCAGATGAAAACCTTCAACCTCATTCTATGGTTGTAGTTGTACCAGCAAATAGAGATACATAAATCATGCCCAAATCAATGTTAAATAACTGCTCTCCACCATAGCTGTTGTGCAATTGTGATAGCCATCCCAAGGCGCCAATAATGAAGGTTTGTGAAGGCCCAAACTATGGGGGTTTCTCCATGAAGCTTCCCACGCCTAGGTTATGGTGGTACGGCCTGGTCAAGGTTAAACAACAGAAACCTTCCCCCTAAACTCTGTCCAATCTGCACTCTTTCTGGGACCGTTAACACCCAAAACAATCATCAAAACTCAATCAAACCCTTCTAAAATCTACTACAGGTTGTACGGCCCAGGTAGGAGTGTACGGCCAGCCATGGCATGCAATTTCAACTATCAAACTCCACACAAACACTGAGAATTGCTCTCTAAACCCTTGTATCAGCTGCTACACAAAATTCAGATATATTTCACAATGAAGCTCCATCAAAGAAACCATGAAAGCAAAAGCGAAGCCTCTATATGAAGCTCCCAGCAGTCCTTCCTGATGCTATATTTCAAGGACAAAGAAGGCAGTCTCACAGAGGGCTACGCCCTTGCAAAACTCCATGTTTAAACCCTAAGCCAACTTCAGTTTGCTCAGAAAAATATGTTTTCCAAAGAGTGAGAGAGAGACAAATGAAGTCTCAAAAAGCATTATATCCTCTTTTGAAACCCAACGCCCAAAAAGCAGGGAGTTTTATTTTGTTTTAAATTTAAAATAACCCCTTATCCCTCCATGGAGCGCTCCCCCTTCCTAACACCACAACTTTAAGTTATAACTTAAAGTTCATTTTAGAAAGTTGCTTTATTAACTTAAAGTAACCATAGCTCAAAATATTATGTTAAATATTAAATTTAACTTATACTTCGAAATATAATCCCCTAGTTGCTCTTTGAAGTCCAACTGCAAGTGCTAGGTGCTCCAACTGACAGGCTATAAATAATAAGTTGGTCAACGCCATCTGATACCCCCTGTCCGACTTACTATAAATAGTAAGTCCTGGAATAACGACCAAAATAGGTTCCCTAACCATATCTACTAGCCTACGGGAACCCTGGAGTAGGCTAATCACATCAACTCTCTGAAGAGCTAAGGAGGGGACATTACAAAGTTTTGTGGGGTGATGACAAAGGTTCCATCCAATGAATACAATAATAATAAGAAGGGAAATTCTGTATCACTGCCATTACCCATGGCAGCAAGGGAGCTTTCACAAGTTACTCCTTGCTTACAAAAATTCATTCTCATGTGCCACCCTCTCTCAAGTGCTAGATGTATGTTATGAAACAATATATTTTGCTTAACCCAATTACTATAAAAATTTTGTTCATTCATATATCTGGTATTATGTATGTCTTTCAACTGCCGTTGGGAAACACCTATATTAGCAAGAGCATATGCATTCTCCTTAGTAGATCTTGGCCTTGAAAAAGAACAAGAAATATTGGCTTGATCACATTGAATGACATCATATGCTATCATGATCTTTTGCTCTCTCACTTCATTTTCACCAAAGATCCTAGGCAATTAATACAACCCCTTGATTGTCATTGCTGATATCCAAAATGATAGCAAAGTGTTACGTCCTCTGCCATGATGAATTACTAGAGTGTTGTGAATACCAAGATCCCATTCCTTTGTGCAGAGCCAATTTTGTATTTGAGTAAAAGGATCTAGGTGTCCTTTACTGCAGGTCGTATCTCTCACTCTATCACCCCTCTTTGCATGTTTTCCATGGTGACATTTGATAGTGACATAGGAGGCACTAAGTCTGAAATATCTTCATTCCTTAGGCTATGAACAAAATGTTTATCCTCATTTGCAAAAAGTGAATTTGTTGATATATCCTCAACATCTTCATTGCTATGACTTAAGATTCCCGTATTATGGCTAACCAAAATGTTTTCTCAAAATGTATACTTATTCATCATGCTACTCTGTATATCCATCAATGGCTCACTATTTTGAAGTTCGAAAGATAGAGCATGATTTGAGGTGTCTTCCTTTAACTTGAATTCTTCCCATCCATCAAGTGGAACGCCTTTTGTCATACCTTCATCGATGTTTTGGTGACGCATGCCATCATTAGAAACCAATAAAACATCTTTTCCTACCAAAGAATCTTTATCTTCGATGTCCTTTTTAGGTTTCTCTTGATTTTTTATTACTTCCACAACCTCTCCTTGTGATTTTGATTCTTTCTTCATCAATTCCTTCCTTATGTAGTCATATAGGCCTCTTTTGTTGGGAAACTGGTACCCAAGTGCCTCCAAGTACTCATCAAAGAGAACACAGGGTTTTACATGATCTAACAAACTTTGATACCGGTCAATAATTTTAGGGGCCTCAATTTTGTACAATAATTCTTGCATAAGATCCATGTCTTCTTCACTTTGTTGTCCTTCAAATCTTTTTGACTAGGATGCATCCAACATTTTAGATTTCCCTGCAGGCTAGCAAGATCAAAGCTTTGATACCAATTGTAATGTCCCGTTCTAGGATCTCCTTATTGTTCCTTACATGAATAACCCTCACTCACAGTAATATTTGCATAATTAATTAAAAATATTAATTTATCTAAAAATTGTAATTTTTATTATAATATTCGGATTTAAAGCTTATGATGTATATCTGAAAATATAAAACTTATCCTTTCAGTTCTGCTGTAATTCTTCTTCGAATATGCAGCTGCAATGGTCTACCCAGATTCAAGCAAACAAACACATATGCAAGCAATAGTCTCTGTAACTTTTCAACATCAGAGGGAAATAAACAATAGAATTAATTCATACCCAGGATGGAAAAGCAGATATTTTACTTTGTGATCAGACTTGTGACAACTTCCTTTACCAGTCAAAACTGATAAACATGTATGCGCTGTATAGTACGGATTGAAGATGGAACAGCAGGAAGTTGAAGAGAATGAACAGCAGATAAACCCCTGCAGACTTCTTAGAAAGTGACGCCTGAACTAGAAACAATTGTTTCAAGATTCCAACTTATCAAACACCTTACTATCCTTTGCTCGGCATCTGATCTTCATGGTTGTAGCTGCACAGCATCAACAGGAACATACCCAGCAAATACTACACTAGAAAATATGAAAGAGAACACTTCAAAAATCCACCACTAAGATATTTTCAGACTCTAAACAGTTCCAAAACTTTCACTCTCAAAACTGGACGATCTACATCAAACTCCATATGTGCCAAAATTGATTTTCTGATTGATTTCAAGTGTATGCTCAGCTAGGGATGGTCTCTCACATCCGAAATTGAGGAAAAATGAGACTAAACAGCCTCACCAAACCCTGTGCTAAATAGCAAGGAGCCCATATCACAGAAGGATAAGCAACATTCCCTAAAAATTAATCTCCCATAGAGGAGCGCTCCCATTCCACTAATAAGCCTAAAATAGATGTGCACAAAAGAGGGGGCCCCACCAAAACCCCACGCCTACTGGAGGCAGATAACCCACTACTTTCCAACGCCCATGCAGAAGAAAACATTTAATGCTCACTACCACCGCTCATGCAAGGAAAAGACAATAAATCATTCTCTGTGGAGCGCTCCCACAACTTTGTCAGATACAACCAAAGATAGGCAATCACAGATATATGGGTCCCACCTAACCCAGCGCCCCACTCACAAAGGAGCAAAATGTTTTTTTAAAAACAATTAGCAGTTATATGATGAATCATTGGAGCCAATTAAAGCATGATATAACTGTTATTAAACTTTAAGAAGCCTCATTTCCCTGATCATAATGTTAACCTTCAGGGAGATAGCACAAAAGCTAACATATTTCATTTTTCTACCACTGAGGAAATAGGGACATTATAGTCCTCCCTCCCTGAAGTTGCTTGCCCTCAAGCAACTGGCAATCCATGACCAACAAAGCCATCCTATATAATGTCACCCCAGGATCCCAGATTAGTCTAGGAGGTTTGTGAACTCCCAAATACCCTATGCCATGCTATCTCCCAATTGCAATTGCCATTGTTCTTTCTCCGAGAAACTCTGAATGATGAATCCAAGCATGCGGAAGTTTGTTGTCCCGACCGAACTCCCATGGTAAACTACCATAATTTACGTCATAAACCTTTGTAGGATGAACTTTCAAAATCTGGTATGTCTGAAAAACATATCCTCGCTGCTGTTCATGACTGAAATCAGTGCTAAATAATTTGATTTTAGCTCCATACCTAAGGAACAACAGTTGCCTCGAAGGAGTCCCCCAATAAGAATGTCCTTCACACATCCAATCCAAGTGCTTTCAACAAATGGAGCCCCCCAAGCACTAGGGTTTTTGTAACTAACATCACACATTGCATGCTTTCTGAATTCATCCTCTTGCTTCCAATGTAGAGTTGAGATAACTACATCAGCTTCTTCTTCCAACTCAGACATGTCAGCATTAACACTTAATGATCTAGGAATAATTGATGTCTCCCAATCCCACTCAAAAGAGAATTATAACACATCAAATCAGCACTTACTTCATAGAGTGCATTATCAAATGTATGAAAAACATGATTAGACCATTGGCTTACCCGGTCTCTATGCAAAATACATTCTGAACTTGCATTTTTTGCTGTTGTCCTGGTTTTTCCAGCCAGCTCATCATCACCTTGTGGAAACTTCTCAGACCATTTGCGGCTGAATTCTTGACTTTGCTTATTCGGTAAGGCTTGCATAGCTAAAAGGTATTCCCTTTGCTCTTCCATTCTTCTTGCAGTATGAATACGTGATGTATCATTCGACATTCCCCTCAAAACCACTATTTTTCCATCATTTTGAAACTTGAGTTCCTTGGTTTGAAGGTTCAAATGAATCTCTCCCAATGACTTAAGCCACTGAATGCCAAGGACAATATCTGAATCACCAATACTTACTACGTGAAACACATCCTTGACCTCATAGTTTCCCAAATGGAGGCTCAAATTTGGAATCCTTCTTGTGCATTGGATTGTAAACCCATCCGCAACCATAACATTGAATCCCTCAAACTCCTCCATCTGAAGGGCTCTTCATGCTACAACTCCTTCATCAATGAAGTTGTAAGTAGCACCAGTATCAATGAGGGCAGTGATTCACTGTCCACATAGTACACGCCGAATCCTAAAGGGATCATTCTTTGGTGGGCATGAATGCTGGGCAAAAATACCATCATCAACTTTCTTGTTTTTTGGCCCTTCTGGAGCTTCATCAAATTCTTCAACTTCTTCACAATCTTCGAATTGAGCTTGTTGTTCTATTTTTTCTGCTTCATAATCAGCATCTACATACACCTCCAAATTGCGTGCTTGACCCTTCTCATAGCACTTGTGACCCGCAGCCCATGGCTCTTTGCATGTGAAACACAATTTTTTTCTCTTGAGCTCATTTTTTACTTCATCACTCATTCTCTACATAGGTGGCTTCTGCTCATTGGAAATTTTTGAGATTGGTTCCTTATCTTTATTGAGTGGAGGAGATTTGACTTCCATCTTGACCTTTGGAGCTGAAAACTCCATGCTTCTTGCCTTTTTAATGGCCTCTTGCAAAGTTTGTGAGTCCAAGGATTTGACCCACCCTCTAATTGGCTCTACTAGTCCTTCAACAAACAAAAAGATGAGTCTTCTTTCCGAAATGTCTGGAACCATTATGCTAAGTCTCTGAAACTCTGTGATGTATGCATCAATAGTGTTGGTTTGTTTCAGCTGTGCTAAGTCCTTGAAGCTTTGCTCCGGATCTTGCTTATCAAACCTCTTGATGAGTTTATTGGTGAATTCATCGTAGGTAGTAATCAGATTGTGACCCTGTGTCACAAGGCCATGATACCACCACTCATAAGCAGCCCCATCTAAGTGTAAGGTTGCAAAGTTTAACGCTGTCTCTTTTGGCACAGGCTTAAGAGTAATATAAGTGTCGAGCTTTTGCACCCAAGCTCTTGCAGTGCATCTTCCACTACCATCAACTTTCTCCATAGACACTTTACCTAGAGCATGTTTGTAATCCTTGTTCTCCCTGTTGTCCGGTCTTCCACCATTTCTTTTTTTTTTTAATTCAAAAATTGATCAAATGTTAGACTTCTACGTACAAGAGCAAGAAGGGTCATATATTCATCATGATTCACCATGATATCAGCAGTGAACGTAGTTCTCTCCTCATGTTTAGGTGGTACTTCTTCCCTTCTATTTGCAAAAGGTTGAAGGGGTCTTGCAGCTGATCCCACGAAGGTCCTGGTAGGTGTTCTCACATGATCATTTCGTGTTCCATTGTTTTGCGAGCTGCTGGCTTCAATGTTGTTTCTTGTGCCCAAAGCTAAGTTCTAATCCAGTTTGCTTACTAACCTTGCTCTCATCTCGTACATATGGTCAAACTTTCTCTCCATCATTTTGTCTGGGCTTTCAGGTGGACAGTCTTCTTTACCCCCATCTGCCATGACTGATTCCTCCTCAACTGTATTTGAGATAACTGTAGTTTTCAACTTTCTTTCCTCTCTGCTTATACCTCCTTTCCCTATCACTGGATTGCTGCATGCAGAGATTAATGCGACTTCACAGGTTGGCAGGATACCAACTCTGATACCACTGCAATGGTCTACCCAGATTCAAGCAAACAAACACATATGCAAACAATAGTCTTTGTAACTTTTCAACATTAGAGGGAAATAAACAATAGAATTAATTCATACCCAGGATGGAAGAGCAGATATTTTACTTTGTGATCAGACTTTGTGACAACTTCCTTTACCAGTCAACACTGATAAACATGTCTGTGCTGTATAGTACGGACTGAAGATGGAACAGCAGGAAGTTGAAGAGAATGAACAGCAGATAAACCCCTGCAGGCTTCTCAGAAAGTGACGCCTAAACTAGAAACAATTGTTTCAGGATTCCAACTTATCAAACACCTTACTATCCTTTGCTCGGCATCTGATCTTCATGGTTGTAGCTGCACAGCATCAACAGGAACATACCCAGCAAATACTACATAGAAAATATGAAAGAGAACACTTCAAAAATCCACCACTAAGATATTTTCAGACTCTGAACAGTTCCAGAACTTTCACTCTCAAAACTGGACGATCTACATCAAACTCCATATGTGCCAAAATTGATTTTCTGATTGATTTCAAGTGTATGCTCAGCTAGGGAGGGTCTCTCACATCCGAAACTGAGGGAAAATGAGACTAAACAGCCTCACCAAACCCTGTGCTAAACAGCAAGGAGTCCATATCACAGAAGGATAAACAACATTCCCTGAAAATTAATCCCCCACAGAGGAGCACTCCCATTCCACTAATAAGCCTAAAATAGATGTGCACAGAAGAGGGGGCCCCACCAAAACCCCACGCCTACTGGAGGCAGATAACCCACTGCTTTCCAACGCCCATGCAGAAGAAAACATTTAATGCTCACTACCACCGCTCATGCAAGGAAAAGACAATAAATCATTCTCTGTGGAGCGCTCCCACAATTTTGTCAGATACAATGAAAGATAGGCAATCACAGATATATGGGTGCCACCTGACCCAGCGCCCCACTCACAAAAGAGCAAAATGTTTTTTTTAAAACAATTATCAGTTATATGATGAATCGTTGGAGCCAATTAAAGCATGATATAACTGTTACTAAACTTTAAGAAGCCTCATTTCCCTAATCATAATGTTAGCCTTCGGGGAGATAGCACAAAAGCTAACATTTTTCGTTTTTCTATCACTGAGGAAATAGGGACATTACAGCAGCCATCTCTCTTTTTATGAATATCTCTAATTTCTGCCTAAGTTAGGGGTTTTCGTCCACTAACTTTGATAGGAGAAATTAAGGGTTTTCATCCTTAAATCTCTACACCTTTGAGGGGTTTCGTCCTCTTTGGCTGAATCCTTATCTTGTATAACACAAGAAAAATGGATATTATGTCTTCATGATTGATATATTTGATTGATTGATGATCTCTTCCTCCTTGAATGATTTCTCTTATATACCTTGTCTCCTCATGAGACACAACCTTTCCTATGTCCTTTGACTATTCTTAAAATAATCTTTATTTTGACTTTAATTAATTCCCTTGACTTAGACGCTGCCTTAATTTCCTTATGCGGCTTTGCTTGGCTATGAACATGAATCGTTGTTGGCAGAATATTAAGACCTTGAGAATCCTCTACCCAATGAATGGCACTGAAAAGAATATAAATTGATGGCATTGATTATCAAGAAGAATCGTTGATATTTTCTACAAAAGCTTTCACGAATTCGCCACAACCCTAGGCGCAATATGCAATATGAGTTGCTGATTTTAATATTACTGAACAATGGTTAAGTCAAATGCCTTTGCAATTCAATTATAAAATCTGCCACACAACCCTCACTTGGCCCTTGCAGATGTAAACTACGAACTGGTATGAGATCATTGAATTCCCAGCAGATGTATGATGCTGTACAGATGAAAATAATTGGTCCAGCCAATTAAATTGTCCCACACACAAAATCACAGTTTGGTGCAGAAATGGTGATGTGTTTAATTGGCTCTCTTTGACAGCAAGTGGAATCCATAAACGGGCGCTAGATTTCTGCCCTTTTTCCAGTCCACTTTGAATATATTGGTGCTATATCAAACACCTCAATTATGTAGTAATCCAATAAGAATCAAATACAATTGGCTCAATACAAACAGTCTGAATTAGGGGAGTTTCAGAGCGGTTCAAACCATATGGTTGAGATGACTATTCCAATGAAGCCTCCTTGATCAGTCTGGAATTGTCTTCTTTGTGGCCTCGTTATGTATTTGGGGGCAGTGACTTTATTAAAAAGGGACATTACAGATGTATCAGAACTGCATCTAATACTACTAGTTATACAATTGGACGGTGAGAGATGACCCAAAACCTGGCACTCTCCCAATGTCTGCAGATTCCTTCAAAAGATACACAATGAAGCTATCTGGTGAAAAATTCACTACAATGAGAGACTATTGAAGCATACTAGGTATCCACTAGCTGATACTTCTTTAAGAAGTAAAGCTGAGGCACCTTTTCTACAACCTAAGAAGCTCCCCATGATTCTAAGACCAAATAGAGAAAACGACTGTGATCTATCAAAGAGGCATTGGTTGACTGGGCAGTTTGAAGGAGTTTGTACTGGCCACCAGGGTTTCATGACTTCCCCACATGAATAACATGTAATGGCATGGTAAAGATAGGTTTTATGTTGCTTCTAAGTGAGACATTGATTTGATGTATAAGAATCCCCTTGCGGGCTTCGTTTTTCCATTTGCTTATCTATTGTTCAACAGGTATACATACCCTACCCAACTCCAGATTCAAACAGGTGCCTCCTCTATGGATTAAACATATCTTAACCATCAGGCCTGCTCAGGCAGTAGGCCTCCTCTGTGAAACAAAGGAATGGGACCTGGGGCAAATCCTTTGAGGCTTTACCCGTCAGATCTGGCATCTAAGCCAAAGGATGTCTGTGGTGTACAGTGCAGCCACACAGAATGTGTTTCTTGAAGAATCCAAAAGAAGAACTAGGTCTTGTCTTAGGTGGGAAGTCTAGTATATGTGGTCCTTTCTGCTACTTTAAAAAGATCTGCAGGGGAGCTGAGTTTACCATGCAAAATTCTCAGTTGAAAGGCAATTTCTTGTAGATCTAGCATCTCCGTTCCTTTGATTTATGGCAATATACTGCGTCACAGCTCTACATTTCTTTTGGATTGCTTCAGTGTCTTTAGATTCAGATAGAGGATGCCACATACCCTCAGTATATGTTCACTTAATGCATTCGATCACCCGTAATGTTTACATAGTCTTTCTTTTTCATTTCATGAAACGTTTGTACTAAATTCCATTGCTATTCTCTTGATGTACATATTCTTGAAAACTTTCTAGAATGTAAATTTGTTCATCCTCTCAGAGAAACATGAAGCTCTTTTCCCACTGTAAGGTGCTATGTGAACCTATGCTTGTTTAGAAGTATGAAGTTTCGAATTTTATTCTAACTGCATCGAAAATTTGAAAGTTAAAAATTAACATTACATGTGTTAACATATTTTGCAAATTCTACTCAAGGAAAGAAATCATTTCAGGAACTACTGCATAGCATCTTAACAACTTCAAGATCATAAACATAAATAGGAAAACAACAGTTCATAGTCTTAGGAAAAACACTGGCTCTTGGCATGGTGAGCATGAAAACCCTATCCTATCTCTATATTCACAGGACTACACTAAAATTTAATTGCTAATCATCTTAATTGTCAGTTTTCACCTAGATAAAACACAAAAATGAAGGAAAAAAATCAGCCGAGAGCACACCTGTGAAGCTTCTATTGTAAGAGAAGACAACTTATCTTCAAGTTCCCCAATATATTTCTCATTCTCCTGATCCTTGCTTCTAACACAGTCTGCTTCATCCTCAACATATTTGCCTGATTCATCTTCTTTAGTTTGATACACATCCGACAACTTTTCCCAATCTCTGTCACTATATTTTTCTGATCGAACCAAATACCCATCAGTAGAAGGCATTCCAAATCTGCTCGTAGAACTACTTTCAGCCTCAAGAAAACCATGACTCACAACTTTTATTGCATCAGTTTCTTCAACACAGTTACCAAGATCCTTAGCAATTCCTGCTTTTAGGCTATTTTTTGCATTAAGCTCAAGCACTGACGAACACAACCAAGCTTTTGGTTTTGTCTGAAGAGTTATCAGAGGTGGGGTTTTCTTGGACAAATTTCTTACATTTGCCAACCGCAGAGGACATGTTCGAAAAGGAAAGACCTCGTTATGACTTGAACCTTGCTGAGCTTCTTCCATACATTTTTGCAGAGCCCCTCTTACAATTGTAGCAATTCCTGTATTCTTATCCTTCCCAGTAGACCTTCCTCCTGCTGCTGCTGATCCTCGGCCTCTGCGATGGCCTCTGCCAGTAGAAGTTGATGATGATTTTGATACCCTCTCAAGCATAAACTTTAGCAACTTATATGTATCTTCTTCCGAAGGATAAAGGAACTGCAGTCAGTAGACGAATTAGCTGTCACCAATAGGCTCTCGCACATACCCTGCATGTTTCCCAATCCCTATCTCAATTCAAATATCACACCATGCCACCTAAAAAAAGTGATTGCAAAATACATGCTACCCATCACACAATAGTTTTGAGTTTTGACCATGAATTAAATATTGCATTAAAAAGAACAAAAGAGTTACATAAGGTTATTAAATTTTAAAGGCCCTCTCACCACTTAAGGCAAACAACAAGAGCCAGCATATCTACTTTTGACTCGTCTTGCACAGACCTAACATCTTCCCCAGAAGCCTCAAATCTAGACGTATTCAGCTAAGGGTGGGACCTTACACACAGATTACCACTCCAGTTTTATACAGCAGCTGACCCCATGAAAGGTGCATATCTCAGAAACTCATGTAATCTCTTCCACAAAATTTGAAGCCAGTACTATTTAGAAGAGAGATCTTCAGCAGCCACTGAAGAGAACAGGCAAGAACCAAGGGCGTGCGACTAGAGGGAGGAGCGAAGAGGTGGAGGGATTGTGCAGAGTGAAGGGGTTGTGCTGGGTGGGGGGCTCAAAGTCTACAGCACCCACTTAAGAGATCTATTGCAAAATGGTGGTTTCCTTTTAGTCTAAAATTTCAGAACTTTTCAACAAAAAGTGATGGAATATTATAATAAGCCATAGCTGAAATGAAAAATTCAGATTGTTGCAAAATGCCCCTAAATTTATCCCAGCACCTACTAGAATTAGGAATCTCCCCTCAAGGAGGCCACTCGGTTAGTTTTCCTTATTTAAGTCAACCTCTTCTTCCTTTTCTAACTGGAATAAAACTCTGGCACTGGAGATTACATCATATTTTGAATCACACATTGCAAAACATAAAGATAAAATAATGTCTTTTGGAAAAGTCCTTCTGGAAAGACACTCTGGGCTTGGTTTAAAGCTGAATTTAATTATTTATGCAATGCCACATCTACTGGCAAGGATCTCTTCCCGGGTTTATTTGAATGATTACAGAAAGTTGTAAAATGTTTATGCCACACAATTCAATTGAATACTACGGGATTCTGTGGAAGTCAAGATGCAAAGCTACTTTTCATGAGGACACCTCAACTCTCATCTTGGCGGAATCTGAAACTTTTCAAGCGCTTGTGTTGGCTATCCTAATCAAAATTTAAATCGTAAGCTTTTGTGCCCTATATAGGAAGAGCCTTGAAAAGATTAAATTTGTTCAAGTATATGCTCAATAAATAAAATTAGATACACTTCCTGGGAGAGGGGAAAAAGGTCCAAGAAAAGTAAGCCACTTACCTGATGGAAACTGAGGTCACCTCGGTAACCAAGCTCTTTAATAGCAGTAGTTAAATCAGCACATAAGCGAAAACGATCTGCCATTGAAACAGGCATAGAGGTTGGAAATGAAGAAGTCTCATTGATGAGATGAAGTGTCTGCGAGCAGATTGAGACCAAGGAACCCGAACCTACATCCTCTATTGTTGAAACACCAGTGGGCATCACCACTCCTGCTTGCTCCAATCCATTCAGCAATATTTGATGAGCTTCATCCATGGCTGGCCAGTACCCACTTAAGGAAAATCCCCAATAATAAACCACAATTAAGAGAAGTTAATTGTTATCGAGAGGAACTGGTTATTGGCCCACGCTAAACGAATACGCAGCACCCATCATTGCCATGGGAAACATTTGAATACAAATTATTTAAACAAGTTACAAACCCAGTTGATGAGACCCCAACTAGAGCTGATTTTACATGGTGATTTGCCTCGCATGATCACATGCTGGCTCCCTCCAATGTTGGGAATTGATGCTTGAAAATACAATCATTGGTCCAGCATTGGCATTTTGAAGCTTCTAATTGCCTTGTCGATCGATTTGATTATCGATAATTGACCGAAGATTATGACTGCTTATATTTCCCAAGAGGAAAAGATGAAATGACCTCCTGTACCTGTAATTCTGTCCTAATCTTCGTCTTTTTCTTCAATTGATGATCCAATACATGCCATGCAACCCTTATAAATTTAAGAGGATATGGAATTAAGAGTTAAATGGGCGAAATTGATTGGCATGAATTTGTTTTAATTGATGCTCGACTTAGTTGTAATTTCCAACCTCGGAATTGATTTTCACAATAGGTTCATCTAGTAGAGCAGAGCTTGGTGGAGACCCTGTTACTTGCTTCAAACAGGGGTAGGAAAGTAGAACTTTGGGATTGGAAAACCAAGAAAACCATTTTTGGTTTGATGGTCACGCCAGTTATCCTTTATGGGTGTGAGGTTTGGGGGAACAGCATGTCAAATCACAAGTGGAAACAATTAGAAAGAATTCAAAAACACTTTATCACCAACAATTTTAAAGTCAAATCAACGGTCTCTTATGAGATCCTTTTCGCTAAAACAAGAACTTTCCTGATGGAGGCATCAGCGATAATAAGACTGCTAAGCTACTTAAAAAAGGTAGAAAATATAAATAAGTATTGCTAGCCCAAAATGGTGGTGGGGGAAATATTAGACCATAGGAAAAAGATGTGGATGAAGCAGAACAACAAGTGGGTGGGCAAGTGGGACATTAGCTTGCGAGATTGTCCTAATAATGAGGAAATAAAAAGTTTGTGTTAGATAAATTTAGGAATGCCATGTGGACAAAACAGATTGGTCGAAAAAAAGAACATTATGTAAAAGAGTTCAATCCCATGTGAGAGCATGCTGAAAAAGACTATGTGTGGGCTGCACTCAAGGGAAAAGCTAGGATTTTAGTTGCTCAGTTGAGGATTGGGTCCCATCGTCTTAGATGTGAGACTGGTAGATGGACGATCCCCAAGGAAGAGTGGGCTGAAAGAACTTGCATTTTCTACAACAAAGGGGTGGTTGAAACTAAATGGCATTTCATCACTAAGTGTGTTGTGTATGCAGGTATTTGAAGCTAGTATGAAAACAGTTGGAGTGTGGACAACCTTAGTAAGTTATTTGAGGAGGCACGAATTCACAATATGACTGGTTTATTGATCAAGATTCATAGCAGAAGATCTGACCTCGAAAAAAGATTGAAAATGTGTAGAGGAGATGTTTTATGGGTCCCTTAGACTACTTGGTCTCGTGGACGTTATTAAAATCTTTCATTCATTCATTCAACCATAGTATTCAAAGTCCCAACACGGATAGACCCTTTAGCAAAAGAGTACTTGAAATTTGAGAGGGCTTCACAAAAAAACATAAAATGTTAAAACATTTTTTTTAGGGATCTTAGAGTAAATTAATTAGTTTGCAATGATTAACCATCTAACCTAAATAATGAGTTGAAATTGTGTAATGGTCAAATTTGTATTTCGTACAATTTTTTATTTAGTTTTGTGTATTTTGAGGTAATGTTTTGATACACTTACATAATGATAAATGGCAAGATATTGTGTGGAGTCGGGTTCATTCCTTTAGCTTCTTTATGTGTTTACACATACACATATCCATAGACATTTTGCTCTAGCTTATCCATTTACAAATGCACTCTTATACATTCCTCTTATCCACCTATTTATCATGTCTACCTATTCACTTACTCAAGTATTTAGTCATTTTCCATTTGGATCTAGTCATTATTCCATTAGAGGACAAGTCTGCAAGCAAAGGGGCAACCTCATAGTCACAACTTTGTCCCTGGCCAATGTAAAATCTAATTTTGAAATTCGGCTAACTGGCCCCCTTTACCCTTTACCCTTCTACTTTGAGTTGATTAAACACACTTTTGGTGTGATTTGGTGTTATGTGCAAGTACTTAAAAGACATTCAATCCATTCATACTAATCAATCTAAGAATCTTCAAGCATGCAAGAGATTAATCATTCTAGAGAGCAATTAATAGTGACACATTTCAATTTGATGTTATAAAAAGTAAAGAATCTACATCTTAGGCCCTTGCCTATTATCTTCAATATTGTTCAATTTCAAGGAATTGATCAAGGCACGGTGCAATACGATTGAGTTGTATGACAAACTAACAAGGTATTTCTGAAAACCATGGATCCTAAATTCTCAAAAAAATTAGAGGAGAACTACGCATCGGGTGAAGTTGTGGGACAAAACCTTACAAATTTCCAAGACATATCTAGAGGAAAAGTATAGATCTACAATTTTGAAGTCACAACCTCATGAACTTGTCCTCTAATAGGCCATATTTAGCACATAATTCCAAGTGGATACACTAATAAAAAGGCATTATTGGCATTTTGAAGCTTCTATTTGCCTTGTAGATTGATTTGATTATCGATAATTGACTAAATGATGATGACTACTTATATTTCCTGGGAGGAAAAGATGAAAAGACCTTTTGTACTTGTAATTATATCTTATTTTTTGTCTTTTTCTTCAATTGAAAATACAATACATGCCATGCAAGCCCTATAAATTTAAGAGGAAATGGAATTAGGGTTAGAGGGTGGAATTGAACTAGCATGATTTTATTTTATTTGATGTTTGCTTTAGTTGTAATTTCCAACCATAATATTCAAACTCCAACTTCGTTGGGAATCTGAGTGACCTTTTAGCGAAAGGATACTTAAAATTTGACAGGGCTTCAAAAAAAAATGTCAAAACATTTGTTTTTGTAAGGGATCCTAGGGTAAATTAATTAATTTGCAATGATTAACCATCTAACCTAGAATAATAAGTTGAAATTGTGTAATGGTGAAATTTGCATCTCGTACAATTTTTCATTTAATTTTGTAATTATTTTGAGGTAATGTTTTGATACATGTGAATAATGACAAAAGGCACAATATTGTGCAAAGTTAGGTTGCTTCCTTTGGCCTCTTTATATGTACATGTATACACCTAAAAATGACTCATGTCAAACTAAATAAATATTTTAATATTTATTTTATTCTCATTCTTCTATCAATTAAATAAATATCCTAATTTATTTAAATGGTTCACATTTCTCTTATTCTTCTAATAATTTAATTTATTTAATTAAATTCTCTAATTCTTCTAATGTCTCATATAATTAAATAATCCTAAATTATTTAATTAATCCCACATTCCTCCATTCCAAAGTCTTAAATTTCATAAATCCACATCACCTTTCGACCTCACCATGTTGCACACATAATTAAATATTTTAATATTTAATTAGCTAATATCCCCTCACCCACATGTCCTATTTATTCTCCAGTCAAATTAGTTAACTCATCAATCAAATCAGTTAACTAATTAGTCAATTGAGTTCACTCCTCAATCTATTTTGTTAACTGAAATATACCAAGCCAATTTTTTCACTTTTCCAATTACAACAAGCAGAGCAATACACAATCGTTGAAGTTAGCAATTAAACCAAACGATGCGGAATTCAACTCTAACCAAGAATGTACACCAGGATGGCGTGATCATATGGTCAGAGGATCTCTATGCAATGCTGATAAAGGAACTCTAACCAAGAATGCGCCGGATGTCGACGAGCATATGGTCAGAGGATCTTGATGCAATGCTGATATAAAAAACTCTAACCAAGAATGCGCCTGATGATGACGAGCATATGGTCAGAGGATCCCTACCAACTATTATGCTGAAATAACTCGACGTCAAGAATGTGCTTTCCAACCATTGGAGCTACCATATGACGAAGATGCAAAGTATTATAAAGCAAATATGAGAAGATGTATGAAGTGCTGACAGTACTACTGTTCAGCTTACAATAATTAGAGACTTCCAACCCAACTCAAATGATAGAAGTTAGCAAACTGAAATGACGGATCAACAACTTTGAAAAACCAAACCAGCAACATAAAACCCTACAAAAATGCTCACACCTCACTCATTTCTCAACTAAATGACCTCAAATCTGATGCAATGCACTCCTACCACTCTTAAACCCAAGTATTTATTTAGCATGCTTTCTAATGCACTCCAAAGAGGGGCGGCCAGCAAGAAGGGCGATTTCCTTCTAGAAAATCAAATTCTTCATAATAAATTCTGTAAATTGGCACAATGGGGCGCCCAACATAGACAAAGGGAAATATGAAATACCTAGAACAAATGCCTTTTTATTTTTAGATTTATGAATGAAACTACAGATTCAGCCCTGTTATCAGCAACTCCAAAAAATGACATAAAATGCAAATAACTGAACTACAAACAAAACTCAAGCTACAATGCAAATCTCACTACAAAATCACTACTATCAGCAAACCTCTCCCTAGGTGCTATCTCTCAAGCACGAAGTGAGCCCAAGCTAGGAGGCATTCATTCCTCGAAGCAGTCCCAAAACCATTACGGCAGCATAACATTATCAAGATTTCGGATCCCAAATGAGAGCACTCTTCCTCCTTTTATACTTTTCCAACTGGGAGTCTCTAAAATCCTCTTGCATATGGGATAAAATATGAGAGGGAAAAAATAATATAATACTCTTCAATTCTTTTTCAACCTCAACCTTAAAGTCCCCTCTTTTAAAACAACATTAATATTAAATAATAATATTTAATTTACGGACTTTAAAATGGAGGCCAAGATGATGTCAGAAATCAATGATCTATAGCTCGTTGGAAAGGTCTTGACAATACGAATCCAACCCCACTCTCAAAATCCCGTTCTGGTGCCAATCCTGAACTTACTAAAAATAGCCGTAACCCACAGGGACTAAGGAGAACAAACCCGGAAAGAAACTGCCAACCAAACCACAATCCACGAACAAAAGCAACCACCAAAACATGAAACCCCAATTTCAACCTCCGAGTAGCCTACGGGTCTCTGGAATAGGCCAACGGTCAACTATAAAAGATCAATCTAGAAAACGGGACATTACAGTCCGCCCTTCCCAAGATTGCTTGTCCTCAAGCAATTGTAAGCCTGGATGCTGCAGAATCTCATCATTCTCCCAAGTAGCATCCTCCATAGGCAAGTTCTTCCACTTCACCAAATACTCTCTGATAGTTCTTTTCCTCAAGGAACGCTCCCTGGAATCAAGAATCTCTTCTGGAATCAAAACTAACTGTCCTTCTTCATCCAAGGGTGGCATCTGTGATGAAGCAACAACATTGTGTCCAAGTGCCTTCTTGAGGCCAGACACGTGGAATACATTGTGCACTCTACTATCCGAAGGTAGCTCCAACTCATAAGCTACTGCCCCCACCTTCCTAGTGACCTCGAACGGCCCATAAAAATGTGGTTTGAGCTTCTCAGCTCCACTTTTCTTGAGAGTGGACTATCTATAAGGTTGTAGTCGAAGATAAACCATATCTCCAACTTCAAAAGAGCGCTCAACACGCCGCTGATCAGCATACATCTTCTGCTGATTCTGTGCAATCTGTAGATTGTTCTTCAATGAGTTCAAGATATCTTGACTCTGCCGCAACAAATCTTTGGCCTGAAGGGCTTTGCTATCACCAAACACCAAATCAGCAAAGCTAGGAGCCTCATAACTGTAAAGAGCCATGAAAGGTGACATCCTTATTGACATGTGAAAAGTAGAATTATAACAATACTCGCCCATGTGAAGCCACTTCACCCAAGCTCTTTGCTGCTCCGAAACATAGTTTCTCAGGTAACCTTCCAACCACTTGTTCACTATCTCTATCTGTCCATCGGTTTGAGGGTGATAACTAGTGCTTGGAGTAAGCACTGTACCACTCATTCTGAAAACCTCTTGCCAAAAAGTGCTTAGGAACTTGCTGTCCCTATCACTCACAATGTTTTTTGGCAACCCATGTAATCTAAACACCTCATGAAAAAACAAATCTGCAACTTGGGCTGCTGAAAAAGAGCTGGCAATGACGAAGAAGTGAGCAAATTTTGTTAATCTGTCAACTACAACATAGCTAAAGTCTTTACCTTGAACCTTGGGCAACCCTGTGATGAAGTCCATTGATATGCTTTCCCATTTTTGATTGGGAATGGGAAGAGGTTGCAGAAGACCAGCTGGTAAAGTATGCTCATTCTTGTTCATCTGACAAGTGGGACACTCCTGAATGTAACGTTGAACCTCCCCTTTCAGCCCTTTCCAAGAAAATCTTTCCCTGATCTGCCTATATGTCTTGAAGAACCCTTGATGACCCGTAAGTGGAATGTCATGAAAGGTCAACAAAATCTTCTTTTTGAGCTTAGAATCAGCCACCACAAAGATTCTACCCTTGTAGTGTATCAGCCCTTCGACCACTTTGTACCTTTCGTCAAGAAAAGTACCCTCAATGATGCTGGTTGCAAACTGATTTTTGGCATAATCAGCAAGCAACATGTCCCTCCAATCAGCTGTAAGCTCACACAATGAGCTCAAATGAGGTCTCCTAGAAAGAGCATCAGCCACAATATTATTTTTTCCTTTGACATATTCGATGTCAAAATCGTAAGCTTGAAGCTTACTCACCCACTTTTGTTGCCTCTCGTTCAAATCTTTTCGATGCATGAAATGCTTGAGGCTATTGTGATCAGTCTTGACCACAAACTTGCTCCCCACCAAGTATTGTCTGAACTTAGCTAATGCCTGCATAATGGCAAGCATCTCCTTGTCGTAGATGGAGTAGGTCCTTTCAACACCTCTTAATTTTCTGCTTTCAAACACAATGGGATGTTTGTCTTGCATCAAAACAGCCCCAACTCCTTCACCGGATGCATCACACTGTAGCTCGAATGGCTTGGAGAAGTCTGGGATAGCTAAAACCGGACAAGAGCTCATGATCCCCTTAAATTTATCAAAAGTAGTTTGAGCCTTTTCTGACCAACAAAAAGCACCCTTTTTCGTGAGGTCAGTAAGAGGAGCAGCATTCTGAGAGTAGCCCTTCACAAATCTTCTGTAAAATCCACAAAGACCCAAAAATCCTTTCAGATGAGTCAAATTCTCAGGAGGTGGCCAATCAACAATTGCCTTGATCTTTTCAGGATCAACCTTCACTCCTTCAGCACTGATTATATGGCCAAGGTAAAGTAACTCCTTCATTCCAAATTCACATTTGGATTCTTTGGCAAACAAACTCTCTGATTCCAGGATGCTAAGCACTTCCTCCAAGTGCTTGAGATGTTCTTCCCATGTCTTGCTGTAGATCAGGATATCATCAAAAAATATCAATACAAACTTCCTCAACTGCTTCTGAAAGATTTTGTTCATACATGACTGGAAGGTAGCAGGAGCATTAGTCAACCCAAATGGCATGACTAGAAACTCGAAGTGGCCATAGTGACATCTAAATGCTGTCTTCTCAACATCGGATCCTCTCATCCGAATCTGGTAATAACCCGATCTCAAATCGATCTTTGAAAAGAACTTGGCTCCATGTAGCTCATCAATGAGCTCATCTATCCTCGGGATGGGATATCGATTTTTGATAGTGCTTTGATTCAAAGCACGATAGTCCACACACATGCGGATGGTACCATCCTTCTTCTTCACCAGGACAACTGCCGAAGCAAAGGGGCTCTTGCTTGGACGAATGAAGCCCATCTCCAAGAGTTCCCTAATGTTTTTCTCAATCTCGTCCTTTTGCTTCTTAGGATACCGATAAGGAGTTGTAATAACTGGTTTAGCTCCTTCCTTGAGCTCTATGACATGCTGCGAACCTCGATCAGGAGGTGGTCCAGGAGGTAAATCAGCAAACACCTTGCTCTTCTTTTTGAGTAAAGACTAAATATCAGGAGGGTAGTCTCTCTTTGTTTCAACTGGACTAACAGGAAGAATCATACACTCTGCAGCCCACTCAACTTGATCATGACGAATCAGCCTCGCCATCCTCTTGAATGACACGATCCGAGGACCACCATTGGACATTCCTCTTATCACTACATTCTTCCCTTCGGATTAAAACTTGAGCTCCATCGTTTGCAGATTTAGAGTGATCTCCCCGAGTGAACGCAGCCATTGAATGCCTAGGACAACATCCATATCTCTAATTTTGACTACATAGAAGTCATCCTTGACCTCATAGTTTCCCACTTGCATGGTCATGTTTGAGATCTTCTTGGTGCAGGTGATGTGAAAACCATCAGCAACCATAACGTTGAAGCCTTCAAACTCTTCTATTTGCAGCCCCTTCTTTGCCACCACAGCTTCGTCAATGAAGTTATGCGTTGCTCCAGTGTCAATCAAAGCAACTATGCGTTGCCCCTTAATAATCCCTCGAACTTTGAAGGATTCATTCCTTTGAAGGCTCAAAAGTTGAGCCAAAGTGCCTCCATTTCCCTTTTCATCTTCGGATTCCTCTGGGACTTTTTCCACTTCACTATCTTCAGAATCAGACTGCTGGTCTGACAAATCAGAATTACTTTCTTCAGCTGAATAGTATTCAATTTGATGAAATTTGCCTCCTTTTGGGCAAACATGATCTTGGGACCATTTTTCTCTACACCAGAAACATAACCCTTTTCTTCTGAGTTCATTAAGTGTCTCAGGATCCAACCTTGTGACATGAGGTTGATGCTGATTGAACTCCTTATGCTGAGGTCTTTTTCCTTTATCTCTTTTGTGAAATGATGGCTTGGGTTGAAACTTTGCTTTAGGAGCAGCCCACTCCATGTTTCTTGCCTTCTTCATTGCCTCTTGTAGAGAGGGTGGATCAAAAGCTTTAATCCAACCCTTGAGTGGCTCCGTCAATCCTTCACTGAATAGGATCACCAAGTGCCTCTCAGTGACTCCTGTGACCATGACTGAAAGCCTTTGAAACTCAGCTATGTAGGCATCAACTATACCATATTGCTTAAGTTGTGCCAATTCTATGAAATGCACTTCTGGATGTTTTTTCTCAAATCTCTCTATGAGCTTATTGGTAAACTCATCATAGGTAGTGATAGACCGATGACCCAAGGTGACTAGACCATGGTACCACCACTCGTGCACCACCCCATCCAGGTGTAGCATAGCGAACTTAATCGCCTCCTCCTCCTCCATGGGTCTGAGAGCTAGATAGTTGTCTAACTTCTGTATCCAGGCTCTGGCTGAACTATTGTCACTCCCATCAAAATGTGGAAGCATAACCTTGTTGATAGCTTGATGCAAATCCCCATGAACTATTGTCCTCCTTTGTTCATAATGTCTTCCTTGTCCTCTATCCTTCCTTTTATGATCCATAAAATCATTATAAGACATATCTGCCTTAATTTCATCAGGTAGAGAATCATACTCAGCGCGACCGAGTCTCAACTGTTCAACAAAGGACACATTTTCTTCTGGATCAAGATGAGGTTTTACTGGTGCCAAGAAAGTGGGTTTGAATGGCCTGGAAGAAATGTATGTGCTATTTGAAGCAGGCTGAGCAACATGTCCATTATGCTGGTTGGTGGCACTGTGTTCTCCACTATGTCCTGAATTGTTTAGTGGAGGTTGGTTCTGACCCATTCTCCCCATCATGAGAGATATCATATCCATTAAGGTATGCATCTTCCTCTCGAACCTCTTTACCGGACTTAATGATCTTTCTCTTCCTTTCCCACTATCATCTCTATTACTTCCCGACGTCCTCTCATTATCCCCCATTTCTCCTTCAGGAGAAGACTCACAATTGGCTCTTAATACCTTTGAAGCTGTCTGACCTTCTGGGGTCTGATGCCAATGAAACTGATTGGTAGCCTTCTTGTATTCTCTTGCTAAGTACCTCTGTTCTCTGTCACTCATAGAAGGTTTGTTTTCACAGGATGGCAGGATGCGTGGCTCTGATACCACTGAAATATACCAAGCCAATTTTTTCACTTTTCCAATTACAACAAGCAGAGCAATACACAATCGTTGAAGTTAGCAATTAAACCAAACGATGCGGAATTCAACTCTAACCAAGAATATACACCAGGATGGCGTGATCATATGGTCAGAGGATCTCTATGCAATGCTGATAAAGGAACTCTAACCAAGAATGCACCGGATGTCGATGAGCATATGGTCAGAGGGTCTTGATGCAATGCTGATATAAAGAACTCTAACCAAGAATGCGCCTGATGATGACGAGCATATGGTCAGAGGATCCCTACCAACTATTATGCTGAAATAACTTGACGTCAAGAATGTACTTTCCAACCCGAAGTGGAATTAGAGCTACCATATGACAGAGATGCAAAGTATTATAAAGCAAATATGAGAAGATGTATGAAGTGCTGACAGTACTACTGTTCAGCTTACAATAATTAGAGACTTCCAACCCAACTCAAATGATAGAAGTTAGCAAACTGAAATGACGGATCAGCAACTTTGAAAAACCAAACCAGCAACATAAAACCCTACAAAAATGCTCACACCTCACTCATTTCTCAACTAAATGACCTCAAATCTGATGCAATGCACTCCTATGACAATGGCAACCAAGCTACACATTATAGACCACTCTTAAACCCAAGTATTTATTTAGCATGCTTTCTAATGCACTCCAAAGAGGGGCGGCCAGCAAGAAGGGCGATTTCCTTCTAGAAAATCAGATTCTTCATAATAAATTATGTAAATTGGCACAATGGGGCGCCCAACATAGACAAAGGGAAATATGAAATACCCAGAACAAATGCCTTTTTATTTTCAGATTTATGAATGAAACTACAGATTCATCCCTGTTATCAACAACTCCAAAAAATGACATAAAATGCAAATAACTGAACTACAAACAAAACTCAAGCTACAATGCAAATCTCACTACAAAATCACTACTATCAGCAAATCTCTCCCTAGGTGCTATCTCTCAAGCACGAAGTGAGCCCAAGCTAGGAGGCATTCATTCCTCGAAGCAGTCCCAAAACCATTACGGCAGCATAACATTATCAAGATTTCGGATCCCAAATGAGAGCACTCTTCCTCTTTTTATACTTTTCCAACTGGGAGTCTCTAAAATCCTCTTGCATATGGGATAAAACATGAGAGGGAAAATAATATAATACTCTTCAATTCTTTTTCAACCTCAACCTTAAAGTCCCCTCTTTTAAAACAACATTAATATTAAATAATAATATTTAATTTACGGACTTTAAAATGGAGGCCAAGATGATGTCAGAAATCAATGATCTATAGCTCGTTGGAAAGGTCTTGACAAGACGAATCCAACCCCACTCTCAAAATCCCGTTCTGGTGCCAATCCTGAACTTACTAAAAATAGTCGTAACCCACAGGGACTAAGGAGAACAAACCCGGAAAGAAACTGCCAACCAAACCACAATCCACGAACAAAAGCAACCACCAAAACATGAAACCCCAATTTCAACCTCCGAGTAGCCTACGGGTCTCTGGAATAGGCCAACGGTCAACTGTAAAAGATCAATCTAGAAAATGGGACATTACATTAACTCCTCAGTCTATTCAATCTACTCTTCAATCTATTATGTTAACTCCCATAACTCATGAAAGGAGCTTGGACACTTGTCCTCTTCTAATTCGCGCACATTCCCTTAAGCTTCCTCAACCGTACACCTCACAGGTAATTCCTCTAGTCATGGATCTATTGACACTTGGATTTGGTCTCTCTTGAGCCTATAAAAGGACCCCTCATTCCCTCATTTTGATATCTCAAGCTTTTGCAATCTTACTCTACAGAAATCCTACCAGTGTGCCTTGGACAGAGTATCCTCATTGCATTTGCATAACCCCATTATCATCATAATCATCCAACCATATCTCCATTATCCATCATACATCCACATTAGAATTGCATTTGTAGTTTAATCTTCATTACACATTCCAATCACAACCATTATCCTATTGTCATCTTCAACAACAAGGGAGTACAACTTATGAGAGCTCAAATCATACACAAGATCAATACGAGATAGGCAACAATGGAAGCTACGAGGTAAATAAGATCTATGAAGGTAATATCTTTGTTTGTCGTATTTGCATCAGTTTCATTGAGTTATTGGATATTTAGTTGTCAATGCTATTGTTCACATTTTCCTCTAACATTCCTAGCACCCATTGTGGGGCCTAGCCTCATTTTTAATCTCTATTTTGAGTTTTTGGTCAAGTTGCAGGTGTGACAGGTTGTTTCGGCCATCCATTCTTCCAGTTCTACACATCCATGATGAAAATGATAGTCTGACGCATATAAAGATTATTTCCGCGAATCTAACCACTCTTTCAGCACATTCATTTTGTCTACGCATTCAAAACTTCTTCCTGCACATATGTTAGATCTTTCTGCGCATTTGTAATCCTACGCATCCATTTTGTCTTTCTGCGCATCCACTCATTGTTTCAGCGCATCTAATCCCTATCAGAGAATTGCATTGAATTTATAAAATCTTCGATACTAACTTTGGTTGCAGGAATATTAGTCATCAAATGGAGGCCTTTAACACAATGATCTTGCAAGTGTAGGAGATTGGTTTAGTCATTTAACTGCATCATAACTTCATCTAGATCTAATTAGGAGGAAGAAATTTGATATCTTCATGCAAATTTTCACTTAGATCTAATTATGAGAAAGAAAGTTGTATTATTGCATTACAACTTGCACATAGTCCCAACCTAGGTGGATAAAAACTGAACAAATCTTTCAAGTCAATCTTGCAATTACAAATCTCTCATCTAGCTTAAATTAAAGGAAAGTAATTTGTTTCGTCCTTTAACAACAATCTTCACATAGATTTGTTTAGGGGGGTAAAAATGAACCATCTTTTCAAAGTTTTTGCTATCTTGTCAAATGGATTGTGCTTGGTAGAATAAACACACTTAGTTTTTAACTGGGAGGATAAATAACCAGTGTACTCTATGCTTGGAAATGATGATAGGACTATGCTCTCCTCTTTTTTGGGTGACCAAAATGCCAAACTCATCATTTTATATGTGTTACCTTTAGAAGAGGCCTGCCCTTGGAATTCCGTCCTTCCAAGCGGGACAACCTCGAGCGATAACGGGCTAAAGCCAAGCCACTTCCAAGTCACTATAAATAAATTATGTTTGTGATGAAAATTGCAAACAACATGTGCTGTTGTGTTACACCGACAAATGTTTCCCCCAAAACCCCATAGAGCGTAACCTCTGCAGGCTGGGAAGCCTCCTTATTGGAGCAAATTGCCGCATGTGTAACCACTCGAACGGATGTCCATACTAAAAAGCCAATTGTTTTAGAAAGCCAAAAACCTCTATTTGTTGACACGAGAGGATAATCCTCTAGAGCCGTCCAACGTCATACACTCATTTAGTGTGGAGACAAAAAAGTTCAACTCTTTGGAGGAACTATAACTTGGTATGCATGAGAAGTGAGTGTTGTAGAGGGGAGTCGGTGCTACCAAGTTACTATATGTCACGCCTTTATGTAAGTGGCTCGAGTAAAATCCAAGTTGGAACTCAACGAAAATTGTCCTTGCCATCCTTACGATTGTACTTGCTTATTTTTTATTTATCAAAACTTGTTTCAAATAATCATGACAACATCTTGCTTGCTATGTTTTATGGCAATAACTTGAGTCAAAAACAACACTTCAAACTTCATAGCATCCTAGGAAAACGTGAAAACAAGCCAAGATTGACAAATTGAAACAAAAAAAAAGTAAAACCTCTATGCAGAGCTGCGCATTTAATACATCTTCCTACGCATTCAAATTGTTTGCTGCGCATACACTCCTTTTTGCTGCGCATTTAAGAGATATTGTTGTGCATTTAAACTCCTACGCATTTAAACAGTAGAGCTGTGCATCCAATCAACATAACTACGCTTTTGGAAAACAGACCTGCGCATGCAGAATAGCACATTCAATAAATAGAGCTGCGTATTTGATCCTTGTTTTTGCGCATTTAAACCTGCACATTCATAACAAAGAGTGCTTCTGTATAGTTTGAGAGAAAATCAAAATCAGATCCCTATACCCATTTGGACCCAGATCACACTTGGAAAGTTAGTTCAACCATTTCAAACCACCTTCATACCATTTTTCACACATCACCTTTGCATACCATTGTCTTGCTATCCGAACATGTCAAACTAAACCAAGATTTTCGTCAAGGCATTATTGAGACTCTCCCAAATTCAAACAAAAAACTAATTAGTTTCATATCAAGATTCCAATCATGCTTCACATCGAAACTATACTTGTGTTATCTTGATAGAAGAATAGTCTACATCAAATAGCGGTGATCAACCATCCCTATTTTGACTACCTTTTAGCTCAAGAACACCTTGTTTGGACAAATAGAGTCAATAGAAAACCTTAGCAAAATTTTACCAAAACCATATCCAACCAAATCATTTTCATACCAAAACATCAAACGAAATCCACCAAGTCTCACAATCCAACTTCTCTCGCATCCAAAAATTGCATGGTTCAAACTAGATCTCAATCTAAACAAAAGCAAAAAATGGGTTCCCTTCACAATAGTGGGCATAATTCTGATGACGAGGAAGTTAGTCAAGAGGAAATCCTTAAACAACTTCAAGATTCAAAATTTCTAAGGATGATGGATAGGGTAGTTGCCACAGATCCTCATAAATATTTTCTCATGCTAGCTCAACAAGGAGCTAAGTTACCCTCAAATTTTGATCTCTCAACTCTAAGAGAGAACAATTCCTCAAATGAAGCTGAGTCTTCGAAAGATGGCTCCAAAATTGACAAAACTGACAAAGATGGTTCTAAAACGGAAAAGGCTAAGGATACACCCAATCCCTTGGACACATTAACAACACAAATCCAAGCCTTGCAAAAATAGTCGATGGACATCCAAAGTGGGATTGCAACAAAACATTACTCCCTTGAGGATATTTCACCATATCCCTTTGATAAATCTTTGCTCATGATCTCTTTTCCCTCAAGGTTTGAGGTTCCAAAATTTGATAAGTATCAAGGAAAAGGTGATCCAAGAGATCATATAAGGGAATTTAGTGCAGCATGCCTAGAAGTCACACACAACGAAACATATCTTATGTGACTATTCCCACGAAGCTTAAGAGGCCAAGCAATGGAATGGTTCTCCCACCTACCTCCCGACATCCGCACTTTTGATGAGATAGTGGATAAATTTGTAACACATTTCTCATACAATGTCGAACATGAAATCTCCAGGTTAGACCTTTGTAATAACAAGCAAAAGGGGGGAGAATCTTTTGCCTCTTTCCTGCAAAGATGGAGACAACTTGCAAACAAGTGTCCCTACCACATACCGGAGAAACAGATGATAGAAATGTTTGTTCACAACCTAACCACAGAACTAAGTTATCAAATCCAAATAGAATGCCCAACCACATTTAGTAAGGTCATTGAAATGGGGCTACTCATCGAGAAAGCCTTGATAACAAGGGGCAAATTAAACTATACAAAGACACCCCTAGCTCTAACAACAATACGGACAAGTCATGATTTTGGACCAAGAACAAACCCGTTGTAAATGATGGTGTGGTAGATGCTAAAAATGTGGTGCAAAAGCAACCAATCTTCAATTTATCAAACACCGCAAAACAATACACCACCCAACAAGCCTCAAAGTAATGAGCAAAGACCTACCAACTTTCCTCCAAGGAGAAAGTTCACACCACTCGGAGAGTCTCTCGAATCCGCCCTTAGGAAGTTAATAAGGGGCAACCTCATAACACTTATGTCGATGCGTGATTATGAACCAAAATTTATACCCGCTTGGTGGAGTGATTCCAACTTTTGTGAATATCACCGAAACAAAAGGACATAAAACAAATGATTGTCAAGCGCTAAAACATGTCGTTCAAGACCTCATTTATCAAAAAGTAATAAAAATTGAAGGGCATACCACTAATTAAGAGCATATAGCATTCAAAAATCCTCTTCCACACTATGAGAAATGAGGAACATCCAATCAAAACAACAACGGTGTTGACAAAGCAAACTATAATAATGTTTCTTACGAGTACACCATCAATCATATCTCACACAGTGATTCACACATCGATGTAATCACTATCAATAATAATCCTGACTGTAATGTGACCACTCGTCATGGAAACATTACTCTACAAGGAGCTCCACCCAAGTCATCATCCACATCAAACCAATACAACATCCTTGATCAACTCCATAAAACCCCCGCACACATATCCATTTTGGAGTTATTGCATCTATCCCCTTCTCATAAAGCCATCTTAGAGAAGGCCCTCTTAGAAATGACTGTTCCCACAAACCTTGCTCAAGAGCAATTCTAAGCTATGGTAGGTCATCTAACAACACCACATTTTCTATCTTTCACAGAGAAAGATGATATGTCCATCAACCAACCACACAATGCATCCCTCCACATTGAGGCCCAAATCCACAAACACCAAATAAAAAGGGTCCTAATAGATGGAGGTGCTGGTTTAAATATGTGCACGTTAAAGTTAATCCTTGCATTGGGGTTTTCACAAAATGTTGTTGATCCTAAAAATAAAATAACTATCAAGGCATATGACGAAGAAGAGAGAACTTCCAAAGGAACTGTGATCTTGCCAATACGGGTTGGACCGATAGAGAGAGATGTTGTGTGCCAAGTTCTAGACATGGAGCTAGCATATAACATTCTTCTAGGTAGACCTTGGATCCATGCAATGAAGGTTGTTCCATCAACATACCATCAATATATCAAGTTCCCGCACAATAGACAAGAAATTACCATACAAGGGGACCCTAATCCATTCCAATATTACAACAACATCCAATCAAAACCATAAGTTGTAATCCCTACCAATCAAGCAGCTTCCTTTTCTTCACACCATGTGGATCCAAGTTATCTAGCTTCTACCTCCAAAACATCATAGCTTAAAGTCAAAGTCAAGGACAAGGGAGTGGGAGAATATGTCATTAAACAATATTTCTGTCTAGTACAGCTGCCTATATCACCAAAATCCTATGGAAAGCCATTACTGAACAAGGCCAAGACA
Organism: Cunninghamia lanceolata; assembly: GCA_027924645.1. Classification (NCBI taxonomy): domain Eukaryota; kingdom Viridiplantae; phylum Streptophyta; class Pinopsida; order Cupressales; family Cupressaceae; genus Cunninghamia; species Cunninghamia lanceolata. Next base: position 21,609,657 of record BSBN01000239.1, read on the forward strand.
TTAAAAACTTCTAAGGGTCCTTTCATTATATGGGGAAACTTATCAGATGAGAGTGATGAAAAAGATCTCTTATAGTGGCTTTACAAATATGAAGGTAGTGAAACCACACCAAATGATCATCAAGCTGGGCTACCCACAACACAATATGGTCAAGGGTTTTCTATTTTACAAAGGATGGGATATGAAGGACATGGTCCCATAGGATTAAGGAAAGATGGTATCATAGAACCAATTCAACCCTCTACTTCCATATCCCGAGACACTACTAGGTTGGGATACAAGGGTAAAGAGAAGATCAAAGATAAGGAGAAACTCCAAGCAAAAGACAAACAAGCAGTTACCACTTACTTCATAGAACAACTTCACCGACTACAAGAATGGAGTGAGACAGATTCCAATGAGTATGAATGGGACAGCCTCTCAAAAATGTCTTGGGAAAAAAAAGAGATTGACGTGGTTCAACAATATAGCTCTACTCATACGACGCATGAGGGACAAAGCTCTAGGGCTAGATCACTAGAATTTGCTCCGCAATATGACGAACGTGAACTTCGTGAAGAGAGTACGATATCACACTTGACGAACCAACTTGAGGAGAGTACCATAATAGACCTTGTCAATACCTCTACCTATTCAAATGACTCCTCCATTCTAACCATCACACCCTTGAATCAGACCAACCAGATGATCTATTGCCCCTAGTGTATCCTGAATTGATAGACTAGGATTTGTAGGACACCACCCCTGAACTAGATACATTCCAAAATGATGACGCTATCATCAATTATCTAGAGCTTAGGGACCATTTACCCACAGGGGACCACAAGGCTGGCTTCACCATCAAACTTAATGACGTGGCATACTTTGGAGAGAGTGCCAATCCTTTCAGTCAAAAAAATATAAAAATAAAAAGTAGATCTAACAGTGAAAACTACTCCGCGATAGTGTTAGATCAGGAAAAAGTAAAAAGAAAAGACACATCTGACGGTGAAAACCTCTCTGAGGCACCAACAGATGAAGGGATTGACACTCTCCCCTACCATGCTCATCAGGAGAGATCTTCAATATTGATTGAACCAGCTCAACCAATAAACATTAGCACAGAAGAGTACCCAAGGACAATCCATATGGCACAATTATTATTTGCACAAGAAAAGCCAGAATTCCCCAAATTTTTCAAGTGGAAACAAATTAACTTTGCTTGGTCATATGCGGATATGCCAGGACTGGATCCAAACGTTATAATGCATCATCTTTCACTAGCTCCAAGAGCTAAGCCAGTTAAACAGAAACTAAGAAAAATGCACCCACATATAGCATTAATGGTCAAAGAGGAACTAAAGAAACTACTAGATGTGGGGTTCATCAGAGCCATTGATTATCCAGAATGGGTTTCTAACATTGCATCTATTTCCAAACCTGACGGGAGGATAAGAATTTGCAATAACTTCAGAGATCTAAACAAGGCTTCTCCAAAAGATGACTTTCCTTTGCCAAACATAGATATCATTTTCGATCTAACGACAAGACACACCATGTTGTCATTAATGGATGGGTTCTCCAGCTATAACCAAATCAAAATAGCATCAGAGGATTAGCACAAAACAACATTCACATGTCCATTGGGTACCTATTGTTGGTGCGTCATGCCATTGTACTAAAGAATGCAAGGGTAACATATCAATGAGAAATGACTACAATCTTTCATGACATGATGCACACCATCATGGAAGATTATGTAGATGACATCCTAGCCAAGTCACTCACCAGAGAAGGACATCTACCAGTCTTGGACAAAACCTTCTCGAGACTAGAGCAATTTAATGTACAGTTAAATCCAAAAAAGTGTGTTTTCAGAGTCACATCTGGTAAACTCCTTGGATATATCGTATCAACTAATGGAATAGAGGTGGACCCAGACAAGGTAAAAGGAATCATGGAAATGTCACCACCTAAGAATCTAAGTCAGTTGCAGTCTCTACAAGGAAAGTTGCAGTCCATCAGAAGGTTTATCTCTCAACTAGCATATAAGTGTCATCCATTCACACATCTCCTACACAAAAATGTTCCATTCAAATGGGATGAAAGGTGTGAGCAAGCATTTCAGCATCTAAAGGAGTATCTAATGAACCCACCAATCTTGATGCCACTGATTCAGGGCAAGCCGTTGCTACTCTACATATCAGCTACACCCACAGCTCTTGGAGCTCTGCTAGCCCAACAAAACCACAGAGGAAAGGAACAAGCAATCTACTACATCAGCAAGGCACTAGTAGGTTACGAACTGCAGTATACACCAATTGAAAGGGCATGCCTTACAATTGTCTTTGCTCACAAAAGTGGAGACACTACATGCTCTCACACTATATCAAGCTAGTGGCAAAGATCAATCCATTAAAATACCTACTCAGCAAAGCTACCCAAACAGGTAGAATATCTAAATGGGTCATGATACTCAGTGAATTTGATATTGAGTATGTAGATAGAAGAGCAATAAAGGGGTAGGTCATTGCAAATCAGCTGGCGGATGCACCTTTGATAGATGACAACCCATTAAGCTTTGAATTTCCAGATGAGTCTATCTTCAACATCACTACCACAACCTAGAAACTTTACTTTGATGAGTCATATACTCAACATGGATTTGGAGTAGGAATCTTGTTGGTAATGCCACATGACGATACAATCCCTAAATCATACAGACTTATGTTTCCATGTACCAACAATGTCGCCGAGTATGAAGCACAGGTTATCGGCATAAAGATGGCAGTAGATTAGAAGGTCAAGGAACTTCATGTGTACGGGGACTCACATCATTAATCAAGTAAATGACGATTATCAAACTAAAGATGAGAATCTAATACCATACAAGCGTATGGTGGATGATTTCAAATGGTAGTTTGTTGTGATATCCTTTGAGCAGATACCAAGATTGGAAAACAAAGCAGCAGATGCAATGGCTACTATTGCATCCCTTCTTGACATACTAAAAATCATTCTCGTTATGAGTTTTTGGTGGAGCCAGCCCCCTATCCTGCTTATGAAATCCCAGAAACCAACACCATTTACCACATCATAGGGTCCAATTCTTCCTTATATGGCAAAGTTTACACCTATCTAAAAAAGAATATCCTACCACCTGACCTATCACACAATCAAAAACAAACATTTATATACCAAGCATCTCGATATACCATCATTGCAAACACCCTGTATCAACGAGGTTTAGATGGTACTCTCCTTAGGTGTTTGGATAGTGAGGAATATCAGACCGCTCTGAGTGAAGTACATGAAGGAATATGCAGGACACACTCTAGTGGTCCTACCTTGGTGAAGAAGCTCATGTGTCTCAGATACTATTGGCCAACCATGGAAAGAGACTCCTATCATTTTGTGAAGAGATGTACTAAATGCCAAATCCACGAGAACCTCATACATGCACCAGCACAGGAGTTGCAACCTTTAACAACACCTTGGCCCTTCTGCTAATGGGGACTTGATCTAGTAGGCAAGATTCACCCTTCATCCTCCAACTGACACAAATTCATTATCACAGCCACCGAGTATTTCACAAAGTGGATCGAAGCCATTCCATTAACCAATGTCACAAGGAAACAAATCTCTTCTTTTATCCTTAACTACGTCATATGCAGATACGGTATTCCATTATCCATTGTCACGGATAATGGGTGACCTTTCAAGAATTAGGATGTGAAAGAACTCTGTGATAAATTCCACATTCAACATCACTTCTCCACTCCATACTACTTGCAAGGTAACGGCCAGGATGAGGCATCGAACAAAACTATCCTGAAGATACTAAAGAGACTGTTGATGAGGCTAGTCATGACTGGCATATGCAATTGAACCCTGCTCTGTGGGCCTACAGAACCAGTATACGCACTCCCACAGGTGCAACACCATACGCCCTCATCTATGTCTTTGAAGCCATCTTGCCTATAGAAGTTGAATTACCTTCCCTCAGGGTGTCATTAAAGGGTCTCATAAATGATGAAGAATACAAAGTATCAAGACTCCAGGAGCTAGAGCTGCTAGAAGAATGAAGACAACATGCCTTCAACCTTCTTAAGGCATACCAGCAGAGAATGTCAAGAAGTTATAATCACAGGGTCAAGCCACGAGTCTTCCAGGCGGGGGACTTAGTTCTAAGAGAGAATCCAAGAAATCAACAAGATAGAGAGAAAAAGGGAAAATTTGAACCCAATTGGTTGGGTCCCTATGTCATAGTTGTTGCCTATGGATCAAGCGCTTATCAACTATCAACATCAGAAGGTGAATTGTTGGATGATCCCATCAATAGCATGCATCTTCGCAAGTTCTACACCCAAAACCCCAATGCAAGTGAGTTAAAAATAACAAAAAAAATCCAAAAAAATAGAAAAATAACAAAAAAAAGAAAAATAACAAAAAAATCAAAAAAATTTGAAAAAAAACAAAAATAATCGTCCTCTAGTGAAAACCTAGTAAACAGGCGCCTTGGATAGATACCATGATGAAAACCTGGCAAACAGGCATCATGTGTATTTTAGCTATCGTGCAAATAAAAGCAAGTGGTGAAAACTTAGAAATAGGCACCATTTGTGATAAATCACCTCCTCCATCTTTTCGGACCTTGTTCCTCATCCATCCCTCCTAACCGCATCTACCCAATCACATCAAGATACCTACCATGCTTGTTGTTCGCTCGTCCTTATCACCTTATCCCACCAGGCTGTCGATCCAAACTTGCGTCCATCTTGTCATCCATCCTTAACCAATCCATTGAACCGTTGTCAAACTACGTCACCTCTGAGCTATCACGTAGGCAAGGCCATCTTTGATAAGCCCCCGAGGCTTCCCATCCATTCCATCCCATAACACCCATCCTTTTGTCCATCTGAATCCACACCATTTCCCATTGCCTAGGTCCTAGGTCCACAAAGTCCACACCCCGAACTACGTTGCCTTTGCATTGTCGCGTAGGCAAGGCCATCATCGATGAGCCCCTAAGGCACCAGGCCAATCCCTCAGGGCCCATTTTTGCGTGTCTGTTGTCATTTCACCCATAATAAATTGACCCTTTGCTTGACTGGGGGCAAATCCTCGGCCTAGTTAGGGAATTGGATTTTTGAATGCTACAACTCAGAGGATAACAAACCGGATCATGGTTTTATCACTAGACAACAAGTAGTGCAACATGCAAGCTTTAAACATCATCTTGACAAATAGACATCAAACAAAACCTGACAACACCAACCTGCCTAAACTATCAAACATGACTCTATTAGTTATTGCAAGAAAAATATATCTATGGCAAGAAGGTTTTTAATGGTTGTTTAAGTCTTATATCATGATTTTTGTTATTATGTCTTTTTATGCTACTCAAGGATGTCAAAAACTAGAGGAGCTATGATGGGGGCATAAACATTTTCTTTGTTTGTTGTTTGTGGGTTTATCTTTAGTAATGTGAATCCTTGTTTAACGACATGATCAACATAATGATCATCGAGGACATCAAAGGTCTAAACATGAAATAGGTGTAACCCTTGTCTGTTGACACGCAAGAAATACTCAGGTCATCTTGGTTCAATTATACTTAGATGCTTGTATTAACTTGCTAAATCAAAATCCATGTAAGTAATACTCAGGTCATCATGGTTTAATTATACCTAGATGCTTGTATTTTCTTACAACATTTTAAAAGCTCAATGATGAAACAAAGTACTTCAAAAACTTGTACAAGAAGATGACAAGATCCACATCCATACATATCAAATTGCATTTCATCCTTGTCAAAAATTCCAAGTGTCGAAAGAACCATTTATCCATTTATCTGTTGAATAATAAAAAAAATTCACAGCCCATACACAGCCAAGAATGCAGCAGAAACAACAAACACAGGCATGCAACAAGAACAGAAACCACTACACATGATTTACCCTAGAAAACCCCAAACTGGGGAAAAAACTAGCAATGAAGATCTTCATATTAACCCTCAGCCCCAACTTGGTTGAGCCTAGAGGCTTCAACCAGCCACACTTATAATGGAGTCATGAAGCCATTAAATAGGCTTCCATACATGCAAAGCCATGAACTCCAAAACCATGGACCAATACCACTAGCACAAAACCATGTGCTCAAGACCACTTATGGTTAATCCACTAACTCTGTTGGTAATCATTTATGTTTGGGGTTTTAAGCCAAGCCCCTTCCCAAAAATCCAAAAAATTCTCTGTCTTTCGGCCTTTGCAGTTGTAAAAAATGCAAAAAATCAGTTAAGGTGCAGGTCTTTGTATATATAAGGGTGTTTGTATATACATGCAGGTAAAATTGTGCATTGGCAGGTTAGAAAACTCTATAGCCCTTTGAAAAAATAAGTTAGATGCGTTTCTAAATGCATATCGGGCTACATTTTTAGTGTCTGTGAATGTTTCTAACAGTGGTTGAGAGGGTTTCATTTTACCAGTGCCGCAGGATCCGCCAAGCGTCAAGCCCTGGTTTAAGCTGCGCTTTTGCTTTTGAATGATAACTCTAACACGGAGTGTGCCATGTAGCAGAATTTGTTTCTATTTTGTTTTAAGTTACTTGCTGCCGAAGGCGCCACGTGTCATCAGCGGGGGCACTCCCTAAAAGTTGCATTGTGTCCGCGGAAGGCGCCATGTGTCTCTAGTTGTAACTGCAGAGCTCGCCAAGTGGCAACTTCCGCGTTATGGGTCATATTTGTTTCGGTGCTAAGTGAAGACGGGGGTGGGTCCCAGTGAAGAGTCTTAGGTGCTGCAGATCGTGTCATGTGGAATAAGTGTCTCTGACACAATTCTAAGTTGTGACCCCGCAGAAGGCACCACGTGTCAACAGTGGAGGCATAGTTAACAAGTTTCATTGTGTCTGCGGAAGGCGCCACATGTATCTTATGATGGCCATGGAAGGCGCCACGTGTCTGTTTCCGTGTATCTCTCTATGTACCATGCGATGCAAGGTAGTGGATGGTAGTGGGCCACAGTTAAGTAGCGCAGAACCCACCAAGTGTCAGCTTCCACGGGAGTTTCAAAATACTTCTTAATGATTCTTCAATGTTGCAGAGCCTGACATGTGTCAGCTTCCGCATGAGTTTCAACAAGGGTCTTTGTGTTTCAAGAGATGCTGCGGAAGTCGCCACGTGTCATCGGCAGTTGTGCGTGCGGAGGATGCCCCCTGTTCCTGTTTTCTCCTTATGAAAGCTAGCTAGCGAGAGTTTGTGGGCCCCAGTTCTAATGTGTCTCATGTTTCAAATGCTGCGGGTTGTGACAGTTGTCACCTACGGAGGCCACTTAAGTATGGAGACACAGTTTTGTAAAGTGCTGCGGAGCCCGACACGTGTCAGCTTCTGTGTGAGTTTAGAAAAGGGTTTTTTTGTTTCAAGAAGAGTGCGGAAGCTGCCACCTGTCCCGATAGTCGATGCTGCAGAAGCTGCCACCTGTCCCTTTTTGAAAGGCAAAATGGAGGAAGCGATAAGCCAACGATAGAAACATGAGGTGCCTATGTGGCATGATCTGGTTGGCTGGTGACTTAGTCAACATTTTTGAGGCCGTTGATTTCAGCGACGGGGGTAGATCGACGGCCATGTTTTGAACCTGCAATGATGGATTTTTCCTAAGTATCTGCGGCCATTTTTGGGCGGGAAAACTCCAGTTGCGTCCGCTGCTGCATGCTGAGAGAGATGCGGGTAGCTGAAGCAGTAATGGCAGAGTTGCAGCGGTATGGGTCGATGATGGACGTGTCAACCACCCGAATTGAAGATGAAAGTCCCTGGGTGGCGGTGCAGATCCCGATCTCACCTGCTTTGTCCTCTGTTTTCCATCTGCAATATTGATGATTTTGAGCGCCATTTTTTAATACATTGTATCTGGCAGAATTTTGATCTTCCCTTGTAATTAATTCATTGAGTACACAGTTTTGCTATAAAAGGCAGACTGTGTCACTCATTTTGGTTGTTGAACACTAGACAAATTTTGGTGTTGTGACATAATACAACTTCATTGGTGGCCATGTATTGGATGTCTTGTGAGTTTATGAGTCTCATGTTGTATGCCTCATGCATAAATTTACTGGTTTCATGTTGATTTAAATGAGTAATGTTGTATTGCATGTGTTTTGTTATCTATCTCCAAACTGAGTATGTTCTTCTTTTGAATCTGAGCATCTAAGGGGTGTCTATGATTCTAGAATATAGGTTTACTGTGTTGAATGTTTGATCTCTAACTTCCACTCAAGGAGTAGATTAAAATGTTTTAGATCATGTGTTGGGAAGAATGTATTGCAGTGAGGATATCTGTAAGCAGAGATAATTGAATACTCAGTCTTGGGCAGTATCTATAAGGCAGGCGCTAAATAAACCCCCTTGAAACCCAGTCTTTGGTATATATTTATGCTGACCATTCACATGTGTATGTCTATTAACTCTGAGCCTTGGATAGGCACCGATCCAGTCCTATATTGAGGTCACAACCAAAGTCCTAGTTTTGCATCCAAACATAAAATCAAACTCAAACTTCATATACAAACCTTTAGGACTTTAGAAGTGGTTTTAGGACCCAAAATCCTCTGTCTACAACTGAATATAGGCCCAAAGCTAGCCTCTTTGCACTTATCTCACAGTTTTGGTCTGCATAATAGAGGATTAATCTGCTTTGTGTCAACATCCCAGTCTTTTCACAGTTGCATTTCATGGATGTTGAGTAGGGAATACCCCGCTTGGTTCTGCAGAGCCTAAAGAAGAAGAGGAGATATTTATAGAGTCTATCTCCTATATTGTTGGCCCCTGGCCTGGGAATCCTGTTGATTAATGATGGCTACTTTGTAGGAATAACTAGGAGTAAGCATCCAGTCTAGGAAAATAACCAACAGAAATTGGCGACTCTATTGGGGAGGTGAAGTGAAAGTATTATCTTTTCATCCCTGGTAAATTATTGCCCATCTGAGTCGCAACAGAAATTGGTGACTCTGCTGGGGATGTGATTTAGAAGTCTTATTTTGTGTCATCCCTAATATATTCTTGACCCATCCAAGTCACCAACAGAAATTGGCAACTCTGTTGGGGAGAGAGAGAGTCAAGCGATTTGAAGGCTGGAAAATCTAGTTTCTAGTGAAGTTGTTGCAGCAGGATCCAAAATGACCATGCGGTGCTCTGTTGGCGTGGTGAATCCAGAAAACAAAATGGCCTTGTTGATATATTGTCCTCTCTGTGAGAGGTGGCGACTCTGTTGATTGAACCTATCAGTGTTGCAACATATTTCCAGGTATTTCATCTTTTAAAAATGATGAGTTTAGAACAACAATCCTGGTTGTGCTCTCAAAGAAAACCATTTTTTATTGAGAGATATAAAGCCCTAGATTTCACAGGAATATGTGGTTACCCAAATGCTATTCCAAATAAAATTAGAAAATGTTGCCAAAATATAGCGGATCAGATTCTGAATCGGCAAACAAACATCTGCAGAAATTTTCTAATTTGATAGAAGATTATAAGGTAGAGGATGAAGATGTAGTAATGAGACTTTTTGTTCAGTCATTGGATGATGATGCTAGGATATGGTTTTCAGACCTGCCTGTTTGTTCAGTTTCTTCATGGATAGATTTAGAAATTGCATTCCTAGAGCAGTTTGGTGAAAGATTTGATTTCGCCTCATTGATCATACACTTCATGAATATTCAAAAGGAAGATGAGGAGCTAGTTCCAGCCTTTAATCTTAGATTTATTAAGTTCCTCAAGCAGATCCCTGAATATGAGACCCAATAATGCATTGTGCTTAGCAATTTATTTGGCTGCATTTGATGAAGAAATGAGTTATTTATTAAGAGATAAAGAACCAGCCACACTTCACCAGGCTTACCAATTTGCTATGGATATAGAAAACAATGAGAAATATGGAATGCCAGTAGGTTTCATGGCTGCAAGTTGTCAAAACAATTATAAAAGTGAATGTATTTCTGCTTTTCCACAATGTTCATTAAAGGATGTTTTTGCAGAGGGAAATATAATTCAGAATAATGTGTGCAGCCATGATTTGATGCATGAAGAAAGTGTTGTAGAAAATGTAGGCACATCTTGTAATGGTGAAGACAAAGACTGTTATCAACCTCTAGAAGACAAGCCTGCAGACACAAGATGCCCTCCAATTAATGAAATGAAAGACATACATGAGGTTGTGTCCTGCAGCAGTATGCACATCCCAGTTACGCCTAATTATTTGTGTGAGATGGATATGCAGAGATTCACTCTAAATGAAGAGGATGTTGTTTCAAGGGACAACAGTGAATGTATTAGTGATTGTCAGCATTCAGATGCATATGTGAGCCTTTCAGATGATGAAATATATATGGATGCTGAATATGAGTGTTTCCTTGAAGATTCTGATCACCTTCACAGTGCAAAGGTTGGAAATTTTGTTTTTGATTATCAAGGCATTGGTGAAGAGGAAAAACAGGGTCACTATTCAGAGGTGAATGGAGAGGTTGCAGATGTGTGTGCTCATACAGTTGGGGATAGTGTTGTTTGTAGTGGTAACTATGATGCTTTCAGAATAGGGCTGCATTCTGAGTTATTGATGCCTTCTTTTGAGACATTCCAGGTGGACATAAATGATAAAATTGCTGAACACAATGATGATGAATATCTGCATGTCTATAAAGATAAATTTGATTATGAGATGTTGCTTGTGCCTGAATATTGCATGTTTGATACAGAGGAGCTTTTATTTTTTGAAGAAAGGCAAAGTTCTGATGTGGATTCATTTGTTTCATGTGAGTATGTCATTCTTCCAAGCAACATCAGTGACTCATATGATGATGACATTCTACAACTCATGATAATGTATGTTGATGAGGCTCGTAGATTTGTCAATGAAAAAGAAAGAGCAATAGCATAAATAATTGCAATACTGGGTGTTGCAGACAGTTAAAAGTTTTCAGGCTTCATTTGAAGAAATCAAATGAGAATCGAGTATTTGTCAAAGAAAAATTCTGGTCTTTCCTTTTTGGTGGCCCTGGGCTGCCAAGTTTATTTTAATAATGTGCTTTTTGATGCAGGCTGGTGCAGTGTTCGACTCTGTGCCCAATGGATAAGGGACTGGTCTGCATCCTAGAGATCTGAAGTTCTCGCCATGCCTGCAAGAGGCATGCATCCCCAATCGGAGCCTGTTGGTAATCATTTATGTTTGGGGTTTTAATCCAGGCCCCTTCCCAAAAATCCAGAAAATTATGTGTCTTTCGGCCTCTACAGTTGTAAAAAATGCAAAAAATTAGTTAAGGTGCAGGTGTCTTTGTATATACAAGGGTGTTTGTATATACATGCAGGTAAAATTGTGCATTGGCGGGTTAGAAAACTCTATAGCCCTTTGAAAAAATGAGTTAGATGCGTTTCTGAATGCATATCGGGCTACAGTGCCATGGGATCCGCCAAGTGTCAAGCCCGGTTTAAGCCGCGCTTTTGCTTTTGAATGATAACTCTAACGCGGAGTGTGCCATGTAGCAGAAGTTGTTTTTATTTTGTTTTAAGTTACTTGCTGCGGAAGGCGCCACGTGTCATCAGCGGGGGCACTCCCTAAAAGTTTCATTGTGTCCGCAGAAGGTGCCATGTGTCTCTAGTTGTAACTGCGGAGCTCGCCAAGTGGCAACTTCCGCATTATGGGTCATATTTGTTTCGGTGCTAAGTGAAGATAGGGGTGGGTCCCAGTGAAGAGTCTTAGGTGTTGCGGATCGTGCCATGTGGAATAAGTGTCTCCGACACAGTTCTAAGTTGTGACCCCGCGGAAGGTGCCACGTGTCAACAGTGGAGGCATAGTTAACAAGTTTCATTGTGTCTACGGAAGGCGCCACGTGTATCTTATGATGGGCATGGAAGGTGCCACGTGTCTGCTTCCGTGTATCTCTCTATGTACCCTGTGATGCAAGGTAGTGGATGGTAGTGGGCCACAGTTAAGTAGCACGGAACCCGCCAAGTGTCAGCTTCTGCGGGAGTTTTAAAATGCTTCTTAATGTTTCTTCAATGTTGCAGAGCCCGACATGCGTCAGCGTCCACATGAGTTTCAAGAAGGGTCTTTGTGTTTCAAGAGATGCTGCGGAAGTTGCCACGTGTCATCGGCGATTGTGCGCGCAGAGGATGCCACCTGTTCCTATTTTCCCCTTATGAAAGCTAGCTAGCGAGAGTTTGTGGGCCCCAGTTCTAATGTGTCTCATGTTTCAAATGCTGCGGGTTGTGACAGTTGTCACCTGTGAAGGCCACTTAAGTATGGAGACACAGTTTGTACAGTGTTGCAGAGCCCGACATGTGTCAGCTTTTGCGTGAGTTTAGAAAAGGGTCTTTGTGTTTTAAGAAGAGTGCAGAAGCTGCCACCTATCCCGATAGTTGATGCTGCGGAAGCCGCCACCTGTCCCTTTTTGAAAGGCAAAATGGAGGAAGCGATAAGCCATCGATAGAAACATGAGGTGCCTACGTGGCATGATCTGGTTGGCTGGCGACTTAGTCAACGTTTTTGGGGCCGTTGATTTCAGTGGCGGGGGTAGATCGACGACCATGTTTTAAACTTGCAACGATGGATTTTTCCTAAGTATCTGCGGCCATTTTTGGGTGGGAAAACTCCAGTTGCATCCGCTATTGCATGCTGAGAGAGATACGGGTAGCTGAAGCAGTAATGGCAGAGTTGCAGCAGTATGGGTCGATGATGGAAGGGTCAACCACCCGAATTGAAGATGAAAGTCCCTGGGCGGCGGTGTAGATCCTGATCTCACTTGCTTTGTCCTCTGTTTCCCATCTGCAGCATTGATGATTTTGAGCATCATTTTTTAATACATTGTATCTGGCAAAATTTTGATCTTCCCTTGTAATTAATTCGTTGAGTACATGGTTTTGCTATAAAAGGCAGACTGTGTCACTCATTTTGGTTGTTGAAAATTGGACGAATTTTGGTGCTGTGACACAATACAACTTCATTGGTGGCCCTGTACTGGATGTCTTGTGAGTTTATGAGTCTCATGTTGTATGTCTCATGCATAAATTTACTGGTTTCATGTTGATTTAAATGAGTAATGTTGTATTGCATGAGTTCTGTTATCTGTCTCCAAACTGAGTATGTTCTTCTTTTGAATCTGAGCATCTAAGGGGTGTCTATGATTCTAGAATATAGGTTTACTGTGTTGAATGCTTGATCTCTAACTTCCACGCAAGGAGTAGATTAAAATGTTTTGGATCATGTGTTGGGAAGAATGTATTGCAATGAGGATATCTGTAAGTAGAGATAACTGAATACTCATTCTTGGGCAGTATCTGTAAGGCAGGTGCTAAATAAACCCCCTTGAAACCTAGTCTTTGGTATATATTTATGTTGACCATTCACATGTGTATGTCTACTGACTCCGAGCCCTGGATAGGCACCGATCCAGTCCTGTATTGAGGTCACAACCAAAGTCCTAGTTTTGTATCCAAACATAAAATCAAACTCAAAGTTCATATACAAACCTTTAGAACTTTAGAAGCGGTTTTAGGACCCAAAATCCTCTGTCTACAACTGAATATAGGCCCAAAGCTAGCCCCTTTGCACTTATCTCATAGTTTTGGTCTGCATAATAGAGGATTAATCTGCTTTGTGTCAACATCCCAGTCTTTTCACAGTTACATTTCATGGATGTTGAGTAGGGAATACCCCCTTGGTTCTGTAGAGCCTAAAGAAGAAGAGGAGATATTTATAGAGTCCATCTCCTATACTGTTGGCCCCTGGCCCAAGAATCCTGTTGATCAATGATGGCTACTTTGTAGGGATAATTGGGAGTAAGCATCTAGTTTGGGAAAATAACCAACAAACTCTAACCCAAGAGCTAGTTTAACCCAACAATCTCCCTTTTAAACTTGGTCTTGGGGTTAGCACCAAACCCCCCTTTCACAAGCACCAAGTGCAATGCCCTCTCTATCATTTCAGGGATCAAGCAAGCCATACCAGGTCTTATAGCCATCAACGCATATACATGTATTAAATTTACAACTCCATTACAAATATTTTTGTTCTTGCTACAACAAGCCTTGGACCTGTAGCACCTTACATGCAGCAACTGGATACATCGACGTTTAGTTTTACCATGCAACATGCCTATAGCAGCAACCACGACCAATCTTGCACAGACCTACACTGAGACACACACTCAAACCTTCTGTTTCAACAAGAATACCAGATCAAAAAATAAATGTTGCCTTATCTCCACACATTGTAAGCCTGCATTATATACATTAAATTCTTCTAAGTTGCGACATCATCAATTTCCAGTGGCTTTGATACCAGTTGTTGAACAATAAAAAAAATCGTAGCCCATACATAGCCAAGAATGCAGCAGAAACAACAAACACAGGCATGCAACAAGAACAGAAACCAGTACACATGATTTACCTTGGAAAACCCCAAACTGAGGAAAAAACTAGCAATGAATATCTTCAGATTAACCCTCAGCCCCAACTTGGCTGAGCTTGGAGGCTTCAACCAACCACACTTACAATGGAGTCATGAAGCCATTAAATAGGCTTCCATACATGCAAAACCATGGGCTCAAAACCATGAGCTCCAAAACCATGGACTAATACAACTAGCACAAAACCATGTGCTCAAGACCACTTATGGTTAATCCACTAACTCTAACCCAAGAGCTAGTTTAACCCAACATTATCCAAGTTCTTAAGTCCAATTCTTCTAAGTGTTCTTTTATTTTATGATTCAGTATACTTGGACAACAAAAACAATTCATAAAACATATTGCATGTCATAAATAGGTGTGTACATCATTAGTTCATTATCATTTAGGTGCATTAGTGGCCTTAAACATTTAAATCATGATAGTTATGTCATTTGTCCACATAGATTGCATAACATTTCACATGAAAAATCTACAAAAAACATAGATATCACGATGTTTGCATATTAGATCATCATCCGTACATAAAGCAAATAAACCATTATATGTTGCATTTTCAGTATCACCACAACATGCGTTAAGTCATTGTAAAGCATATAGGATCATAAGCATACATATAAGTCATCATGTCCATTATGTATCGCATAAAAACACATGCATGTAGGGCGTCGAACTCATATAGATCATCATCATATATCAAAATAATAAAGACCAAGTATACAATGATGTCATAAAAGTATCTATCTCAACCGGTAAAAAATGGTGTATACAAAAATTGGCATAACATGATGCATGTCTAAGCAAGTGATTATGTGGAGCTGGCTCCGGATGGGGTTGGATCCTATGGCTACTATGGAGGAGGCCGAGGCCCTATAGAACCTGTCAGACCTATAGGACCCATCCCTGATGGCCCACGAGGAAGTGGCGGCCTCATCCCTACGCTCTATGTCTACGTCTGCCTCAACTTGCTAAGTGAGCTAGGGTGGAAACTACTGACCCTCTGCTCTACTGGCACAACCTGCTCATACAGCCCTCTCCAATAGGATATCTCCTATCGCGCACTAACCATATCCATCACAATCTGGCTATGTGGACCCTGGGCTGTCGTCTGTTGCACCTGCTGTAATAGGGCCTCTATCCTAGTATATCTCTATATGAAAGTGTCTCGCTCGAGAATCATAATACGGACATCACCCTATAGCTGTGTCACCTGCCCCTATAACCAAGTCACTTGGGCTCGCAAGGTTGCCATCCCGCCTTTGTAGTTGTGCCACTCGTGCCTATAAATAAGCCACCTGGGCTCGCAATGATGTTGCCTCTCCATCACCCTACCCACCCTGTACCTGTGCATGTGACGATACATGTACATGTGCCTATACCTGTGGCTACACCTCTGCCTCTGTCTGTGTTGGTGCCTGCATTTGAACCACTCTCCTTTGTCTCTCTCCTCTGCCTACCATCATCCCCACTGTCATCTCTATCATCACCTCCGCCACCCCCACCTCCATCATCTCCTCCTCCCCTGCTGCTTCTGCCACCCCTCCCGCTCATCGTCATCCCCTCCTCTATCGAGGGGCATCGTCCTCCTCATCGTCATTCTCAAGACACAGAACCAACTCTCCAAGACTTGAATATCTAGGAACTGACTGAGCAGTAAAGTGTGCCTCAAAATCTGTTGTCATGCTTGCACCCACTATATCCCGCCTTAGATCACATGCCTGGTAAGGAAGCTACAAAAAATCTATCCTAGTTGTCTCATATGATGCCATAGGACCCCATAGTGGACGTTCCTTGTGCATCAAGGCAAAAATAGCAGTACCTTGGGGCATGCTCTGAATCCTGCCAAACTGTCGATGCACACAACTAACATGATGACGCTCTAGTATGTAGGGGATCCTCCCTATCAGCCATTGAGTCTGGAAACAATAAGGCAACTCTGTTGCGTTCTCATCCCACACCTCGCAGTCTAGGTATGGTCACCAATCACCTCGTCCACATTATCCAATGTGTGACGCCAGTACTCTAACTTCCCCAACTTGGGCTGGGAAAGAGTCTCCTGAAACATATAGGAGTAGGGTCGATCATGTCCCCTCACTCCCATACTAATCGGCCGTGTCACAGCTATATGCAGCTAGGCCCAAATCTAAACCAACGACACACCATCAGAAAGACTAGCAGCTCCGTCATATACAAACTGATGTAAATCATGGTACAAATGGGCCAAGATGCAGGGACCCCAAGCAAAACATGTCCCCTCCTAAACCATCCTCTCCAAAGTCTATCCCCATCCAACCTGGAAGCCATGGGATCTCCCATCAGGGCATACAACTCCTCCGGTCAAACCTGCTAGTATGGCTGGCAGGTGCTCATAGTACTCTGCAATGTTTGCCTAGCTAATCTCTGTGCCCTCCAAGATTGGGTCATCGAACACTCATCTACACTCAACCAATCCAGCTCCAATAGAAGACTCGTACTCAACCAGCTCACACTGGATGGGAATTTGTAAAATCTGGTGAACATCCTCCAGCGTCACCATCATCTCTCCAGTGGGCAAGTGAAACGTGCTCATCTCACTGTGATACCTCTCACCCAAAGCAGTCAGCAATATGAGGGTAGCCCGTATCTCGAGCATGAAGCAAACATACCATAAGTTAGTCGACCCAAGCACCAAATGGTTAGTCTCAATCAAGTAGGGCCTAAGCAGCTGCGTTAAAGGGAATCTCTCCCGTGACATCAATACATGATCTAGGATCTCCTGCAAAATTCATAACAAAGTGCATTAAAACACCAAATCAAACTAAGCTGCAAATTTATCAAATCAAGCAAAGTACTTAGCTAACCTATCAGGAAACCTATTCTATCCTCTCTTCTAAGATTCAATCAATCTCGAAGATGACCTATCAGTTGGCCAACATCGATCACGATGCCAACTTTGTCAAACGAGCTAAGTATTTTACCAAACCTATAAGATGTGCAACTCTGTTTACCAGATGCACAGCTTTGAGACAAATGCTTTGAATCCCTTATCATTTGCACTTCTTCAGACAAAAGCACCGAAATAGGAGTTATTTGCACAACTTTACGTCATTTGCACATTTTCTCATCAGAAACGCCTAATCCTTAGTTGTTTGCGCATTTCCTGGCTGAATGCGCAGCTAAACCCTAAATGCACAAAAACTACTTACTATTTGCATGCATTAATCTAGATGCGCCTAATCCCTAATTGTTTGCACCTAACTATCCATCATTTGCAAATAAATTGCATTTGAGTCGATTCCTTGCTTATATGCGCATAATCGTAATGTTTGCATAGGTTCTTGGCTTGTTTGTACCAAATTACTAAACTAGTGCATTCATTAGCGACCACTTTGACCTACAATTTGACCACCATAAATGTAAAATCAACCAAGTTTCGAAGGGTACATACCAGGGGTCCATACTCTGTTGGCCACCTGAATCGTCAGATCCTCTCAAATCGGTGGCTGGCTATCAGAATCTGGTCCATCTCTACTGACTACTTTGCACTGCTACCACACCAGAGCTCCTCAAATCTCTCCACAAAAGTCAAGTGTACAAATGACTAGGATTGTGACCCCACATACCTATATATAGAAAAAAGAGCCCTAAATGGAGGAGTTTAACCTTGTACATGCTGGGGCCCGGCTTTCATCCCATTCTTCTTCCGTGTCAGCCAAATTTTTCTCCCGTCTATCCTATCAACCTATCTCATCGCGAGATTGCCTGTCATCATGTTGTCACATTGTGCCCATCCAATCTCCTGGGGGGGCATCCTAACGTCATTTAAACCTGTACCAAGGGCAAACTAGGGCATGTATCATAACCAGAAAAAAATTATTCTTTGAAGCAATGTGATAAAACACATTGCATTAAAGAGGGGCAAAATGTATACACCTAAAAATGGCTTGTGTCAAACTAAATAAATATTTTAATATTTATTTTATTCTCATTCTTCTATCAATTAAATAAATATCGTAATTTATTTAAATGGTTCACATTTCTCTTATTCTTCTAATAATTAAATAAAATCAATTTATTTAATTAAATTCCTTAATTCTTCTAATGTCTCATATAATTAAATAATCCTAAATTATTTAATTAATCCCAAATTCCTCTATTCCAAAGTCCTAAATTTCATAAATTCACATCACCTTTCCACATCACCTTTCCACCTCACCATGTTGCACATTAGCTAATATCCCCTCACCCACATGTCCTATTTATCCTCCAATCAAATTAGTTAACTCATCAATCAAATTAGTTAACTAATTAGTTAATTGAGTTCACTCATCAATCTATTCTGTTAACTCCTCAGTCTATTCAATTAACTCTTCAATCTATTTTGTTAACTCCCATAACTCATGAAAGGAGCTTGGACGCTTGTCCTCTTTTGATTCGTGCACATTCCCTCAAGCTTCCTCAACCGTACACCTCACAGGTAATTCCTCTAGTCATGGATCTATTGACACTTGGATTTGGTCTCTCTTGAGCCTATAAAAGGAACCCTCATTCCCTCGTTTTGATTTCTCAAGCTTTTGCAATCTTACTCCGCAGAAATCCTACCAGTATGCCTTTGGCAAAGTATCCTCATTGCATTTGCATAACCCCATTATCATCATAATCATCCAACCATGTCTCCATTATCCATCATCCATCCACATTAGAATTGCATTTGTAGTTTAATCTTCATTACACATTCCAATCACAGTCATTCTCCTATTGTCATCTTCAACAACAAGGGAGTACAACTTCTGAGAGCTCAAATCATACACGAGATCAATATGAGATAGGCAATAATGGAAGCTACAAGGTAAATAAGATCTATGAAGGTAATATCTTTGTTTGTCATATTTGCATCAATTTCATTGAGTTATTGGATATTTAGTTGTTAATGCTATTGTTCACATTTTCCTCTAACAATACACATGCTCATTAACATTTTACCCTTGCCTCTCTATTCACACACATACACACTTATACATTGGTCTTGTTGGGACCTTCATTTTTCAGTTCTGATTTGCCTTAAATCCACTAAAATTCCCATGTTTTCCCCCTCTGATGCATTCCTATGCCCATAAAAATAATCGATCTGAGATATTTAAAAATGGGTTCTTAGTCCTAAACCTCCTCTAAAATATTCTATGTGAAGCCCTTGATCCTTGGTGCCCCTTTGAAACATTCAAAAGTCCTAAATTCCCATGTTAAAATCCTAGGTTAAACTCCCAAGTGTTTACTTGAGAAATAAACTAGCTGAAATGCCGGGGGGTTCACTAGCTATCCATCTTGTTGAAATGGCAAAATGGAAAACAAAGATAGAAACAAAGGAATGGAAAGAAGAGAAAGGTTCATGCGGTGTATAAGTCACTGAAATTGCCGAAGAAGCAAAAAGTGAGAAAAGTAAGAGAGTTCAAAAGTTCCCAAGAAGCCCGAATTGCCAAAAACATAAAGGAGGGTAAAATAAAAAATAAAATCAAACAAGGAATAAACAAAGTAATATTTTAATGGTTCTAAAATGTTTCAAACGTGTTGCTTTTTAAGTACTTTTTCATGGGCTTTTACAGTTTAAAGTTTGTGACTATTCCCAGGACACCATGACTGAAACAAATCTACTTGTTTGAAGGCAAATTAAAACATGAATGCTGTAGGTACATGTGGGTCATGGGATTAATTGTAGTTGGCGGGCATTTTAGGGTTTTCTCACCTTAATTTTGTGAAGATAAAGTGCTATATATGTATTGTTTTAAGATGCATAAGGGATTGGTCACTAAACCAATTGGACATGCAAGTGCTTCAAGGAGTTCTAGGGTATCAAATGTTGTTGGTTAAGTCTATCATAGGGAGGAGTGTGTTTTGTAAATCAGAGGAAAGGTCCTTCATTGTGCATTTGTGTGTAATGGTATGTCCCCGAGGCATTTTGTAACAATTTAGAGGAATATGCAGTCCCAACTATGTATTTTCTCTTGCCACATTTGTTGGTATGAGTGTAATGAAATTTAGATGAATATGATAGCATTTTAATGCATTGCAAGCTTTGTAATGGTCTTTTTTTCATCTCACATGGGTTGTTGCAATTCTATTCAAGGTTACTAAGTATGTCCATTATATACAATATTATCTAAGATTTGTATGCAAATACATGTTTGTTTTATGTTGATGTTTTACAAATGTACTTCCTTCTATCTTGCATTTTGTGACTCTGTTGCCTCAAAGGAATAGGCACGAGTTTGATTGGTGAAGGATCAATCACCATTTTTAATTAATCCTTTGTCCTGACTAGTTGTAGTTGTAGGAGTAGGGTTAGATTTTAGTTTACATGTTGTTCATGATTCAGTATAATACCCAAGGATGAATCTAAAGTGATGCAAAACTATTTTAATCATTTGGAGTCATGATCATGTATGTTTGCATCTTTCCATTGTGTAGGGAATATCAAATGAATGTATCTTATGGGGATATAAGAAATGTGATCTATGGGTGTATGTGCAAGATGTGTAATCAACTATATTGAGGTCTATGGGTGTTTTTTCTTAGTTTAGTGACAATATTTGGAACCAAGTCAATGGGTTGGGTTTAGCCACCAGTTTTTAGTTGTTCATCTAGTTTATCATACCTCTGGGAATACCCTCCCGAGATTAAGTTGAGCTCAAAGAGTAGGAGAGAAAACCCACTCTCATTTGTTGGCCTTCAACCCTCCATGGTTTGTGGATGAACAAGTTTTACTTTAATGATGATAACCCTGGCCTTGAAAGTGAATCTTTGTTCTAGAAAATGGAGCAGTGGTTTTGGGACCGGACAGAATAGCGTTGTTGCCAAGAAGAATGTTGTTGGGTTGAAAAGAAATTGAATACTCAGCAGGTTGGATGACCCAGAAAAGTTTTAGCCTTGAAGATCAATTGTGCTTCAAGGATTTCCTCTCTGGAAGAGGTGGCAACTCTACTATCATAGAAAAGTTTGTTTGCTACTATTCCTTCATGTGTTGTTGGTGATTTGAACAACCCATCTCAGTGAGCGACAGTTGGTGAAATTAAGGTACACATGGTTTTTCTTCCTACCTTTGAAGTTTTTGTTCCTATCATGACGAAGGAATGTATAGTTGTAATACCTCAAATTTTTGCCCTGCATAATAGAAATTTTTAGTCATGGCCTCTTGGCACAATAACAACTCTACAATAGATCCTTCAAATTCTTCATCCTATGTTTCACGCCCTGGATATTATGGTGTTGGATATGCTTATGATTCCTATGATGACTCTTCATATTACTATTCAGAATACCCTATGTCTTGCATTTCCCTACCCCAGTGTTGAATGCCTTTGCACAATCAAAATGAATCAACTAAGCTGCAGTATGAAATTGAAAAAGGAAATCAGTTGCTTAACTCCTTGTTGTGACAAGAAAATGAAATAAAACCCAAGTTAGGTTGCAAGATTCCAAGTTGTAATCCAACGTCCTTCCTGTTGTCATCAGTATCTCTTTTTTTTAGCCTCATCTATCCCCAATGGAACTACATACAAACAGTTGGACCTCTCGTGGGTCGATTATGAAAAGCAATCCATGCCCAAGAAGATATATTATCAAATTCCTATCTTTGATGGGTGTGATTCCTATGACAGGGAGACACATGTTGCATTTTCAAATTTCATGGACAAATTTCAATTTGAAGATGAGGAAATGTGGATGAGGTTCTTTGTTAAATCATTATGTGGATTTGCACGGAAGTGGCTTGGTGGTTTTCCTGAGCATCACTTTGCTTCTTGGAATGACTTGGTGGTTGCATTTGAGGAGTTTGCAAGTGGTCTAGATCCTGGTGTTCTTGTCCAAGAATTGACAAATATCAAAAGTTATGAAGGTGAATCCATCATGGATTTCAATCACAATTTGCTATTGCATTGTCAAATTTTTTGAATTCTTTTAAACCTTCTATCCCAGCATGTATTTGTATGTTTTTTGAGTCATATGAAGTTGGGTTGAGTTCAGTGCTAGAAGACTTGAAGCCTGTTAGTTTGCAGCAGGCTTGTTTATGCCTTGACACCTTGGTTAGAATGAGAAGTGAATATATTGTTGAACTACTATCCTCAAAGGTAAATGTTGTTATAAATGAATTAGTGGTATGCAGTAATACAAAAAGTTAGATTGGGTCTACAATTGAAAGGGCAAAACAGTGTGATGTAATGATGTTTCTTTGCCAATTGTTTTCCAACTTGAGGTCAAGGATGTTAATAGTGCATGTATTGATTTCCAATTTGAGGGCTCTACCATGGACAATGGTGATGGCAGTATTGATGCAACTTTTAATTACTTTGATAATGCAGTCAGGAGGGTAGAATGCAAAGGTGGTGCATTGCACAACAATCATGTAGATGATGAGAACAATGTATGTGCCAATCTTTGGTTGGACAAATCATCTATGGAAGATGAAAATGATGGCATACATGATGATTTTCAGCCTAATGTCAAGGTATGTGACCAATTGAACAATGAGGAAGATGTGTACACTAGTGAGCAACTAGTTGAATCAACTTGTGAAGCTGATTATGTTAAATGTGCACAGGCAAGTGAAATTCAAGGTGAACAAGAAACTTGTTTCTTGTTTGATATGTTGCCCTCCTTTGTTCCATCAGATGATAATGAAGTAGTTAGTGTTTTTTTTGCATGAGGATGACATTGAGGAGGCTACACTCGATGATAACCAATCAGAGGTAGGTGTTAGTGAAGTTATGAATTTTTAATTTGAAGAGTTTGCCCTTGAAGAGTGTGTAGATGGTGATCATGTGGATGCATATGAAAACTTGTTTCTTTAGTTCAAGGCATGTTGTCTTCCCCATGTAGATTGTGCTTCAAGGAAGTCACAAAGAAACAAGACAAAAATGAATGTGGAAAAATTGTATCATCAACTTGTTGGTAGTAATATATATGACACAACAGATTGCAAGAGTGAGATGAAATAATGAGACAATTTGAAGAACTAGAATCTTCATATGAGGTGTCTCATGATATTCATTTGTGTGTTAATAATGATTTGAATTTTGAGTTTAATCATGTTTAAGATTCAAAAATTGGTGATTTTATCAACACTTGTGAGATTTGTGTATGTTGGTTACCTATTATCCAAGAGTTTGACACTTGTGATTATGAAACTTTCCTTTGTGATGAAGGTCATGTTTCTATTGTTGTGGATGATGGTGATGTGCCTGAATTTGAGTCATTTGTTTGGGCCTCGCATGAAGATGAAAATGAGGTTAATCTACAACAGGAGTACCAAATTGAATATTAGCATGTTGTGGCATGGGTTGAAGGTATGCCTAGGCTTGAGGCCTTGCTTTTTGACCTACCAGATGAATCATTTCCCTGTACATATCGAGATTGTGACTAGGTATATTTTCCTTTTACATGTGAATTGGAGACATTTTCTTTTTGTCTTGATTCACATGTAGATCTTAGCAGGTGTGACAACATGACAATCATTGATGGATGTTTGCTCCCATCCATTTCTTTTGGTGCTAACCTAATTTCTATTGTCTCACCCCATGCTACCCTGAAAATGTATAATATGGAATGGAATAGGTCGAGCACCTATTTTTTGTGGCTGCATTATGGTAGTGATGTTCATGATGGAGCTAGCCTTCACTTCTTGGTCCTAGGTTGCATTTCAATGCATGTAGATAAAAGATATCTTTTGTTGCAGCTAGGTGATAAAAATTGCTTCAGTTTGAGGGAGATTAGCTCTTTCATCCAACTTTGATAGAGGTAAGTAGTTACATCTATCTTGTGCGGGTTTGACCTGCAGTGTGTTAAAATTTTGATTTGACAATATCTTCAATGTTTGTTCTTTGATGCCAATGGTTATGTTGTCTTGTTGTATATACCATCATTGTTGTGTGTTGCATTGTAAATATGTTGTTTATTTTTCCCCTGTTGCTTTGTCCTTTTTGGTCTACCCAGAGATAGTTGATTCTCATTGTGCTTGCAAGAGGCACACATCCCCAACTAGAGCCACTATTGGGACCTTCATTTTCAGTCCTGATTTGCCCTAAATACACTAAAATTCCCATGTTTTTCCCCTCTGTTGTATTCCCATGCCCATCAAAAATAATTGATATGAGATATTTAAAAATGGGTTCTCAATCCTAAACCTCCTCTAAAATATTGTATGTGAAACCCTTGATCCTTGGTGCCCCTTTGAAACATTCAAAAGTCCTAAATTCCCATGTTAAAATCCTAGGTTAAACGCCCAAACTTATTTTCTTGAGAAATGAACTCATCAAAGTGCTAGAGGGTTCATTGGCTACCTATTTCACCAAAATGGCGAACAAAGATAGAAACAAAGGAATGGAAAGAAGAGAAAGGTTCATGAGGTGCACAAGTCACCGAAATTGTTGAAGAAGCAAAAAGTGAGAAAAGTAAGAGAGTTTGAAAGTTCCCAAGAAGCCTGAATTGCCAAAAACATAAAGGAGGGTAAAATGGAAAAAAAAAATTGAACAAGGAATAAGCAAAGTAATATTTTAATGGTTTAAAATGTTTTGAAACACATTTTTTTAAAGTGCTATTTCATGGGATTTTGCA
The DNA here is from genome assembly GCA_027924645.1 of Cunninghamia lanceolata. NCBI lineage: Eukaryota > Viridiplantae > Streptophyta > Pinopsida > Cupressales > Cupressaceae > Cunninghamia > Cunninghamia lanceolata. Next base: position 21,634,668 of record BSBN01000239.1, read on the forward strand.
GTTTAAAGTTTGTGACTATTCTCAGGATGCCATGACTGAAACAAATCTACTTATTTGAAGGTAAATTAAAACACGAATGTTGCAGGTACAGGTGGGTCATGGGATTAATTGTAGTTGGTCGGTGTTTTAGGGTTTCCCCGCCTTAATTTTGCGAAGACAAAGTGCTATATATGCATTGTTTTAAGATGCAGAATGGATTGGTCACTAAACGAATTGGACGTGCATGTGCTTCAGGGAGTTCTAGGGTACGAAATGTTGTTGGTTCTGTTTGTAATAGAGAGGAATGTGTTTTGTAAATAAGAGGAAAGGTCCTTCATTGTGCATTTGTGTGTAATGATATGTCCCCATGGCATTTTATAACAATTCATGGGAATATACAGTCTAAGCTGTGTATTTTCTCTTGCCACATTTGTTGGTATGAATGTAATGAAATTTAGATGAATGTGACAACATTTTAATGAATTGTAAGCTTTGTAATGGTCTTTCTTTCATCTCACATGGGTTGTTGCAGTTTTGTTCAGGGTTACTAAGTATGTCCATTGTATGCAATGTTATCTAAGATTTGTATGCAAATACATGTTTATTTTCCGTTGATGTTTTACAAATATACTTCCTTTTGTCTTGCATTCTATGACTCTGTTGCCCCAAAGAAATAGGCACTTGTCTGATTAGTGAAGGGTTGATAACCATTTTTAATTAATCCTTTGTCTTGGCTAGTTGTAGTTATAGGAGCAGGGTTAGATTTTAGTTTACATGTTGTTCATGATTCGGTATAATAACCAAGGATAAATCTAAAGTGATGCAAAATTATTTTAATCATTTGGAGTCATGATCATGTATGTTTGCATCTTACCATTATGTATAGAATATCAAATGAGTGTATCTTATGGGGATATAAAAAATTTGATCTAGATGGGTGTATGTGCAACATGTGTAATCAACTATATTGAGGTATATGGATGGTTGTTGTTCCTAGTTTAGTGACAATATTTGGAACCAAGTCAATGGGTTGGGTTTAGCCACTAGTTTTTAGTTGTTCATCTAGTTTATCATACCTCTAGGAATACCCTCTCAAGTTTAAGCTGAGCTCGAAGAGGAGAGAAAACCCACTCTCATTTGTTGTCCTTCAACCCTCCATGGTTTGTGGATGAGTAGGTTTTACTTTCATGACGGAAAACCCTGGCCTTGAAAGTGAATCTTTGTTCAAGGAAATGGAGCAACGGTTTTGGAACCCAACATGTCTTATCTACCTATATATCACACCTACCTATGCACTTACTTCCATTTAGTCATTTTCTACCTAAATCTATCCATTAATCCATTATAGAACAAGTTTGCAATGCGAGGGAAACCTCATAATCATGAACTTATCCCTTGCCAAATTAAACTCTAAATTTTAAATTTGGCTAATTGGTCCCTCTTACACCTCTACCTTGAACTAATTAAAAATACTTTTGGCATAATTTGTTGTTATGTGCTAATATTTAAAGATATTCAATGCATTCATACTAATTAATTTGAGAATCTACAAGCATTAAAGAGATCAATCATTCCAAAAAGTAGCTAATAGTGACACATTTCAATTTGGTGTACTAAAAAGAGTAAAGAATCTACATCTTAGGCTTTTGCCTATTGTCTTTGATATTGTTTAATTTCAAGGGATTGACCAAGGTGCAATGCCCTCACAACTCAATCGTACAACAATCTAAAAAGGTATTTCTAAATATTATCAAACCCTAATTCAAATAAATCAAAGTAGAGAACTATACATCACATGAAGTTGTGGGGCATAAGCTTAGAGATTGCCAAGATGAATCTAGAGGGCAACTATAGATCTATAGTTGTGAAGTCTCAAACTCATGAATTTATCCCCTAACAAGACATATTTAGCACAAAATGCTAAGCAGTTACATTGATAGAGAGGTATCATTGGCATTTTGAAGCTTCTATTTGCCTTGTAGATCAATTTGTTTATCAATAATTGATTGAGTGATTATAACTACGTATATTTCCCAAGAGGAAAAGATGAAAACATCTTATGTTCCTATAATTCTATCTTAATTTTCATTTTTTTCCTCAATTAAGGATCCAATACATGTCATGCAACCTGATAGGTCTAGTTATTGGCTAGTTTTCTTATGGTTTTATGTAAGTTCCAAAGATATTCTTAGACATTATCTTACACATATTTCTACATTATGCCATCTCTTATGTTCATTATGCAGACCTAAACCTGATTATTAAGTATATGGAAATATGGTTTTAATATGATGGATATTGCATGATTATGTGTGGGAATGTATGGATTATAAAGGATATATGTGCTTGATTATGGTTGTTAGTATTGTGTGCATGTTTTGTGAACTAACTCTTGCAGCTGGAGAAGATGGACTGTAGCTTGCAACAACTGCAAGGTGCAGCCCGCAGCCAGGGAGTTCCTAGATAGCAGAATAGGGAAAGTTCCAAGATAAATGGAATGTAGCAACTACAACATGAAGACACTTGATAAAGATGGTTACACATTGTGATATGGATTAATAAGGACAATTGAAGGAGAAGAATTTTGGTGTAGCTAGGAGTCTAACATGACTGATTCAATCAGTCCACGTTCCTCTGTTTCAGCAAGAAGTTCCAATTTCATTAGGACTCTTCTTTCTTTCTTTTTCAGTTATTAGTTACTTGGCATTTATCACCCTCATGTATGTAGAGAGTGGTGATTTATGATTTTAGTTAAGAAACCTTGTTTCAATAAACTCCCCCGTGCCTATATGTATGGCTCGGTGGTTGAGGTAGTTCAAGTTTTTTTAGTTTTCAAGTTTGAAGTAGATTGTTCAATCGCAGATATAGTACCATATCTTTTTTCCAAGTTAGTTACACAGACAATGTTTATGTTTTTGATGATGAATGAATGAATAAAATCTACCAACATAATCTTATGTGATATTGTAAGGATTGTGTAATGAATGAATTGGAATTAGCATGATTGTGTTAATCTGAGCAACTAGATTTGAGTTAGACTAGTGGAGACAGTAACTTGAGCAAGGGACACTCAAGGTAATTGTCCCTCACTTCATTTTATGTATGTTACTTTGTTATAACAGACAATTCATAAATGCATTAGATTCTTCAAGATATTCTAGTTGTTTAACTTGTTGTACTCCAGAGTGTAGAGTGTATGTTAGGAGTATAGGATAAATTATCAATACCAAGTTAAAATCCTAGTGTTCATTTCTTTACAGTGATTAGTTGCAGTCTTATATTGCAAGTACCCATAGAAACAGTATCAACATTGCTTACAGTACATACAGTGTCAGTGCCATCACAAGCTTACTATCCTTGGTTGATAATTCAATGAAGGTCTTTTCAAGGGTTACAGTGGACTATTCAATTAGGTTTTTTTCCTCTGAATTGTGTGATTGCCACCAAGTTTAATAGACATAGCAAAGACTCTACACAACCCTTGTAAATTTAAGAGGATTTGGAGTTAGATTTAAAGGGTGAAATTTAGCTAGCATGAATTTGTTATATTTGATGTTTAATTTAGTTGTAGTTTTCCAACCATAGTATTCAGACTCCAACTTCATTGTGACTTAAATACACCTTTTGGTGAAAAGATACTTAAAATTTAATAGTGCTTCACAAAAAAACAATAAATATCAAAACATTTATTTTTGTAAGGGATCCTAGGGTAAATTAATTAATTTGCAATGATTAACCATCTAACCTAGAATAATTAATTAGTTATAGGACTATGTAATGATGAAATTTACATCTCATATAATTTGTCATTTAGTTTTGTATTTATTTTGAGGTAATGTTTTGATACATGTGAAAGGAATCAGATGTGTTGAATATGCTTCCTACACTAATCTATGAGAGGAGATATGTGCAAAAATTAAATTGATCATATAGTTGCAAGGAAATAAACACAAAAGCAATATACCATAACATAATGATTTATGTGGGGAAAACCTTTCAGAAGAAAATTTTCTACACTCCAAAGCAACTTAATGTATAATTCACTAATCAACAATTAAAATACACTTGCACAGTTTAAGCCTTTGCATGAGTATCACCAACAAGATATTTGAAGCAATTCTAGCAGCATAAAAATATTTATAAAACTCACTATGAAACCTACATCTAAAGCACCTAATAAATAGGAGAAACAATGCATGAAACCATAAAATGATAATTACGAAACCATGCACTAAATTCACCCAAAATGTGATGCCCAAATCCCTAGTCAAAATCCAATGCTCAAATTCTAAGACGAGTCCACTAGCTAAAAATAATATATTCCTTCCACCTATTATAAGCTCATCATAGTCCACTCACCAAATTGGGAACTTAATTTTGGCTCCATTATATCCAACCAAATATGCCTTATGATGTGTAATTTAACATGCACCATAAGTTGGTCAACAAGTGTAACTCCCTCTTTCACATCTCTTATGTGTCATAGATGCTCTTATATTCCCAATGTAGGAGACCTAACTTCTAGAGGCCATAACTTTTGATCCAGGAATTTGATTGAGCCTCTTTTTAAATTGAATATCTTGGAGAGATCCATGTTGTCATAACCTAATTGCTCTGGTTAAGTCTCATTTTGACATTTTTCAAGGCTACAATCAACCTCTAAAGCCTTGAAAATTGCATTTTTGTGTTATATAGGCTAAAAATTGCAATTTTTTAATTCTTAACACTAGGATGCAAGGTCGAGACACCTTTCCTAGAATTCCCCACTTGTAAAACACCTTGCAAGAGAAAAGGGAATACCAACACTATCAACTATTTACTAGGGGCCCAAAGGCCCATAGACTTAATGCACCACCTGAACTTCTCTATGTTGATTAGCTTCATCAATGCATCTGCAACATTTAGTAAAGTGTTATCTTTATCTAGCATCACCCTCACATCCTCTACCATGTCAAGAGCAAAATTGTACTAGACATCTATGTGCTTCATCCTTGCATGAAAGGTTGGGTTTTTGTTGGTCACATTGACAAGATGTCGTTTAGTCCTAACACTTTAGTTGAAAATGTATTAGTTTTGTCAACCAGGTTGTGTCCAAGGTTGTCTGCAATAGGAGGTAGGTTCGGACATCTAAGCTTAGCAATGATTTTTCTAGATTTTTAGGAAAGATTTTACAATATAAACCTAAACTACAAAGCATATAAACTTTAAACTATGAATTGAAAGAAACATTCTAATCTAAGAAAGTAGGAAATACTCAAATCTAAATTCACACTATCAACGTATATTGAACTCCTGAACTAGGTAGAAGCTCTAGAATTTCTCTTTAAAGAAAGCGACTTTGTAACTCTGAAAATTACAAGAGAACACACAAAACTCCAGAAATGACAACTGTAGATTACACTTCATTGAAAACAACTAAACACGATACCCTGCGGGTTAACATTAACACCATTCTACCATAACATCATGAAACAGAGGATTATAACAATTCAAAATAGAACAACACAAAAACAAAACATAAATGATAATGAACATGTTCATAGAACATCAAAGTACTTATCTATTTTTATTTCCTTTGAGTGACCATCTCTCTGGAAGTCTTCTATCAAATCAAATCACATTCACCATTAATAGCTTAAAATTCAATTCACATACACATAACTCAGTAAAGCTATTGTTGGTAGGTGGCGACTGATCATGCAAGTACTATACACTAGTTATGTATCCTTACCGGGGTTCAGGAGTGCAGGCCCCAAATTTTTTTTTCCTTAGCCAACATAAAAAAAAAACCCTATTTTTGTAACTGACATAAGGCTTGATAAAAACAGCTAAGGGTTAGGGTTTTGTAAGATATTGTATTGTAGCATTTACAACGGTATTGAGTTGTAAGGATTACTAGTTGTAATCAGTTTGATTTACTGGATAATAATATTGGACTCTCTGTTGGTGGATGTAGCCCAAGTTTGGATGAACCACGTTAAAACTTGTCTCTCGTTGTTATTATTTCTGTGTATTTTCATTCCTCTGTTTAATCTTTATTTTTATTTAATTGATATCTTCTGTCGGCTAACCTTAACAACTATTTTGTCATAGAGTAATTTCAATTCAATTCATTCTTAGCATAATAGTTTGAAAAACAAAGATAGTCTATATCACTTCCAAAATCCTAGATACTAGGGGTGGCTCATCAATGCCACCGAAAAAGTCTTAAAAACAAGATAACAAAAACTAACTGAACAAGTTGTCTTTTAAATGCAATAAAACAAAGGTTCCGAATGGAGCTTTCAATATCTTAATTTATTTTCTAAATAACAGAAAGATAAATAACTACTAAGTGGTCGGATGGTAGTAAATTATTGAAGTCTTCAATCCTGAGTCTCCTTCAAAATTATGACGCCCTAGACTTCTAGTGCTGTTGACTCCGGTTTGCATTTATGTCCATTCTTCCCACTTCATTATATTCAAAAACCTGTAGAAGACACACATATCTTTTCACAAAATTATGTCAACATTCGTGATAAAATCTCGTCAATTCAAGAACGAAGATCTTTACAATACTCTTTCAAAATAGACAATTATTGCTCCCAAGGCTAATAAATTGGCATAGGCTTGGGTTAGCTAATGGAACAAAAGGGGTAATTAGGCTAATACTAAGATGAGCTTATTTGTACCTCATCATTCCTCCCCCTCTTAAGAGTAAGCAAGTCCTCCTGCTCTTAGTTGTGAATGCTCTTTATGTTTTTCTGCTTCCCTTTTCTTATTTAGCCCTTCAAACAATTCACTGAGGTCATATGTGTCACCTAATTCTGGATCCTGATGATCATGGTATTTGAGAAACCCTTTGTGCAATTTTTCTCTTACCTTCCAAGTTTGAAAATCCCCTGGAGATTGCTCTGAAGTGACTAAAACTTCAAGTGCGGGTTGTAGGAGCAAAGGAGGTCTTTATCTCATGCCAATCCATTTAGTTTTGAGTTGTTGTAGTATCTCTGCTAGTGCTTCTACTCTCTTGTAAGACCATCTCAAGTTAGTAGGGTAGATCATTTCTCTTCTCTTTAAGTACATCAAAAGAGGAGTATATATGTCCTCACATGCATTCAATGCCTCGCCCATTAATTCAGGTCCATTTACCTTGAAGTTCTCAAAACAACTCTTAAGGTTGTCATTATACTTTTCTTTTATGGCTTCATATTTCTTTGTCAATCTCAATTGTTTCTTGAATGCATATGGCTTATGATAGGGATGCATCATGAGAAGGACAACTATTTTCTTTGTCTGTAGTACTCTTTAGTTCTCTCCTACCAACTAATTTGATTTTGCAGGTTAGATAGAAAGGCCCTGAGCTGAACTTCTCCCATAAACAAATTGATGAAAAAGTCATTATGTTTTTCTAAAAGCAAATTATGAATAAAAAATTCACACAACAAATTTTGTTGAGCAGGTGGCAAATTTTTTAAGGTTTCAAAAAATTGCTTATCATCTGGATCATAAGGAAGATTGCAAGAAATTCTGAGTAGCTTCCATCTCAAAGCCTATTCATTTAAAAACATAGAATACAGTCTGGAAGGCTTTCTACAGGCTAATAACAATTCTCCTATCTTACATGCCTCATTTTTTGCCTCATACAGCCTGTCAAAAGATTCTTTTAACAAGACTAACTCCTTCAATCGAGAATTCTCCACTCCAACTTGTCTTATAAAGTAACATCTTTCAATCCATTTTCTCAATAAGAAAAGTATATGGACATGAAACCATTCCATCTTTGTAGTCTTTGTTTGGATTTCTTTGGATTCCATGGTTGATTTGGTTTTTACCTCTTGTAGCTCTTGTTCTAATTCCATAGTTTGACTAAGGGATGCCGTTAATTCCTGTTTATATTTTTCCTTCTTTTCTAGAAAAAACATGGAGGAATTCTGTGAAATTGTCATTCAATATTTTGATTTACCCCTCTTTATCAGATAGGGCTGCCAATTGTCCTTAGTTCTTTTCTTTAGACTGGTCCAATTGGGTTTGTAGGCTTGAGATGAGTTCATCTTTCTGCGGCAACTTAGTTTCAAAATTTCCTACTTTTTCTTCTAAAGATTTATTCAATTACTGTATTATTTCTCTTTTTTGATCAATGTTCTATTTCTGTATGAAAATATTCTCATTACTTTGTTGTACCTTATTTCTTAATTGTATAATTTCCTCTTTCAATTTACTCAATTTAATTTCCATTTGATTGTGCTCTACATTATCTATATTTGTTGAAAAGGGTGGCTCAAAAACTTCTAGGTTTTGTTAAAATACATTTTCTTCATTAGCCTCTTGCTCAGGGCTTCGCTCTATTTCACCTACATTTCCTACTGGAGGGGGTTGTTCACTCAGAAAGACTGTCTCAGGCTAATTTTGTTCCCTTGATTCCTCTTGTTCTTTCCCAGTTGGACTAGTTTGTTTCACGACTTCTTCTTTGTTATCTTTTCCTAGGGTCTCACACTCGACTATCTATCATGCCTCTTCCTTTTTGGAATAGGAGGGTGTTCAAATGTGGCAGAAAAACCTATATCTGCAGTTAGCCTTTTACTTCTTCGTGGAGGAGGGGGCCTTTGCAATCTTTGCTTAGGGCGTTGGTTTCTAGCCCTAGGCGGATGGTGCAGGGGCACCAAAGCCACCATTGGCAAACTTGACCCTTTGAAGGGTGTTTTGAAGAAAACTGAGTCATTTTTCATTAAATAAGGTCATTGTAGACCATGATGCATGTAATAAGGTCAAGATGACCAATGTCAGATGTTTTGAGTCTTATTTCTATGTTTTGGGTCAAATATTGTAAGTATTAGTGAGGGTTGTTTTGTCAACTTATCTCATTATGCTTTAAGAGAGAGAAAATGGTCCAATAAGTTGGTTTTCAGTTGTAGACCAGTTAAAAACTACTTCAAATATGTATAAGTACCTCCTCACGGGTCTAGGAGAGGTTGTTTGAGGGTTTTTAAATGGCAAAAGTCAATAAAAACTCTGTTTTTTCTAAAATTTTCCAGAAATTTGCTGCTCCAGACCAAAGTACTCTCTTGTATGGACCTGTCATGACCTGCAACCACTTACATCTAAAAGAGGAATGAACTACCTTCATTTTGCACATGGTTTGAGGGAAAAACATTAATTTTGCTGGAAGTTATCACATTTTTGCTGAAACTGGTTCAGAAACCCTGTTTTAGGGGTTTTGAGGTCCTCAATGGAAAAAAAATGACTCATTCTTCCTACTGTAACTCTGCGGCTCAGAGGAATGCATCTTGTAGGTTAGGTTTAGATAGTAGAATGATTTTTTTTGGTGATAGGATAAAGGAATTGTGGAGTTTGATGATGTTGTCCCTATTGAAATTGAGTGAAATATGCATGAAAATGGTAGTTTAAGACTAGGGTTTGATGAAATAAAGTGGGTAAAGGGTTTTTGATGAAATGTGAAGCATGCGCAGGTGTATTTAGATGTTTTGGAGGCATTGGCAAAGTGTGGGGAGGTATGGAACCTAGTTTTTCAATAAACCCTCTTGGAAAAGGCCTAAAAACAAGGGTTTCATGGTTGGGTGTTTAGAAATTAGTGAGGGGAATCAAAACCTAGTGATTTGGAAGTTTGGGGATATGGACTAAGACTGTTTTAAGGAAGTTTGGGGTAACAATAAGTTTTAAGGGTACTTCCTTTGTAAAGGTGGCCTAATTAGGCCTAATTTACAGGTAGAAAACCTCAGTTTTGAGGCACATGGTCCAAAGAACTCTATGTTGAGTTTGAAATATGTTATGTAACTTGATAATGGGTATCTAAATATCTATTTGGTTTTTGAAGTGTTTTGGAAAGTTTATGAGAAAAAGCCCAAAAACAAGGTCAACAAACCTACTAGACTAGGCCTGAGTGAAATGTGAAAAGTGTGAAGATTGAGACTTGGTAATTTGAAAGTTGTTTGATTCTCATTGAGTTGAGTTTGTTGAGTGTTTGAAACCCCTCTATTGCATCAAAGTGGTATCAGAGCTTAGGTTCTGATTTGTTTGGGAAAATGTTGAAATTAGTTGTAGGTTGAACGATTAACAAGTGGAAGGTGAAAATGCAAAGTTGCAAGGATGCCTCCAAAGAATAGTGGTACTACTAGAGAGTTGCAAGAGTTGAAGGATAGACATGCTAGAGAGATGAGAGAGTTGGAGGAAAGAATTGCAGCCTTAGAGACAAACAAAAGAAGAGACGTGGAAGAGAGTGAGTCAGAGGAAGAAGAAGATGCAGGATATGAGGATGTAGAAGAAGAGTTAGACCCTGAGGATCAGAGAATGGCCAAATTGTTGAAAGCAGTAAAAGAGGACAAACACAAGGTGAAAATAGATGTGTAAAAGTATGGAGGAAGTTGACGAGTCTAGTTTATGACTCGATTTTGTTAGAATTTATTATCTATTTGTTGTAGTTATCTTGGACTTTGGTACCTAGATCTTGATCTTTTCATGGCATTTCCTCAAAACCATAAGATATTGGGCATAGGTTATTTACTATAATCTTTAATGACATTGGCATGCTATATGAACTATCTATGTTTATTTTACATATGGTTAATGAATGTTACTCTAAGATAGTTACAGATATGCAATTATGGTGCGTACTAATATTGTTATGCAGATATAATTAGCAACCTATAAAGTCGATGAAGATTCTGTCAGTTGGTTACTTGCCCTCAAAGGCAAACAAGGTGGTCGTTCAAATGTCAAATGGAGGGAAGATAACCACCTTGTAACTATTCTTAATTACTTGTTGAGCAAATATAGGAGTTACTGTTGTGCTAGATCTACATTAAAGCAACCATGCTTGACCAGATTCCACGCATGCATAACCTCCTCTCCAATTTCTATGCTTTCCCTAAAGTGGCATCCTCCTATTCTGTTGGAGTTGACCACCTTGCTAGGTAGTTGGTTTGTAGTTTTCTTTCTATAAATAAGACTCAGATGCTCCTTCTGAGGGGTTGATTGATCTGAGGTTGTACTTGCACTATTAAGTGCTTCAGTAATACAGTTATGTTGCTCATTCGTACTCATGTTTCCAAATGGATAAAATGAAGTTATAATTTCGTATCTCTAAGTTTACATTTGTCTTAAGGGATACTCATCTAAGGGGGCCCACTTGGTGAGCATTCCATCCTTTAGTTTAGTTATTATTTTTTGTTAAGTAGTTAGTTAGAATCTAGAATTGAATGTTCAGAATTCCATTTTGTGTTTGTTCCTGTAGCCAAACAGACAAAGTAGTTTCCTATTTGTTTTCCCAGATTTTCATTTTCTATCATGCACTTCAACTTAGTATAGTTGTTGGTTGATGTTCAGCATTTATGTTATTTCTTTCCAAGCAATTTACTTTCAGCATTATGTCTTTCTTAGCCGTAGAATGAATGTGGCTACTTTGGAGTTCCTAGTGCACATACTGTACTAACCCATTTCAAGTTCACGTCCCCGGGTTGACAAGTTAAATGCATCTTCATAGTGATTAAAATAGCTATCCAGGTTAGATGTCCAATCTCTAAGTCACAGCTTTATGGGCTTAGTTGTTAAATCATTGTAGGAGACCAACATTTTTGGCATCGTTGCCAGAGATGGTGTCAAGCTAGGAAGATCTTTGGAGTCATTTTTAGTATCATTTCTTGCAGAAGTATTTTTGAAGTGTGCTCTTAGTATACCATTCATTTAGGAAGTAACAACCCACAATCTGTTCACAACATTCTTTGTGTGAGTTGGTTGATATTGAGTATATATTACATGCATAGAGGTAGAAGAAGAGATGCTTTAGGGAGATTCCTTCCTAATGATCCAAATTACCCAGCAGAAGAAGGAAAAGTGAATCCTTTTCTTGATGCATTCCTGATTTGAATAGTTCTAAAACATCCTCTGAAGAACAAGCTGCCCAAAACTTGATTGACAATCCATTTTCTTTGATAATCAGCCAAGCAACTATGGCTGCCCAAAATAGACCCAATCAACCAACCTTTCCATTTCCTATTGCTCATAAAAATGAAGTGGATAACCTCAAAAACATCCCTGCTTCAGCTCTTCCCAAGTTCTATGGACTTGCAACAGAGGACCCAGACACCTTCTTGTTTGAATTTGATATCCTCTGTAGAAGCTATGACTACACCATTGATGCTCATAGGCTTAAGTTGTTTCCTACTACCATGAAAGATGCTGCATTGAGGTGGTTTATGGGTCTAGGTAGTGATATTGTCAATACTTGGGATGAGATGAAAGAGAAATTTCTTAAGAAGTATAAAGACTACTGTAGGGGTGGAGATATGAGAGGAAATGATATTTTCATAATGCAGCAGAAAGAGGATGAAAGTTTGGAGGATTATATCTCAAGGTTCTTGTTTTGTTTACAAAAATCTCCCCATTATACACTCAATGAGGAGTCTCAGAAAATACTCTTCCTCAGAGGAATAAGTGAGCATTGCACGGATGCCTTGGATTTGATGGGAGGAGGAGATATTACCCAAGTGCCTTGGGAGGATATTAAGAAGTTGTGCCAGAATTATTCTAGAGCAGCCATGAAGAAAGGAAGAGGTTACCATTCCCTTATGGGCAAAACCCCTACCAATGGAGTTTCAAGGATGGAGATAAGTTACTTGCTATATGATTTTAAGCAAGATATCATAAATAATATGGCCACCCAGCTGGACACACTTCAGGAAAAGAAGAAGCAAGACGAGGCAGAGGCAATGTTGGCTGAATATTGCCCTCATTGTAGACAAAAGAAGTGGGACTGCAGATGCAAGATGGTAGCTAATATTGACAGTAAGCAGATTCCACTTGAGTTCAAGCCAATCCAGGTTGAAGAAGATCAAGTCTACTATGTTGCACAAAGGAGGCCATGGGCTCCAAGACAAGGTATGCCACCAAATCCATTATCATTTGCTGGACCATATTTTAATACTTATGCATCTGGTAACCAATGGCAACAACCATCTCCATCTAACTATGGAGGCTATTCACCTCAGCCTTGGAATAACCCTCCAAACACTTGGCAAAATTACCAAAACCCTACACCCTAGTGGCAACAACCTCAGGAAAATTGGCAGTCGCCTCCAGGAAACTGGCAGCAAACATCTCAATGGAGGGGAGGACAGCAATGGCCAAACTAGACAACTAATTACATGCAGCCACCTTTTCATCCCAGCAGCCTGCTATAATGCCTCCTCCTGCTAGTTCCAATTCAAATACACCTAAACCTACTCAGTTACTAGCTCAGCCCTCACCTAACCCAAATAATAGACCACAACAACAACCTGTATAATCTATTGATCCAAATCAATTCCCTACATATGCTGTGAGTGCAAGTGACATCCACTTGCATTTAGGAACTACCTTGGCAACTCCTTCCAGACCCATCATTACTAAGCTTCCTGAGGAGGAAGATGAGCCTTTAACTGCCCCCATTTAGCCAAATGCACCTGAAAATCCTAAACCAGTCCCAGTCAAGCAGATTGCACAAGAACCACCATTTCCATAGAGGTTGGAAACTGTGAAACAAAAGGAAGAGAAAGAGGAACCCACCTTTGACATTCTAGAGCAGTTGAAACATGTATGTGTCAAGATCCCTCTATTTCAGGCCATAAAAGATGTTCCTATATATGGCAAAGCAATCAAGGAAGCATGCCTTAAGATGCCAGGCAGAAAGAGGAAAGACCCCACTATGGTTCATGTGGTGGGACAATTGGCTGACATCATGCTTGGGAAAGTGACTGTTACCAAATATAATGATCCAGGGAGCCCTATGGTAGAAGTTTTTATAAATGGGATCTGTCAGTGCTCAATCTGACTGGATGTTTCCCAGTTATCCCTACAAGGTAGCCATTGTTGATCAATAGGATTTTCGGGCCAGGGGCCAACAGTACAGGAGATACACTCTATAAATATCTCCTCTTCTTCTTTAGGCTCTGTAGAACCAAGGGGGTATTCCCTATTCAACATCCATAAAATATGCCTATGAACATCATTGAGATGTTGATACAAAGTAGATAAATCCTCTCTTATGCAGACCAAAACTGTGAAATAAGTGCAAAGGGGCTAGCTTTGGGCCTATGCTCAGTTGTGAATTAGAGGATTTTGGTCCTAAAACTACTTCTAAATTTCCTAAAGGTTTCTATTTAAAGTTTGAGTTTGATTTTTTGGTTTTTGGATGCAAAACTAGGACCTTGGTTGTAACCTTAATACAAGACTGGATCGGTGCCTATCTCAGGGCTCGGAGTCAATAGACATACACATGTGAATGGTTACCATAAACATATATCAATGACTGGGTTTCAAGGGGATTTATAGTGTCTGCCTTATAGATACTTCCCAAAACTGAGTATTCAGTTATCTCTGCTTACAAACACCCTTACTGCAATATATTCTTCCCAACACTTACCCAAAATATTTAATCTACTCCTTGAGCAGAAGTAAAAGACTAAGCATTCAACATAGCAAACCCATGTCCTAGAATCTTAAACACCCCTTAGCTGTTTAAATTCAGAAGAAGAAAACATTCAATTTGGAGACAAATAACATAATACATGCAATGAAGCATTACTCATATAAAACAACATGAAACCAGAAAATTTATGCATAAAACATATAACACGTGCTTCATAAACTCACAAGACACCCAAAACAGAGTCACCAACGAAGTTGTATCTTATCACAGCACCAAAATTTGTCCAGTTTTCAACAACCCAATAAGTAACACAGTTTGCATTTTATAGCAAGACACTGTACTCAACAATAATTACAAGGCAATTCAAAATTTCTGCCAGAATCCCATGCACCAAGAATGGCGCCCAAATCAATTAATGCAATATGGAGACAAAGAAGAAAGAGCAGGTGAACTTAGGACGTGTGCAGTCGTTTGAAGATTTTCCTTACAAATCTAGTAGGTTGTTGTCAATCATCGACCCATACCTCTGTAATTTCACCATTAATGGCCTAGCTACCTGCAGCTCCTCTCGAAATACAGCAGCGAATGCATAAGAAGTTTTCCCGCCTGAAATGTGGCCGTAGATACAAAGAAAACCCTCGCTGAAAACTTTGAAACAAAACCATCGATCCTCTTCCTATCACCAAAATCAATGGCGCCAAAACACGCTGAAAAAGTTGCCAACCAATCGGAACGTGCCACGTAGGCACCTTGGGCTTCCATCGCTGACTTTTCCCCTTCTGATTTCGCCTTCGAAATTCTTGTATATGCAACTGAAAATGAGATTGTATATACATACAATCACTCGCATACAAGGTGGACCCCAGGACATTATGAAACAAAGTTGAACCTACATTCGGGTCCGGGCCTTGTATGTATCCCCCTTCGCACATTGGCATATACAACACACTTTATACAACCTATGGACCTCAAATTTCATTCGCTGCATTTGATTCCTCCTTTACGTCTAGGTTGTATGTCTTTCTTTTGTATATTGGCTTGTATGTTGCACATACAAACACAATATACATGCAATCAATGGATTCCAAACATCCATGAAGCATATTAGACAATTTTGAAATCTAGCCTTTGTATCTGAACCTTTGCACTTTTCTTTGTATATCTGTGATATATAATGCATACATACATGCAAACTGCAGAGTTCAACACCTTATGAGCCATATTACATTTCCCCTTCATTTCTAGGCCTTGTATATGCGCGCTTGTACATCACAAACATACAACACGGATATACAAGACAAAATATACAATCCGAACCTGTACCTTTTATTAACCAGAATGCAATATCCATCGGGTCCAGGCCATGCATATTTGGTTGTATGCGCCAACATACAATCGCCTTTGAATGCGACTGGTGGATCCCACCCCTTGGTTCCTACTTTATATGTAACCTTTTCTTTGTATGTGCCTCTTGCATATTTCCAATGCACAATCAGCTTTGTATCTTATAACATACAATTGCCCTTGTATGTATCCTTTGTATCTCGATGCTTGCATGTTGACTTGTATATCGGAGATACATTCACCCTTGTACATTACCTGATGTACATTCTGCCTTGCATATCTGTGGGCCCCACCACTTGTATATCGGCCCCTTGCACATTTTCTTTTGCATGTTGCCAATGTATATTTCTTCTCATACATTACCGCCGATATACCTTTCACTGTAGCGAATGCATGTTGTCATTGTATCTACCCGTTGCATGTCTAAACATACAACACAAATATACATGCAAACCTGATATACAAGCAGGGAATATTCCTAGAATCTGCGATAGATTCCTCAATGTATATGCACCTTTTTAAGCCTGATATGCATTGTGAAATGCATATAACTAATTTTTCACCATTTTTTAAGGCCGATTGATATCTTTGAGCCACCAATGCACATTTGACCTGCATGTATATACAAATAGCCTTGTATATACAAAGTGACATGCATAAAACATAAATTTTGCACTTTTCAACTGCAAAGGCCAAAAGACTTAGAATTTTTGGATTTTTTGGGAAGGTGCCTGAATATTTAAATGCTTGAAACCCAATTGTTTATGCAGGCACTAAACGTGATGATTAAGGATATCTTGCAGCAACTAAATGTTGCAAACATGAGACCTACTCCTACTGTCCTGCAGCTTGTTAATAGTTCTACTGTTAAACCTGATGGGATAGTAGAGGACCTTGTGGTATCCATGGACTCATGGGAATATCTAGTTGATTTCATGATACTTTCTCCTAAAGCTGCATTGGGAGGGTATCCCATCATTCTAGGAAGAACGTGGTTAGCCACAACTAATGCTTATATTGGATGCCAGTTAGGAGACATGACCATCTTTAATGGGAGAAGCACTAAAAAGCTTGTTCTTTACCCACTTGCACAACCATCTCATGATATGGATAATCCTGTTTAGCCACATGTTGGTGAAGAGGCCGAGGAAGCTAATTCTATGGTACAACTCATGATGTTAGGCAGAAGCTCTTTCATGCAGCTTCAAGAGGAAGATGAGGTATTGTCTAACATAATTCAGAATCATTGTGAAGTAGAGGAAGCATCATCCTCTCATTCTGTTGATCCAGTGAAGACACTTATTCCCACTTTTCCTACAGCAACAGGTATGTCTCATAGATTTCTTCCACAAGAAATTAAGGTACCAAGCATTAATGAAGCAACTATGGTAGAGTTAACAACTCAAGTGGAGATTTTAGAAGAAAGATATCTGAATATTAACAACAAATTGACTCAAGAACAACAACTGTCTTTGACAAACTTGTTAAAGAAACACAAGAATGCCTTTGCATTGGATTACCATGACATGAAAGGACTAGATCCCACATTATGCACCCATAGGATTTACATAAAGGAAGATTGTACACCAGTAAGACTACCACAAAGGAGAATCAACCCTGCATTGAGAGAGATTGTCAAAGAAGAATTATAGAAGCTATTAGATGCAGGATTTATCTACCCATTCTTAGATAGCCAGTGGGTGTCTCCTCTGGTTCTCGTTCCCAAAAAGGGAAGGAAATGGAGAGTTTGTATTGATTACAGAGAATTAAACTCTACCACCAAAAAAGACTATTTCCCCCTTCCTTTCATAGACCAGGTATTGGACTCACTTGCAGGAAAGTAATACTTTTCCTTTTTAGATGGGTTCAATGGTTACAATTAGATACAGATTGCACCAGAGGACCAAGAGAAAACAACATTTACCTGTCCTTGGGGGACATATGCCTACCCAGTGCTACCATTTGGCTTATGCAATGCACCTGCAACTTTTCAAAGGGCAGTCATTAGCATATTTTCAAATATCCCACATGACTGCATGGAAATCTATATGGACGATTTCATTACTTATGGTGCTACTTTTGAAGAGGCATTGGAAAACTTAGGGAAGGTGTTGGAGAGATGTGAAGACCACAATATGTCCCTAAATAGTGCAAAGTGCTTCATGATGATGCAAGAAGGAGTAGTGCTTGGCCACTATGTCTCTCCAAAAGAAATTCAAGTAGACCCAACAAAGATTGAAGTCATAATCAATCTGCCCATTCTTGCAAAGCAAAAAGATGTCAGAAGCTTCTTGGCTCACGCAGGGTACTATAGACATTTCATCACGAATTTTAGCAAAATGGCAGCCCCATTGTATACTCTTCTCACTAAGGATGCTGAATTTCAGTGGAATGAAGACTGTAAAAAGGCATTTTCTTATTTAAAGGCAGCATTAACTCATGCTCCTGTACTCAAAGGGCCCAATTGGGAGCTCCCTTTCCACATTCATACTGATGCATCAGATTATGCCATAGGAGCAATCTTAGGGTAGAAAGGAGTCATTAAACATGCTATTTATTTTGTCAACAAAAACTTCCAGGGAGCTGAGTTTAATTATACAGTGACAAAAAAGGAAATGCTGGCAGTAATCTATGCCCTCAACAAATTCAGGCACTACATAATAGGCTATCAAATCTTTGTGCACATAGATCATGCAGCCATTAGGTATCTTATGAACAAACCCTTGATATTAGGTAGATTAGCAAGATGGGTGTTGCTAATGCAAGAATTTGACATCACTATTGTGGATAAGCCAAGGAAGGCCAATGTTGTTGCAGACTTTCTTTCAAGGCTGACTACATCAGAGGACAACCAAGTCATTGACAACTTTTTCCTTGATGAACACTTGTTTTCAATCGCTGTGCAAACACCCTAGTATGCTGACACAACCAATTATTTGGTCACAGGGAGAGTCCCTCCTCATTTCTCTCCAAAGGAGAGAAGGGTGCTCATTGAAAAGTCTTTTCCTTTTTCATGGATTGTTGGATGTTTGTTCTACACTAGACCAGACCATGTCATGAGGAGATGTGTGAGAGAAGATGAAACATATGACATTTTGCATGCATGCCACAATGAACCATGTGGAGGGCATTTTGAAGCAAAAAGGACAGCAATCAAGATTTTGAATATAGGTTATTACTGCCCCACACTCCACAAGGATGTAGGGAGATATACAAGGAAATGTTATAGATGCCAGAGGATGGGACGACCACCCAAATTTGATGAGATGCCCCTTTACCCTCAGCTTGTGATCACTTCATTTGATAAGTGGGGATTAGACTTTGTAAGACCTATTGATCCTCCATCCAATGGTAAATCCTATATCTTAGTATGCACTGATTATGTAACCAAATGGGTAGAAGTTAAGGCCATGAAGCATGCAAGAGATAACAAGGTTGCAGAATTTATTCATGAGGAAATTTTCACACGGTATGGAGTTCCCAGAGAGATAGTGACTGATCAAGGAGCTCAATTCACCTCAACCCTAGTTGCAGCACTAGTCAGTGAGTACAACTTAAGGCACAAGAAATCTACTCCTTATCACCCTCAGGCCAATGGCCAAGTTGAGGTGACTAACAGAGAAATTGAAGCCATTCTAACCAAAACTGTGGCTGTCCATAGGAAGGATTGGGCAAACAGGCTACCAGAAGTTGTCTGGGCCTATGGGACAACCTGGAAAACAACCACAGGCTTCACCCCTTTTGAGTTACTATATGGAAAAACAACTATGATGCCTATTGAGTTTGAACATAAGACTCTTCGGACTGTAATAGACTTGGGGATAGATATCTCTGAGGCACAATAGGACAGAATCATGCAGCTAAATGCTTTGGATGAGATGAGGAAAGAAGCCTTGCATCACACAGAGGTAGTGCAAAATCAAAGAATAAAGTGGCATGACAAATTCATCAAAGACAAGAAATTCCAGCCAGGTGACTGGGCATTGCTCTACGACTCAAGGTATCAAGATAATGCAGGGAAGTTGCAGACAAGGTGGCTAGGACCATATGAGGTTGCTGAAGTTTTCCCCAATGGTGCTGTTCAACTCACCACCATTGACCCTGTCAAATTCAAGATGTTTGTCAATGATCATCGCCTCAGGTTGTATCACAAGCCAACTTCGAAGGAAGAATTCCTACAACAATTCAATCAGCATGCAACTCCTGAACTTCCTGCAGCCGAAGGTAGTAGACCTAGTGTCCCTCCTTCTGGCTAACCAAGGTATGACACTTGTCATAATAAAGACTTCCACTTTTGTGGGGTCCACTTCTTCATTCATTCACCCATCCAGCCATCCATATCCATCATTCTTTCTTCCATCACGTTGCCATGATCTCACTTCATTCCACCTCACTTTCTTCAGCTCCACTTTCATTCATTGCTCAATCAAATTCTTAAAAGGTGATCGATACTTTCTCCATCATTTTTGCAACCGATCTTCCAAACATCAAGGTACGTGCGCATTAATTTGTTATATCTTACTTATCTTTTAGTACATTCATTTAATTATTGTGAATTGATGTCGATGTTCTCCATAGCATGTAATTATTCCCTACCCCTTCAAATCACGCATCACCATTTCGCATGTGAGGACACATGCTCAAATTTAGATTGGGGAGGGAGTGTGAATACCATGTCCATGTGTTAGTCCATGTTGCTTTATGCCAGCATGTCAGCAAAGTTTAAAATTGACTTGATTTGAATTCTGAGTGAGATGACAGCTCGCAAGTGTGAGGTGATATCCTTCATTGATTACTCCTTACTGCCTGTACTACTCTTGTCATAATCTTGAGTTCCCAAATAAGGAAAATTCAGACGACATTGGTGATTGAAAATTTAGCAGTGTTGTAGGAAGGTGAAGTTTAGTTTTCAGACAAAAATTACAGAAAGAAAAACTTTGCCGAGTGATTATTTTCAGACAGCTAAACAATGGGAGGTATTAATTTGAAATGAACCCACGATTCATGAGGTATTGCTGTAGGATGCACCCAACCAGGCCGAGTTTAGAAATTGCAGGTGGATAGATTATTTCTTGAAGCTGAATGGTTTTAATGAAGATGTTGCATTGGAATTTGCCTAGAGATTGTCTGAAGATAAGGCCACGGTAAAAGGGTTAGAGGTATTGGCTACTGAAGAAAGGATTGCAGAAGTTACAAGGTTGCCTGTCGATGGTGAAAATTACCCTATTGCCAGAGATGCCAGGTCAGCTAGGGCCAAATTTACAAAACCTGGTGACCCTCCAATAATTATAGACAAACAGGGAGCCAAGAGAACCTCTCTGCCTGAGCCATGGAAGCAAGTAGTTGTTCATGTTGTGAGGTACATTACTTGTGAAGGTCATCAGTCAAATCTTCATTCTGTGCATTTCAAACTGCTAAATCATATAAGGCATGGGAGAAGAATGAATGTGCCAAATGTGCTATACCACGTTCTCTCAATCATGGTGTCCAAGACCCAAAAAGGTAGGTCTAATTCTATTTCCCACCATTGTTTGATCAAATTGTTAGTTGAAAAGTCTCTGCATGATGTGTCTGATATGACTTGGGAAGAATTCTTAAATATTGATCAAATTAGACCAAAGCATTTGCGACCTACGGTTGTGCCTCAACCTCATAGGACTAAAAGGAGAGTGAGTTCTATTGAAGCTACTCCTGGAACCTCAACTTCTGGTGTAAACCCTCCTGCAGCTGAACAAACTATAGAGATTAGTTCTTTTGAGGCAGAGCATTCAGGTAAAGAGAGTTCTTCTTCAAATTTTGATGATGATGTTCCTCTGAGCAACCTAATTTGAACTAGGGCACATAAGAAAAAGGCAGAAATAAGAAAGGGTAAAGATAAAAAGCAAGCTGTAGGAAAGGGAGTGCCAAGCTCTAAGAAATGGAAAGCTGACACTGTTCTTCCTGTAGCCAAAGAAAAACATGAGAACCCTCCTAGAAAATCAAGACCTGCTGAGCCAGCCTTTGGTGTGCCTCCACAGAGAAGCCCTAGGGATGAAGAAACATCACGAGAAGATACAGAGGATCCAATGGGGCATGAGAATGTTGAAGAAAAGGACATATTTGAGGAAGCAACAAATGTAACATTAGCAGACCTTACTGCTGCCACTGAACAAATTGAGAGTCAGGGACATGAAGACAACCAAGAGTTCCTATAGCAAGAGGCCCTGCAACTCGAATTGGCTGAACATTCAGGAACTATGTAGTTAGTGCTATATGAAGGGCAACCATCAGTGCTAGGAAAACTTTTGGTAGGAATACACAGGCCCTTTGATTTTTCAATGCATATGGTAGCTATGAATTTATGGAATGAAATGCAGAGGAGAGAAGAGGAATGGAAAAAGGAGAAACACATGCTAAAGGAAGAAATTCAAAAGAAAAATGAAGAGATTGAAGATAAGAACGCAAAAATTGCAACTTTAAAGGAGAGAGTGGATAATATGGCAGCCTTAGTACCTCAAGTATTAGAGTGTAGGACTCCTCCAAGGGTCTATGCTCTGTATTTAAAGGAGAAGTATATTTCTTTTAAAATAGCAAGGATTGTTTCAGGTTTGAATCCTTCCATTGAGACTCCTCTTGAATTTTTCAATGCTTATCAGATTGCTCCTCCTGAAATGAAGAATTTGTTGTGTGAATTCTATTTACATAATTATGTTGTGTCCCAAGATCATGATTGGAATCCCTTGTTGTATGTTGGGGATGTTCAATTAAGGGCATTTATGTCCTAGATACAAAATGAGATTAGTTGGGGACAACAATTCAGGGCTTATAGGCAAACATAATTTGACACTCCCCTGTCCATCAGAGCTGAATCTATAAATCCAAGGAGCATTTTCAATGATTGGCATAGAATGCTTTATAGACTAAGCTATGGTAGTAGAATCCTGGCTGAGAGAGAAGTAGTTTACAGAGAATATGAGAAGGTAGCAAAAAATATAGGAGAATCTGTAAAGGGACATTTGGCACAAAGGTGGAACAATTTGTCTGATGAGCTAAAACAAGCAGAGCCTCACTCTCTGCAGAACTATGTTGCAACATGCAAAAGAGCGGATAGATATATACAGATTGGGAGGACAAAGGGGCAATTCTAGCTTCCCTTAATTTGTCAACCATCTATCCTATTATGGCCTGTGCCAAATTTCAGGTACTACCAATATGATATTACTGAAGAGAGACAGAGATGAAACATATTGGATAGACATTAAGGGTTTTATTGGGATCCTAATTCATGCACTACAGAAACTGATATGGGACAACTAGTAGTTGCTAATTTTAGGGCATTGACCAAACAGAAGAACAACCCTTCCTCTGCTGGAGGACCAACAAAGTCTTAGGTTGGGGAGAGTGATGAGTCTAGTTTATGATTCAATTTTGTTAGAATTTATTATCCATTTGCTATATTTATCTTGGACTTTGGTACCTAGAACTTGATCTTTTCATGACATTTCCTCAAAACCATAAGATATTGGACATAGGTTATTTCCTATAATCTTTAATGACATTGGCATGCTATATGAACTATCTATGTTAATTTTACATATGGTTAATGAATGTTACTCTAAGATAGTTACATATATGCAATTATTGTGCGTACTAATATTGTTATGTAGATATAATTAGCAGCCTATAAAGTCGAGGAAGATTCTGTCAGTTGGTTACTCGCCATCAAAGTCAAACAAGGTGGTTGTTCAAATGTTAAATGGAGGGAAGATAACTACCTTGTAATTGGACTTAATTACTTGTTGAGAAAATATAGGAGTTACTGTTGTGTTAGATATGCGTTAAAGCAACCATGCTTGACCAAATTCTACGCATGCATAACCTCCTCTCCACTTTCTATGCTTTCCCTAAAGTGGCGTCCTCCTATTATGTTGGAGTTGACTACCTTGCTAGGTAGTTGGTTTGTAGTTTTCTTTCTATAAATAAGACTTAGATGCTCCTTCTGAGGGGTTGATTAATCTGAGGTTGTACTTGCACTATTAAGTTTTTCAGTAATACAGTTATGTTGCTCGTTTGTACTTATGTTTCCAAATGAATAAAATGAAGTTATAATTTCGTATCTCTGAGTTTACATTTGTCTTAAGGGATACTCATCTAAGGGGGCCCACTTGGTGAGCATTCCATCCTTTAGTTTAGTTTTTATTTTCTGTTAAGTAGTTAGTTAGAATCTAGCATTGAATGTTCCTGCAGCCACTAGAATTCCATTATGTGTCTGTTCATGCAACCAAAGTAGACATAGTAGTTTCCTGTTTGTTTGCCCATATTTTCATTTTCTGTCATGCACTTCAGCTTAATATAGTTGTTGGTTGATGTTCAGCATTTATGTTATTTCTTTCCAAGCAATTTACTTTCAGCATTATGTCTTTCTTAGTCGTAGAATGAATGTGGCTACTTTGGAGTTCCTAGAGCACATACTGTGTTGACCCATTTCAAGTTCACGTCCTTGGGTTGACAAGTTAAATGCATCTTCATAGTGATTAAGATAGTTATTTAGATTAGATGTCCAATCTCTAAGTCACAACTTTATGGGCTTAGTTGTTAAATCATTGTAGGAGACCAATATAAGTCTCAATGATGAAGAGTTGCTTGATTGGATTGCAGCTATGGACAACCACTTTGAGTGTGATGATGTCCCTGAGGAGTAGAGAGTGAAGATTGCAAAAACCAAGCTGATAGGTCATGCTTTGTTATGGTGGGGTTATCTTCAGTCAGAGAGGAGGAAGCAAGGAAAGTCCAAGATTTCTTCATGGGACAAGATGGTGGCAAAAATCAAAGGTAAGTTCTTACCCAAAGACTATGAAGTTCAAATGTTTAAAAAGATTCAAAGTTTAAGACAAAAAGAAATGGATGTGAAATTATATACTGAGGAATTTTATAAATTAGGCATGAGGTCTGGTCATCATGAGAATGAGGTTGAAAAAGTTGCTAGATATTTGGGTGGTTTGAGATTGAACATACAAGATGAATTGGTTTTGGCTAATCCTAGAAGTGTTGAAGAATGTTATCAAATGGCAGTTAGGGTGGAGGAAAAGATGAAAAGGAGGCTAGACAAATTAGTTAGAGGAAGAGGTAGCAATGCAAGAGGGAGAGGTAGCTTGGTCTTTTAAAGTTGCTGATTCTAGAGGTGGCTTTAGAGGCACAAGAGGCAGATTTGGTGGAGGTAGAAGTTCAAATATATTTTCAGGTAGGTGTTACAATTGCAATGAGTTTGGACACCCAACATTCGAGTGTCCTGAGAAACAAGGATCTACATCAAGTAGTGGAGAGAGGAGAAGTGAAAGGAGGGCTCAAATAGTCCAAGAAGATGAATGTGAAAGTGCTAGTTTATCTAGTGTTCATGTAGCTCCTGAAGTTGGTGATGCACTCATGGTTAGAAGGACCCTACTTAAAGCATCAAAGGAGAAGGAACTAGTACATAGAAAGACTCTTTTCAAAACCAAATGTAAGTGCAGGAATAAGGTATGCAAGGTTGTTATAGACTCAGGTTCTACTGAAAACATGGTCTCAAGTGAGATGGTTAGTAAGTTGAATTTGTAAAAGATTCCTCATGAGTTGCCATATAAGGTATCTCGGTTGAGTGATAAGCAATCTCTTTTAGTCAATGAACAAGTTGTTGTTGAGTTTCAAATTGGTGATTACAAGGACAAAGTAATTTGTGACATTCTACCCATGGACCACTGTCATTTACTTCTTGGAAGGCCCTGGCAGTATGACATGCATAAACTTTATGATGGAAAGGCAAATACATATACCATAAATAAGGATGGGTAGACATTTACATTGACTCCACTTGTGGAAGATGACAAAGGTAAGGGTAAGGAAGCCAAGGTAATCATGTGTGGAAAGAAAGAACTTGTAAAGGATGAGAGAGAGGACAAGAGTGCTTTAGCAACACGTGTCAAGAGTGAATCAGGTATAAGAAATGATTTGATAGTTGATTGGCATGCTAATGTAATGGTGGGAACAATGGTGTGTCCCTTAATGAAGAGTAAGGCTATTGAGCAAGTTGGAATTGCAGGTACAGAGGATCATAACTCTGACAAGACAATGGTACATAATGTTGATATGAAGACAATAATAAAGGGACATAATAGACAAGGTATGGGGGACATATACAAGCATGAAGTTGCCATAAAGAAGAAGTCAGTTCAAGGAACTTGTAATAGAGGTTGGTTTGAAGGCATGAATATAGGAAAATTGTCATGTTTTTGGCAGAGGACAGTTAGGAGACCTCCCACAGGTCTGATTACAAAGATGCAGTCATATGCATGTGCAAACAAGTGCAAGGATGTAAATTGTGTACAAGATTTACGAGTCTACATCAATGAAGAAGTTTTGCAGATGAGCCTACCTGTGGAAAGCAAGTTGGAGCAAGAACTAGTCATCACTCATGTGACATGAGTCTTTTTTCAGGGGGGTTGTATGGTGCAGGGGCACCAAAGCCATCATTGGCAAACTTGACCCTTTGAAGGGTGTTTTGAAGAAAATTGAGTCATTTGGCATTAAATAAGGTCATTGTAGGCCATGATGCACGTAATAAGGTCAAGATGACCAATGTCAGATGTTTTGAGTCTTATTTCTATGTTTTGGGTCAAATATTGTAAGTGTTAGTGAGGGTTGTTTTGTCAACTTATCTCATTATGCTTTAAGAGAGAGAAAATGGCCTAATAAGTTGGTTTTCAGTTGTAGACCGGTTAAAAACTACTTCAAATATGTATAATTACCTCCTCACAGGTCGAGGAGAGGTGGTTGGAGGGTTTTTAAATGACCAAAATCAATAAAAACTCTTTTTTTAAAAATTTTTCCAGAAATTCGCTGCTCCAGGACGTAGTACTCTCTTGTACGGACCTGTCATGACCTGAAACCACTTTCATATAAAAGAGGAATGAACTATCTTCATTTTTCATGTGTTTTGAGGGAAAAAAATTAATTTTACTGGAAGTTATCACGTTTTTACTAAAACTGGTTCAAAAACCCTGTTTTGGGGGTTTTGAGGTCCTCAATGGAAAAAAATGACTCATTCTTCCTACTGTAACTCTGTGGCTCAGAGGAATGAGTCTTGTAGGTTAGGTTTAGATAATATAATAACTATTTTGTGATAGGATAAAGGAATTGTGGAGTTTGATGATGTTGTCCCTATTGAAATTGAGTGAAATATGCATGAAAATGGTAGTTTAAGACTAGGGTTTGATGAAATAAAGTGGGTAAAGGGTTTTTGATGAAATGTGAAGCATGTGTAGGTGTATTTAGATGTGTTGGAGGCATTGGCAAAGTGTGGGGAGGTTTGGAACCTAGTTATTCAATAAACCCTCTTGGAAAAGGCCTAAAAATAAGGGTTTCATGGTTGGGCGTTTATAAATTAGTGAGGGGAATCAAAACCTAGTGATTTGGAAGTTTGGGGATATGGACTAAGACTTTTTAAAGGAATTTTGGGGTAACAATAAGTTTTGAGGGTACTTCCTTTGTAAAGGTGGCCTAATTAGGCCTAATTTACAGGTAGAAAACCTCAGTTTTGAGCCACATGGTCCAAAGAGCTCTATGTTCAGTTTGAAATATGTTATATAACTTGATAATGGGTATCTAAATCTCTATTTGGTTTTTTAGGTGTTTTGGAAAGTTTATGAGAAAAATCCCAAAATTAGGGTCAACAAACCTACTAGACTAGGCCTGAGTGAAATGTGAAAAGTGTGAAGATTGAGACTTGGTATTTTTGAAAGTTGTTTGATTCAAATTGAATTGAGTTTGTTGAGTGTTTGACACCCCTCTATTGCATTGGTGGACTAGTTTCTTTCTCCTCTCTAGAATCAATAACTTCTACATTCCTTTGTGTTTCTGGAGCCTCCGGAATATTGTGAGCCTTAGGGGAATTATCAATTTCCAAAGGGTGTGGTACATGTTCCAAAGCTTCCTCCTCTGGAGTCCCTTGGGTTTGTTGGCATTTAGGAGAAGGTTATTTAGGGTTTTTTGTAGCCATACCAGATGATTTTGCAGGTGTTGGGGTTTCAAATTTCTAAAGAAATATCTGCCACTTCTTGTCTATTTTTCTTTTCTTCAAAAGTTGGTGCTTGCAAATCAGGGTAATTTGGTAATGGTGTTTTAAGGGTCCAGACTTGACTTTATATCTTTCCATCATATTGACTAGAGAATTGAACAGGAGGGCAGGGATATTGATTCTAAGTTTGGGTTACTTGGCACCATGGCGCAAATGAATAAGCAAGTGAAAAGGAGGCCCTACAATGGTGGCACATTAGCTGTCATAGGTGAAATATTTAATAATCTAGGCTACTACTATTTTCTAGTGTTCTGCAATTGAGATTCCTTGGAGACCCTTATTTTGATCCCTAGGACCTGTGACCAATTGCGACTGAGGTTCCCCTTCCCGAAGAAAGAGTTCTATCATTTTCTGATAAGGAATGTTTGTTTCTTCAGCTAGATTTATACTTTCATTTTCAATTCCAGAAATATCAGAAATAGTTTGGGAACTTACCTTGAATTTTCTCCCTCATACTATAGAATGTCCTTCTGTTAAGTTCTCGACGAATTCTTTAACTAATTCTAGGTTCTAACCCTCAAACTTCTTTATAAAATCTAGTCATCCTGCCACCTGGAATAGTTTTGTAATGTTCTATAGAGCTAGGAGTTTGTCTACAGAGGGTGGTTCTGATTTTCACTTTGCCTCCATGTTAATTGTCCTATGATTTCCCTCTTAATTACTTATTGAATTGTATGACTTAGCTAAAATAATGAAATACTAGGCTTGTTGAACTGTGTTACCAGCTAAGATTAATGGAATAGTGAAGTTATAGTTAGTTATGAATTTGTTAGAATCAATGAAGTGAAATGAAGGTGACATGAGGCCTTTTCAAATCAGCATGCCAACCTGGATTCCCTGCTCATTATTACTTTCTAAATATGTAGAATAAATGCGTTGCCATTTTCCTCATTTGAAGTGCAGTTAAGACTGATTTCTTATTTTGGGAAAAAGGGGAAAATGTGCCAATTTGTTAAGTCCTAATAAAAATTTATTGCCTAATTAATAAAGATTGTGCTTACCTCATTGTTGATGTTTGTCATTGATGTCAAAGGAAAAAATACATGTGTGTGTGATTGTTAAGGGATGGAGTGATATGCATGGTGTTCAGGATGCCTTCATGATCCTCATAGTATTCATAGTCTCAGAATGCTCATGGTGTTGGTGTATACAAAGGCATGGTGTTCAAGTTGAATTTAATGTATACAAAGTTACACAGGGGTGCAAGAGTGATATTCATAAGTATCAAAGTTGATTTAGAGTGTGATGTTGCTTCATGCCATGCTTCAATGCTTTAGTGTACTCATCATGCCTCAGATTGTCTTATGCCTCAGATTGTCTTCACAATCACCTTAGAGAGGTTGATGTTTATGATATCACACATGATAGAGTTCATAGGGTTCACATGTTCATGAGAGTTGTTTGTGTTTCATGTTGTGATGCCCATTCATGTCTAAGTCTAATCAAAGGGTTTTTGTATTAAAACAGGAGTTTGGACCCCTGATAAGTTTAGTGCTTCTTGACCTTTTGAACTCTATACTTAATCCAAATTTTCCTAAGTTAATTTTAAGTATGTTGTTTGTAATGTTACTACCTATGATATAAATAAGGCTTCTACTGAGTCATATGATTCCCTTGATGTGTTTACTATGTCTAATTCTTCCTTTTTCCCTGATTAGGGTTTGTATTTGTTATTAGGTGCAATTAGGGTTTTAAATTTATTTCTTTAAAGACCTTTCTAAACCCTAGTCCTACTCATCAATTGTAAAAGTTACTTTATTTTATATTGTGAAGTTGACATATGATCATAAGTCATTATTACTTCAAGGTGACCTGTTGAAGGGTTTTCAAACATATGATGCCTTCTCCCTTGTTGCTAAAGACACTGACACTTTAGGTTGAATGCATTTGTAATGAGTGGGTAAAAGACATCAAGGGCTATCATTCAATATTGCTTGGGTGCGAGATCTGAAATCGAAGGTAGAAGTTTAAAGCATTTTCAAATACCAACGGTTCATTTATGTCTTTTAATTTGATGATTCGGTTCCTTGTAGAGTGCTCTAACTACCTTGCAGGCCATTTCTCCAACAAAAAAAATGGCTAGGAAAATTTATAAAAAGACCTGTATGGTGTTTTTTCAAGATGTTGTTGAAGATTTGCATATATAACACTCAGACCTTTTGAGGGAATGTGAGAAATGTCTATATTGTGAATATCCATTATTAGTTCTAATGGGTTTTTAAGTTTGCTAAGATGTGTTTGAATATGTAACAAAGAGATGTGTGAGAAAAGTATGGATGATGCAGGTTTTATGAGAAATGTGAGTGTTTGTATTTCTTTGAGAATGTGTGGATGGTGCAAAGATAAAGAGGCATGAAGTGTTGAAGTATCTTCAGTTTCTTCATATAGTAAAGAGGATGTACAGATGGTTGGACATATAGTGTCAGGGCATTGAACATTTTTGATACCACGATCCATGTAAGTCACATTTTTTTCTTTCTGATTGAAACAATAAACTATCAGGAGGTATTGTTAAATGATTGATAATGTTCTCTTGGTGCTTATTTCCTCAAGGGCGACATAAGGTGTGTTGTACTACAGTGAAATAGAGTAACCCTATGATTTGTAGACATCTTTGATGTTTATGTCAGTAAGACAGGTTGGTGCCTGCTGCTGTTTCAGGTTTCAAATATTCATTTGTAGGCACTGTCATTAAAAATCTAAAAAATTCTAAGTCCCTCGGCCTCATGCATATGTCTTTGTATATACATGAACATTTGTATGTACAAGTGCAGTTGTACAGTGGCAGGCCCGAAAAAGAAGTTCAATCGGCCTTCAAAAAATGCAAAAAATGGTTGTATGCATTGTTGTATGCATATCGGGCCTGTATGTGGCTTTTAGATGCATATCGGGTTTAGAAATTATGCTTGTATGTCGTAGATTCTTAGAATATTATGTGCTTGTATGTTGGGTTGCATGTATGTTTTGTATTGTATATTCAATATACAGTGGCTAGATACAAAGCAGACATGCAAAACAGAATGTACATCAGGTAGATACAAAGGCAATTGCACATGCAAAAGCTAGGGCCCGATGCACATACAAGGGCGATTGTATCTCAAATATACAAGTCACATGTACAAAGTGGACGCGGCAGGAAAGTTAACTGCATTTGTGAAAATGGTGAAGTCTGCGCATTGTATATTGGTGTTGTATGTTCCCAATATACAATCAAACATACAATGTGAAGATGAAAAGAAACATACAAGCAGGTCAACGACGGTCAACGTCAGCGATGGGGCCCACTTGATTGCATGTATGTTTCATTTGTATGTTCAAATATACATTCACAATATGCCATGTCAATATACAATTGAAAATGTGCAAAGGGGCACATACAAGCAAATATACAAAGGACATATGCAAGGCCGATATACAAAGATGAATGTATATCGAATTGTATATGCGACATGCATTCGCCACATACAAAAGGAAAAGATGCAAAGGTGATTGTATATCAGATATACAAGGGCGACATACAACGAAAAGATACAAGTGAAATATGCAGGGCAAGAGCAGTCAAAGTCAACAGTATTCAGTAACCTGGTAGGGCCCGCGCCATTGTATGTCCCGGATTGTATGTGTGTGCATATACAATGCAAAATATACAAGGCACATATACAATCCAGACTTGAAGGAGGATTTAATTCTGGCGGATAAGTGGCTGGCGTCCGTGATATGTATATTGCATGTTGTATATGCAATATAGAAGGAAGTATACAAAGGTAAAACATACAATGCCGGACCCGATAGAAATTCAATGTGCTTCATAATGGTTTGGGGTCCACGACTTGTATATGGCAGTTGTATGTATGTGCTTTTGCATATACATTGGCGAAAAAGGCAAAATGGAAGGGGGAAAAGTTAGCGATAGGAAAAAGGCACCTGCGTGGCACATTTTAATTGGTTGTTGACTTTTGAAAGCAATTTGAAGTTGTAGATCTTGGCGATGGGGAGAAAATCGATGACCTGCTTCAAATCTTTAGGGAGGGAGAAATTTCTTGTGTTTGCTACATCATTTCGAGCAGGAAGAAGCTTCAGGGGCATGCGAGCCATTGTTGCATCTTGAGGCTGTGGGTAGGTTGGCCATTTATGGTGATTTGTAGAGGTATGGATCTGATTGACCGGCCAACTACCAAATTTGTGAAGGAAATCTCTAGGCGGCTGCACGGCTCCTGATTTTACTTGCTCTTTCTCTCTTCTCTTCTTTGCTGCATTGAATATTTTGAGCGCCATTCTCATGATGCAGTGTATCTGGCAAATTTTGAAATGACCCCATATTGGATTGCTGAGTACACGTTCCTAGTATATATCAGAACTGTGTTGCTCATTGTAAGGGCGTTGAAGACTCATGTATTTTTTGGAGAGAATAATGAAGAACAAAGCCTTTCTGGGTTGTTCTGTCTCTTTTGGAGTTTATGAGTTGCATTTGAGTGCACCTTGCACATATGTTTAGTTTCATGTTGTGTTTATATGAAAAATGCATTGTTGCATCTGTTTAGTTATTTGTCTCCATTTGTTGTATGCATTTCTTCTTTTGAATTTGGTTGCTAAGGGTTCCTCAGATTCTAGGATACAAATTTCTGTATTTCATGCTTGGTCTCTCACTTCCATTCAAGGAGTGGATTAAATTGTTTTAGGTTAAGTATGGGGAAGAATGTATGTCAGCAGAGATATTCATAAGTAGAGGCAACTAAATACTCAGTCTTGGGTGGTGTTTGTAAGGCAAATACCAGTCTTAGCCCCTTGAAACTTGAATGCCAGTGCAAACCATTCATTTGTATACGTCTAGTTGACTCTGTTAGGTCTCAAAAATACAGGTTGTTATCCCTAAGAGGGTGCCAGGCTCTCTTGACGTTTTTGGCTAACTGACACGGGGTAGATATGGCTAAACCCCCTTCGCTTCAGGCTCTGCCAGACCTAGGCGGGTAAACCTCTAATTAATAAAGCAGATAAAGATTAGAATCCATCTAGCTATTTATAATGGCACAAGTTATACAACAGATAAAAGACAACAAGTTAATTCTAAGAATAATCTAAATTGTAATGCTAAAACAATAATGCAATCTAACTAAGTAAATCTAAAATGAATTTGGATAAGTAATAATGAAAATATTAGACTAGTGCCTTATTGAATATAGAGTCAGTATGATTATGAAACAAATGACTGTTTGTTTGGTAAAAACTCAAACTACCTGGCATGAGAGAATAGGTATGTAACTTGTACAACCCTACAAGGAAATAGTTAATATTCCATACTTATATATCCAATTGACAAAATCAAATTACCTGCATTCATCTAAAAGGATTTAATCCTTGCTTGAAGGAGCCTATTAGAATAAGACTACAATTGTAACAGATTTATCAAAAACTGGAGACATAATACAAACCCTAATTATATGACTATTCTTACAGATCCATGACAATGCCTTCACAGTTACTATGATAGATTTAAAGGATTTAATTTTGGAAGCAGAAACCAATTAATCTCATCACACTATAATAACAAATGTGTATAGACAACTTGAAGATATACTTGATAACTCAAATTGAATAATTGAGAAGACTTTGAAAGGAGACAGTCATATAATTGAATGAATTTAATAGATAGTTGATACCAAAATTTGCAGTCACTTCTTCATGCTTACAGACTTGATTCCGTCAGAGAAAGCTTGCACATGATCTACCAGAAATAAAATATATTAAAAATGAACTAGCAGTGTGGTTGAAATCTAATCTATAATGTTTCTTCTTATTCTATCTCTAATATCCTCTCTATCATCTAATATCCTCTTCTCTGGTCTTGGTCATCTCTTATAAAGAGAGGCATACAAGCTTCATACCAGTTACAATGGTTGTGACGGTTGATAACCAGACAACAATATTTGTTTAAACAAACAAATTCAGAAAGATTAACATTCGTTTTAATCATCAGATGGATAACCATCTCAGAATCAAACAAAGATCTTCAACTGCAATTCTACTTAATCTCCTTCAAGGATTCCTTTATTATCCTACAAAGAACAGATAAAACACAAATTAATGTATGATCAAACAATCCAAACATATTTATTTGAACAAATGTATTTATTCAAGTAATTTCTCCCTTTATCAATGATTTGTCAGTTGCTCAAACTCCTTTCGCGGGTGTTTTATGGTTTGATCCCCGCTATGAATATCCTGCATAAAACCCATTTTTCAAATGTTAGAAGAGTATATTAACCATTCAAATTTAAATGTTGTTTTTAAGGTTCCTGTATTTTGCATCGGCAAGACCTTTCACAATGTGTCCTTGACATCGTTATGACTATCATGTCAGTGAGATTTGCAGGTTTTATCTCGATTCATCTCTCTCACCGATATATTTGTTGGTGAATGTGTTTCTATCAGAATAAGATGCGTGATCAGAGTGACTTATTTTAAGTCACCCGATAGTGGTTATCTCCCCGATAGCCTTCCTTTACACTTTCCGTCGGAGTGAGATATTCCATCGGGGTAACCTTTTTCAAGTCACCCGATCCTATTTATCTCCCCGATGGCCGCTTTATATCTTTTATCGGAAGGACTTTCTTAACGTTTTATCGATATCATTAGTTGTGAGACTTCTTATCAATGTGTGCAATCCTCATGTCTATCAGAGTAAGATATACCATCGGGGTAACCTTTTTCAAGTCACCTGACAATGTTTATCTCCCCGATGGCCACTTAGTATCTTTCATCGGAGAGAATTTACCGAAGTGTCACCGACACTATTATCGCTGTGACCTGTGAGTCGGTAAGACATATATAATTCATTCTGACATATTTAGCTAGCCGATGGATATGTATATCGGTGTGACTCATACCGAAAGCACCTTTTGTTGTTTCACCAAGACACTAGAGTATCAGAGACCTATTAAATGTTTACTCCAACGCTCATGTCCTGTCGATGCTTATTATCTCCTTCGATTCCATAGGATGCTTCGACGAGAGTTTCGCCGAAATACTCCATTGGTATGATCTACACTATCGGGGGGTCTTGTAAAGCATTCATCGATAGTAATATCTCATACCGATCGGCGTGACTTGGTAACTCTCCTTCCGACGAAATTCATCGGAATCACTTAGTTCATCGGTAACCTTTGAGATTTTCTTCCCGATGATCAACCTTACGCCGATACTTACTTCCTTTTGTGTATTTCTCGAAGCTTCGTCGGTGAGAGGTATAAGATCAATATAAATTAAATTATCTTCGCCGATAACAATGATCCCGCCGATATGTTATCTTTGCCCTCTTTCAGTGGTAACAATTAACTTGATACCCCATGTGTTATCTCCACCATTATGTCCATTGAACTAGGAATATTTAGTCTTGGAATGATGTTCTATAACACTTTATCTTGGTCTTTTACTGGTGTAGCAATCAAACTTTTTATGATGGGAGCATAAAATTTTGACTAAAATTAGAACCAAATTTCAGTCCCAACAGACTCCTTGCCCTGAGATAGGCACCAGTTTGCTCCCTGTGTAGTAGTTATGATCCAAAACCCCCTTGTCTTGCATCCAAAATATAATACAAATCATTTCATAATTTTAACCTGTCAGTTTGTAGGAGTAGAAATAGGACTCCTGCATACTCTCATTCCAAACCATTTAGATATGTCCAAGAACACTGCTAGCCTTGTGATTTATCATGCAAATCTTGGTCCATACATGAGAGTATTTTGCCTGTTGTTGTAAAGCTAAATCTGTTTGTCATTGGGCGAGTCAAGGTTAAATCTTTAGCTATAGGGATACCCCCTTGGTGCGGCAGAACCAGAAGTGAAGGGGAGGCAGCTCATGCAACCTCCCATATCTATTGGCCGAATCTGCCTGTACATTGGAACTAGCAAACCCTCTGCCGATTCAGAATCCAACAGAAATGGCGAATCTGCTGGGGACGAGTCGAATAATTTAAAGGCTAGAAAATCTAGTCCAAGTAAAAGTTGTTGCAGCAAGACCAAAGAAAAACCATGTGGTGCTCTGCTGGCGGAATGAATCCAAAAAATAAAGTACCTTGTTGATATTCTGTTCTCTTTGTGAGAGGTGGCGACTCTGTTGATTGAACCTATCCAAAGCTGCAACATATTTCTAGGTATTTCATCTTTTGATTCAAAAATAATGATGAGTTTATAGCAACATTCCTCGTTGTGCTCTCAAAGAAGACCATTTTTTATTAATAGGTATAAGTCCATAAATTTCAAAGGAATATGTGGTTACCCAAATGTTATTCCCAATAAGATTAGAAAATGTTTGCCGAGATATAGTGGATCAAATTCTGAGTCTGCGAACAAACATCTGCAAAAATTTTGTAATTTGATAGATGACTTTGAGGTAGAGGCTGAAGATGTAGTAATGAGACTTTTTGTTCAGTCATTAGAGGATGATGCTAGGGTCTGGTTTTCAAACTTGCCTGTGTGTTTAGTTTCTTCATGGGTAAATTTAGAAGTTGCATTCCTAGAGCAGTTTGGTGAAATATTTGATTTGGCCTCATTGATCATACATTTCATGAATATCCAAAAGGAAGATGAGGAACTGGTTCCATCCTTTAACCTTAGATTTATTAAGTTGCTCAAGCATATTCCTGAATATATGAGACCAAATTATGCATTGTGCTTGGCAATTTATTTGGTTGCATTTGATGAAGAAATAACTTATTTATTGAGAGATAAAGAACCAGCTACACTTCACCAGGCCTACAAATTTGCTATGGATATTGAAAATAATCAGAAATATGGAATGTCAGTAGGTTTCATGACTGCAAGCTTTCAAAATAGTTTTCAAAGTGAATGTGTTTCTGTTGTTCCAATGTGCTCATTAAGAGATGATTTTGTAGAAGGAAATACATTTCAGAACAATGGGTGCAGTCATGATGTGATGCATAAACATGAAGAAGACGTTGTAGAAAATATAGGCACATCCTATAATGGTGAAGACAAATATTGTTCTTAGCCTCTAGAAAAGAAGCCTGCAGATGCAAAATGCATTTCAAATGATGAAATGAAAGATATACATGAAGTTGTGCCTTGCAATAATAGGCATATCCCAGTTATTCATGATTATTTGTATGAGGTGGATATGCAGAGCTTCACTCTGAATATAGAAAATGTTGATTCAAGGGATGGCAGTGAATATGTTAGTGATTGTCAGCATTTAGATGCATATGTGAGCCTTTCAGATGATGAAATATATATGGATGCTAAGTATGAGTGCTTCCTTGAACATTATGACCACCTCTACAATGCAGAGGTTGAAACTTTTACTTTTGATTATCAATGCATTGATGAAGATGAAGATCAGGGTCACTATTCAGATGTGAATGGATAAGTTGTAGATGTATGTGCTCACACAGTTGGGGATAGTGTTGGTTGCAGGGGTGACTATGAAGCTTTCAGTGAAGGGTTGCACTCTGAGCTTTTTATGCCTTCTCTTGAGGCATTCTAGGTGGACCTTAATGACAAAATTGCTGAGGACGATGATGGTGGATATCTAAATATTTATAAAAATGAATATGATTATGAGATGTTGCTTGTGCCTGAATATTACATGTTTGACATAGAGGAGCCCTTATTTTTTGAAGAAGGGCAAAATTCTGATGTGGATTCATTTGTTTCATGTGAGTCTATTATTTTTCCAAGAAACATCAGTGACTCGTATGATGATGATATTCTACAGCTAATGATAATGTATGCTGATGAAGCTAGTTGTAGAATTGTTAAAGAAAAAGAAATGGGCAGCAACACAAACAATTGCAATGCTGGGTGCTACAAACAACAAAATGTTTTCAGGCTTCAGTTGAAGAAATCAAAAGAAAATCGAGTATTTGACAAAGGGAAATTCTGGTTTTTCCTTTTTGGTGGCGCCACCAAGTAAATTTTAAATGGTGATTTGTGATGTAGGTTGGTGCAGTGTTTGACTCTATGTGCCCAATGGATAAGGGACTGGTTTGCATCCTAGAGATCTATGGTTCTTGCCATGCCTGCAAGAGGCATGCATCCCCAAACAGAGCCAATGTTGGTGCCTGCTGCTGTTTCAGGTTTCAAATATTCATTTGTAGGCACTGTCATTAAAAATCCAAAAAATTCTAAGTCCCTCAGCCTCATGCATATGTCTTTGTATATACATGGACATTTGTATGTACAAGTGCAGTTGTACAGTGGCGGGCCCGAAAAAGAAGTTCAACCGGCCTTCAAAAAATGCAAAAAATGGTTGTATGCATTGTTGTATGCATATCGGGCCTGTATGTGGCTTTTAGATGCATATTGGGTTTAGAAATTATGCTTGTATGTTACAGATTCTTAGAATATTTTGTGCTTGTATGTTGGGTTGCATGTATGTTTTGTATTGTATATTCAATATACAACGGCTAGATACAAAGTAGACATGCAAAACAAAATGTACATTGGGTAGATACAAAGGCAACTGCACATGCAAAAGCTAGGGCCCGATGCACATACAAGGGCGATTGTATCTCAAATATTCAAGTTGCATGTACAGGGTGGATGCGGTAGGAAAGTTAACTGCATTTGTGAAAATGGTGAAGTCCGCGCATTGTATATCGGGGTTCTATGTTCCCAATATACAATCAAACATACAATGTGAAGATGCAAAGAAACATACAAGTAGGTCAACGGCGGTCAACATTAGCGATGGGGCCCACTTGATTGCATGTATGTTTCGTTTGTATGTTCAAATATACATTCACAATATGCCATGTCAATATACAATTGAAAATGTGCAAAGGGGCACATACAAGCAAACATACAAAGGACATATGCAAGGCTGATATACAAAGATGAATGTGTATCAAATTGTATATGCGACATGCATTCGCCACATACAAAAGGAAAAGATGCAAAGGTGATTGTATATCATATATACAAGGGTGACATACAACGAAAAGATACAAGTGAAATATGCAGGGCAGGAGCGGTCAAAGTCAACAGTATTCAGGAACCTGGTAGGGCCCGGGCCGTTGTATGTCTCAGATTGTATGTGTGTGCATATACAATGCAAAATATACAAGGCACATATACAATTTGGACTTGAAGGAGGATTTAATTCTGGCGGATAAGTGGCTGGCATTCGCGATATGTATATTGCATGTTGTATATGCAATATACAAGGAAGTATAAAAAGGTAAAACATACAATGCCGGACCCGATAGAAAATTCAATGTGCTTCATAATGGTTTGGGGTACGTAACTTGTTTATGGCAGTTGTATGTATGTGCTTTTGCATATACATTGGCGAAAAAGGCAAAATGGAAGGGGGAAAAGTCAGCGATAGGAAAAAGGCACCTGCGTGGCACGTTTTAATTGGTTGTTGACTTTTCAAAGCAATTTGAAGCCATAGATCTTGGCGATGAGGAGAAAATTGATGACCTGCTTCAAATCTTTAGGGAGGGAGAAATTTCCTATGTTTGATGCATCATTTCGAGTGGGAAGAAGCTTTAGGGGCACACGAGCCATTGTTGCATCTTGAGGCTGTGGGTAGGTTGGCCATTTATGGTGATTTGCAGAGGTATGGGTCTGATTGACCGGCCAACTACCAAATTTGTGAAGGAAATCTCTAGGTAGCTGCACGGCTCTCGATTTTACCTGCTCTTTCTCTCTTCTCTTCTCTGCTGCATTGAATATTTTGAGCACCATTCTCACGATGCAGTGTATCTGGAAAATTTTGAAATGACCCCGTACTGGATTGCTGAGTACACGTTCCTAGTATATATTAGAACTATGTTGCTCATTGTAAGGGGGTTGAAGACTAGGGCATTTTTTGGATCTCTTTTGGAGTTTATGAGTTGCATTTGAGTGCACCTTGCACATATGTTTAGTTTCATGTTGTGTTTATATGAAAAATGCATTGTTGCATTTGTTTACTTGTTTGTCTCCATTTGTTGTATGCATTTCTTCTTTTGAATTTGGTTGCTAAGGGTTCCTCAGATTCTAGGATACAAATTTTTGTATTTCATGCTTGATCTCTCACTTCCATTCAAGGAGTGGATTAAATTGTTTTAGGTTAAGTATGGGGAAGAATGTATGTCAGCAGAGATATTCATAAGTAGAGGAAGCTAAATACGTAGTCTTGGGTGGTGTTTGTAAGGCAAATACAAGTCTTAGCCCCTTGAAACTTGAATGCCAGTGCAAACCATTCATTTGTATACATCTAGTTGACTCCTTGCCCTGAGATAGGCACCAGTCTGCTCCCTGTGTAGTAGTTATGATCCAAAACCCCTGTCTTGCATCCAAAATATAATACAAATCATTTTATAATTTTAACCTGTCAGTTTGTAGGAGTAGAAATAGGACCCTTGCATACTCTCATTCCAAACCATTTAGATATGTCCAAGAATGCTACCAGCCTTGTGATTTATCATGCAAATCTTGGTCCATACATGAGAGTATTCTGCCTGTTGTTGTAAAGCTAAATCTTTTTGTCATTGGGTGAGTCAAGGTTAAAGCTTTAGCTATAGGGATACCCCCCTTGGTGTGGCAGAACCAGAAGTGAAGGGGAGGCAGTTCACGCAACCTCCCGTATCTATTGGCCGAATCTGCCTGTGCATTAGAACTGGCAAACCCTCTGTCGATTCAGCATCCAACAAGACATATCTAATGGTCAGTGAGACATTTCTTGTTGTCAGTGAGACATTTTGATTACTAGTGAGGAATGATGTTTTACCAGTGAGGCTTTGTTAGTGAGACACTAAATGTAACCAGTGAGGTTTTGTTTTGCCAGTGAGGCATAATAAAGTGCAAACATTAAAGAGTGGTTTTTTAATCCCTTTTAAGGGTTTTCCACTCATAAAACATGTGTCATGGTTCTTTATTGATTGTCTCTATATTTGTGTCCTAATATCTTATTTTTTATCAAGGTCTTTGCTATCACACTTATCATTGCATATGTATATGTGTTTGATGAATCCTTAAGTTCTCTTTAAGCTTTGTGTCTAGTGAATTAAAGGTGTAAAAACTTTTAAAATTTATAAACCACTGATTCACCCCCTGTTAGTGGTCCTGTATTCCAACAAGTGGTATCAGAGCCAAGTTCCTTGTTCAAAGTTTATTCAACTTAGGAGATCCTGATAGTGGAGTACTATGGGAAAGTGTAAATGAAATAGAGGAAGGAGGGATGTCAAGCAAAAGGATGTAAAACAAGTCCCAGTCAAGTCAAGTAATGAGTTGTTGCATGAGTCACCCCTAAATGTTGCTACAAAGTGTAATAAAGAGAATGGTCTTGCAGTTGAGAGTTTTAAAAAGGACTTCATTGAGTCTAGGTGAACAAGAACTTGATGAAAGAGAAGATGATTTTGTTGTTGAGATTGATGATGAAGGAGACCTCTTTATGGGTGAAGATGACTATGAACAAGAGTATGATGAACATGAGTGTGAGGTTGATATATAAGAAGGTGAACTCTTGTGTGCTCTAGATACAATCAAGCAACTCAGAAGAGAGAATCAGAGACTAGAAGACCAACTTCAACAAGAAAAAGACTCTAAGGACAAGGTACTTTTAGATCTTGCAAAAGTTTCTTTAGATCTTGAAGAGTCTAATAAACTTATTATCAGTCTAAAGACAAAGAAAGAAGAAGCAAAAAGGATTTATTTTATAAAATCTGATCTTGAATTCAAAAATAATTAATGCCTAAAACTAGAGTTAGAAATAGTTTCTTTGAGAAAGGAATTGGAAAAGGCATCTTCTAAGTTGGACAAGAATCTGCAATTTGAAAAGAGTATTGAATGGTTAAATGACTTGTTGAGGAAGCAAAATCATCATAAGGATACTACATGCCTAACATATGAAGAAGGGCAGACTTCTAAAGTCAGGACTACACCAAGGAAGAAGATAGATTTGGGTCATCATGCTGCTATTCCTGTAGATAAGGCAGAAGATAAATGTGTTGATGAAGGTAGAAGGACAAGTAGAATCTCAAGATCTCCACCTGTCAAGCAATACCATTCAACAAGGTACAACTACTCTCAGTTTCATGGTTTTTTCTATTCTTGTCATATCTATGGCCACAGA
Organism: Cunninghamia lanceolata; assembly: GCA_027924645.1. Lineage (NCBI taxonomy): Eukaryota > Viridiplantae > Streptophyta > Pinopsida > Cupressales > Cupressaceae > Cunninghamia > Cunninghamia lanceolata. The sequence continues at coordinate 21,676,556 of BSBN01000239.1, forward strand.
GCTAGAGATTGTAGGACTTATATGAGAAATGATTTTGAATGGCATAAGAATAAAAGTCCTTATAGAATGACAAATAAGAGTTACAATGTGGTATGTTACAATTGTAACCGACCTGGTCACATAGAAAGATATTGTTGGATGCATATAAGATATGATCATAGAAGTCCTTGGTTGTCAAGAGAATATGATTTTGTTCCTCTTGTTAGTTATAAGGTCATATGCTATAGGTGTAACAAACTTGGACATATAGCACAATTTTGTAGAAGAAATTTAGTGAATTCACCTAATAATAATAAGAGGGCAAACATGTCAACCAAGAAAAAGGAAGAGTCTATAAAAGCTTGGAAAAGAAAAGAGCCTGAGAAAGTTTGGAGGAGGAAACATGAACAAAAAAATAAAGAACCTATGCCTGTGCTTTATGCACAAAAGGCATCTCCAAGTGCATAAAAAGTGAGTCAGGGGAAGATGTTCAATGTCATATCTTTTACCCCAAGGTGAAAATAAGAAGGTCAGTCAAAGATCAAGTGATGGTTTGGTGTGAGGTTGTTGCAATGGTAGGCAAAAGTATGAAGTTGTTCTGTAGTCTTTGGTAGCATTCTTGCTCTTATTGGATCTATGAATCAGGGTGGTTAGTCATGAAGACATATCATGTTGACAATTAAGCTTGCAAGTGCCATGTTTAGTTAGATTTGGTTTATAGGTGTTAAGCACAATGATATTTGCAATGTCAGTTGTCTTATGTTATGCAACTGTTGCCTTGGCAAAAGTATGGTGATCTTTATTCATAGTTTTCTTCTCAAAGGTTTGGCATACAAGGTCACAATGATTTGGTATTTATGCTGACAGTGGCATCAATGCATCTCAGAGGTTTGAAAGTATTAGTTTGGATGCTCAGTGTAGTTACCTTGACTACAATGCTCAATGAGAAGCATGTATCTCAGTCACTGTGAATCACTAACATGATACCTACACAGTGTTTTCTTAGTTATAGTGAGAATAAAGTCTTTGCAGGATTTTCAAAGGTATTTCATGATGTAGACTTGGATGTAAGTAGCAGGAGTGGAAAGAACTTAGAGATGCTCAAAGATTTCATTGGAAGATCAGAGGTATAATGGGGAGTAGTTTATTGACACTTTGTTTATGTGGCAACAAATATAACAATATTGTAATAATAATGTGGTCATGAAGTTCAGTATGGTTAAGTGTTCATGGTTCAGTTGCTTCAGGGTTTTGTCATAATGAGAGGAAGGTCTATGTCAGTGATAACAGTATTCTTTGACATATGTTCATGGTGTAGTTTATATGATAGTAATAGTTCAGTATCCTTGATGATTTGAATGTTAAATGATGACAAAGGTCTGATCTCTCACCATCATCTTTAAGAACAGAAGAAAGTGAAGAGATGCCTGTGATGATTTGTGGAAGGATAAACAAAATAACAAACTGACAATTGGGTTTGGCTTGATGCACCTAGATTCACTATTTTCTGATTAATCTGATGCTTATGAAAGTTCAAACGAACAAGATAGTAGCATTAAATTTGTCTCACCTTGACAACTAAGACAAGATAGTGAATAGGACAAAGACAGTTAACAGTAATGTTCTTTATGCAGTCTTTGTGTGGACAAACTAACAGGAATAAAGATACTTCAGTGCCCTTTCTTTGTTCTTCCATTCCTATATCAACAACATATCTAATATGTTTTGTCCTTGATGAATATGACATGGATTGTTTGTTTAGTCTTACTACTCTAACAGTGACTATGATAGAGGTTGTTTCATTCCTAGTGCTCATATGTTTTTTAGAGGCCTAATGATGAAACTGAAATGGTTTATTGTCAAGAGGGATTTGACAATGGGAATAATACCAAATGGACTTCAACGGTGCTTAATGAAATATCCTTTGGTCCACTATGATGGTAGATGCTATAGTGTGATTTTGATCAGTGACATAATGCAGTGGAGTTCTTTCTCTACTTCTTGTAAATGAACTCATGGTATACACTCATGTGACATGTAGTAACATCTAATCCTTCATCCATTCATCTGATAATGGTATTTCGGTAATCTTTTGAAAGATTGCCTGAATCATGAAATTAGTGTTTACAAGTGCCAATGGATAATGTTCTTGCAATTATAGTGGATTAGGCTATGCGTTATGATGGTCAGTCATGGTGCAACATAGTGAATATTCACATGAATAAGTATTGGCAGAGATTTAGTTTGAATGCTCACTGTGGTGTGGCATTGTTGTAGCGGCCTTGAACTAGTGCCTTAATCAAGTTGACAGTGATCAAGTGACAGTGCTTCTATGTAGTCTAATTTCATGATGATGACAGTGCTCTTGAGGGTATTTCATGATGCAGTGTTGCCTTGTTTTGACAAATGTTAGGATTGCTTTTGTATAGCTGTTACAACAGGCCTGACAATCTGTTAGGAGACATGAGTTTTTGTCTCATTAGAAGGACAATTGACAATGTATGTACAATTAAACGATGGACCAATGGTACTTGTTCATATCTTTATGGTGTATTCATAAAAGTTAGAGTCTGACAATAGTTGGTGACTGTGATGCTCATGCTCTAACAGTGGACAATAGTCTGTTCTGCATACTCTGACAATAAAATAATAGTGCTTCGCCTAATGCTTAATGTTTTATTAGCAGTGATTTGTTTTGCTGATAGTTGTTTGTGCAAGTATTTTGACAGTCTTATTGGAATAGAGAATGTAGTGGCATATTTTTCTTACTCTAAGGAATGTCACAAGATGCCAATGATACAATCTTGGTATGTTGTTGGTCTGATCAATAGTACAAGGGTTTAGTATAAACTTGTAATGTCTACATGATGTATTCAACAAGGTCTATCAAAAAGAATCTTGGAACAGGTTGGCAACAAAGTCTAAATACAAAGTGATGCTCAACATGAGTTTGTTACAAATTCTAAGAAAATGACACTAAAGGGTATACTTGAAGACTCCATTTATGATTTTTAGTGGTTTCCCTTTTATACAAGACAATGATCTTTGCCTTGTTGACATTAAGATACTGCTTTAATGATCTCTCTATAGCAGTGTAATAGTATCACTACTCCATCATAGTTTTAGGGGGGAATGAGTGACAAATAGGTTGTCATAGTTCTCTTGAAAGGATAGTTGGTTGAGACAGTGACATAGTATGTCAAGGACAAGGAGATCTTTATCACAGTGTGATAGAAGGTTTATGACATTGGAGTTAAGTTAATGACAATCCCATCTGCTCTAGATGATAATCAATTATGTTAATGACAGTATGACATTTTGCATCGTAGTGGTTTCTTTCTTTCATCAAGATCCTCATTCACATTAGTACTTCAAAGACAAGGGAAGTTGGTTGTCCTTTGTCCTTGATGTCAAAGGGGGAGAGAGAAAGAGATGATGTTCAGTCAAAGTTTTGCCATCAATGACAAAGGGGGAGATTGTTGATGTTTGTCATTGATGTCAAAGGAACAAGTACATGTGTGTGTGATTGTTAAGGGATGGAGTGATATGCATGGTGTTGAGGATGCCTTCATGATCCTCATAGTATTCATAGTCTCAGAATGATCTCAGAATGCTCATGGTGTTGATGTATACAAAGGCATGGTGTTCAAGTTGAATTTGGTGTATACAAAGTTACATAGGGGTGCAAGAGTGATATTGATAAGTATCAAAGTTGATTTAGGGGGTGATGTTACTTCATGCCATGCTTCAATGCTTCAGTGGACTCATCATGCCTCAGATTGTCTTATGCCTCAGATTGTCTTCACAATCACCTTGGAGAGGTTGATGTTTATGATGTCACACATTAAAGAGTTCATAGGCGTTCACATGTTCATGAGACTTGTCTGTGTTTCATGTTTCATATTGTGATGCTCATTCATGTCTAAGTCCGATCAAAGGGTCTTTGTATTAAAATAAGAGTTTGGAGCCCTGATAAGTTTAGTGCTTCTTGACCTTTTTTTTAAAAAAAAATGCGCCTGGTAAACTTTTTAACATGACCGGTGACACTAGTGCGACACGCCCTCTGGCTCCACGCAAATGCTTTTGCCCAGAGAAATGAACCAGTGAGGCCACAACATGGGGGACCTCATCCCCTAGCAAGAACACTTCAAACCTATGAGCTCGTTGGCCCAGCGAAGGCGTAAAGCCTGCGAGCTCGTTGACCCAGCGGGGGTTTGAACTTTGGTGGCCGCCACTACAACTGAGTGACATAACCACCAAACCATGCCCTTGCTTCTTGACCTTTTGAACTCTATACTTAATCCAAGTTTTCCTAAGTTAATTTTAAGTATCTTGTCTTTAATGTTACTACCTCTGATATAAATAAGGCCCCTACTGAGTCATATGATTCCCTTTATGTATTTACTGTGTCTAATTCTTCATTTTTCCCTGATTAGGGTTTGTATTTGTTATTAGGTGCAATTAGGGTTTTAAATTTATTTCTTTAAAGACCTTTCTAAACCCTAGTCCTACCCGTCATTTCTAAAAGTTTATTTTATATTGTGAAGTTGACATATAATCATAAAGTCATTATTACTTAAGAGTGACCTGTTGAAGGGTCTTTAAACATATGATGATCGGTCCCTTGTTGTTAGAGACACCAGCACTTCAGGTTGAATGCATGTGTAATGAGAGGGTAAAAGACATCGAGGGCTATCATTCAATATTGCTTGGGCGCAAGATTTGATATCGAAGGTGGAAGTTTAAAGCATTTTCAAATACCAATGGTTCGTTTATGTCTTTTAATTTGATGATTCGGTTCCTTGCAGAGTGCTCTAACTACCTTGCAGACCATTTCTCCAACAAAAAAATGGCCAGGAAAATTTATAAAAAGACCTGTATGATGTTTTTGCAAGATGTTGAAGATTTGCATATATAACATTGAGACCTTTTGAGGGAATGTGAGAAATGTCTATATTGTGAATATCCATTATTGGTTTTAATGGGTTTTTGAGTTTTCTAAGATGTGTTTGAATTTGTAATAGAGAGATATGTGAGAAAAGTATGGATGATGCAGGTTGTCTGAGAAATGTGAGTGTTTGTATTTATCTAAGAATGTGTGGATGATGCAAAGATAAAGAGGCATGAAGTGTTGAAGTATCTCCAGTTTCTTCATATAGTAAAGAGGATGTACGGATGGTTGGACATATAGTGTCAGGGCATTTAACATTTTTGATACCATGATCCATGTAAGTCACATTGTTTTCTTTTTGATTGAAACAATAAACTATCATGAGGTATTGTTAAATGCTTGATAATGTTCTCTTGGTGCTTATTTTGTCAAGGGAGACATAAGGTGTGTTGTACTATAATGAAATAGAGTAACCCTATGATTTGTATATATCTTTGATGTTTATGTCAGTAAGACATATTTGATGGTCAGTGAGACATTTCTTGTTATCAGTGAGACATTTTGGTTGCTAGTGAGGCATGGTGTTTTACCAGTGAGGCTGTCTCAGTGAGACACTAAATGTAACCAGTGAGGTTTTGTTTTGCCAGTGAGACATAATAAAGAGCAAACATTGAAGAGTGATTTTTTATCCCTTTTAAGGGTTTTCCACTCATAAAACATGTGTCATGGTTCTTTATTGATTGCCTCTAAATTTGTGCCCTAATATGTTATTTTTGATCAAGGTCTTTGCTATCACACTTATCATTGTATATGTATATGTGTTTGATGAATCCTTAAGTTCTCTTTAAGCTTTGTGTCTAGTGGATTAAAGGTATAATTTAAAAAAAAAATATAGACCACTGATTCACCCACCATCTCAGTGGTCTTGTACTCCAACAAGTGGTATCAGAGCCAGGTTCCTTGTTCAAAGTTTAATCAACTTAGGAGATCCTGATAGTGGAGTACTATGGGAAAATGTAAATGAAATAGAGGAAGGAGAGATGTCAAGCAAAAGGATGTAAAACAAGTCCCAATCAAGTCAAGTAATGAGTTGTTGCATGAGTCACCCCTGAATGTTGATACAAAGTGTAATAAAGAGAATGGTCTTGCAATTGAGAGGTTTGTTAAAAAGGAAGATTTCATTGTGAGTCTAGGTGAACAAGAACTTGATGAAAGAGAAGATGATTTTGTTGTTGAGATTGATGACAAAGGAGACCTCTTTATGGGTGAAGATGACCATGAATAGGAGTATGATGAACAAGAGTGTGAGGTTGATATAGAAGGTGAACTCTTGTGTGCTCTAGATACAATCAAGCAACTCAGAAAAGAGAATCAGAGACTAGAAGACCAACTTCAACAAGAAAAAGACTCTAAGGACAAGGTACTTTCAGATCTTGCAAAACTTTCTTTAGATCTTGAAGAGTCTAACAAATTTATGTTTAGTCTAAAGACAAAGATAGAAGCAAAAAGGATAGTTGATTTTACAAAATCTAATCTTGAAGTCAAAACTAATGAATGCCTAAAACTAGAGTTATAAATAGTTTCTCTGAGGAAGGAATTGGAAAAGGCATCTTCTAAGTTGGACAAGAATATGTAGTTTGAAAAGATATTGAATGCTTAAATGACTTATTGAGGAAGCAAAAGCATCATAACAACACTACAGGCCTAAGATATGAAGAAGGACAGACTTCTAAAGTTAGGAATACACCAAGGAAGAAGACAAATTTGGGTCATCATGTTCCTGCTACTGCAGATAAGACATAAGATAAATGTGTTGATGAAGGTAGAAGGACAAGTGGAACCTCAAGATCTCCACCTGTCAGGCAATACCATTCAACAAGGTACAACTACTCTCAATTTCATGGTTATTGCTATTCTTGTCATATCTATGGTCATAAAGCTAGATATTGTAGGACTTATACTAGAAATGATTTTGAGCCTGTATTTATAGGTGATGTTGTAGGTCTCCCCACTCATTGGCATTCATCACAATGGAATACATAGTCTTTAACATCTTTGTGCATGGAGGGCCAGTAGTATCCTACGCTTAAGATTTTATGGGAGGTCATTTTCGTTGAATAATGACCTACTGTATGTTTCATTTGATATGATGCAGTGGTGTAAAACTAGATCAGGTTCGCTTTTGAACATTATCTTGTTGATCCATTTGAACTGGGCACTTTCTCTAATGAGACGTTTCTTCTATTTTGATGTAAAATCTGGTGAAAACTTAGAGGTGGCTAAATAGTTGGCTATGTCTGCAAACCAAGGCATTTTAATGGAGACAAAAAATAGGTTTTCATCTAGAAATTCATCTTGAACAGGGTCACATTCTCCATTGTCTTGTTTAATCTTGGATAAAAAGTCTGCTACTACGTTAAACTTCATGGGTTTGTCAATGATAGTTACGTTGAACTCTTGGAGAAGTAGTAACCATTTGATTATTCTGCCATTCACAGTAGGTTTATTCATTAGGTACTTAATGATTGAATCATCTGTAAAGACGGTTACCCTATACCCTATAATCTAATGTCAGAATTTGTTGATTACATGAACCACAACTAAGAATTCTTTCTCTGTAGTGGTGTAGTTCCATTCGATGGGAGTTAGATTCTTACTGATAAAGTATATATTATATTTCCCTCCATTTTCCTCTTCCTAGCCTAAAACTGCCCCAATTGCATCATTGGAAGCACCTACGTAGATATGGAAGGGAAGGCTCCAGTTAGGTCTTCGTAATACTAGAGCGGAGGTAAGTTTTTCTTTAATGATGTCAAACGATGTTTTACATTCCATAGTCTAGGAAAATTCGACATCCTTTTGAAGGAGGGAGAACATAGGAGCTGCAATTTTATTGAAGTTTTCTATGAATCTCTGGTAATATCCAGCATGCCCTAAGAAACTCCTGACGTCAATTTGTTTTTTCAAGGTTTCTAGTTGTTGTATCACTTTGATTTTTTTAGTATCTACCTTTATCCCCTCTATTGAGATGTGATATCCCAACACTATCCCTTGTTCCACCATTATTAGGCACTTCTCATGACTCAGGGATAATTGATGGTCTTCACATTTTTACAATACTTTGTCTAAATTTTTAAGTGCTTCATCAAAAGTGGAGCCATATACCATGAAGTCATCCATGTAGACTTCCACACAATCATTTACAAGTTCACCAAAGATTGCCAAAACAACCCTTTGAAATGTTGTAGGAGCGTTACACAATCCAAAGGGAAGGACTTCTTATGTGAATGTTCCCCAAGGACAAGTAAAAGTTGTTTTATCCCGGTCCTCTACTGCTACTTGTATCTGATTGTATCCATTGAACCCATCTAAAAATGATAAATACTTTCTCCCTGCTAAGTTTTCTAGGACTTGATCTATAAAGGGTAGTGGAAAGTAACTCCTATAGGTTGCTTTGTTGAGTTCTTTATAATCTACACAAACTCTCCATTTCCTATTTTTCTTTGGAACAACCACCAAAGGTGAGACCCACTTGCTGTTAGAGATAGGGTAAATGAATCCCACTTGTAGGAGTTTTTCAATTTCTATTTTGATGATATCTCTAAGAGCATGGTTAAGTCTACATTATGGTTGACAAACTGGCCTAACATATTTAGTATAGATACATGGTGAGTACAGACACTAGGATGTATTCCTTGCATATCTGTGTAGTCCCAAGCAAAAGGTTTGGATCCATTCACAAACACATCAAATAGTTTGAGCTCATATGTTTTTGTTAATTAGCTATTGATGTTCATAGTTTTTCCTGGTAATAACATGATATTTTTCATTCTTGGGTGGTTGGAGGTGACAGTATAGACTTCACTCATTAATGTATTGAGTGAACAACTTTGTGGTATAATCCTATGAAATTTGGTTATGTCCTCAAAGAAGTGATCTATTTGTGGAATGATATTAGCCAGAAGACAAAGAAGTGTTGTGAGGGGTGTTTGGCTACTATCATGTGCATGTTCTATATCATCAGTTTGGGTCATGTGTCCTAACATTTCCTTAATTTCCAAGATTTCTTTATCACTCGAATCTATACCGATACTTCACATGTCATTTTCTAGCTCATTTTCTAGCTTTTCCTCATGTTGTTTAATGAATACCATTACAAGTGAGGTTAGGTTTTCTTGCATGCCAAGGCAGTTTGATTCATCTACCCAAACTTGCTTGCTTACAATAGGTTGAGCAGGGGGATACAGGGACAAGTGTTTGTTGTTAAGGCCATTTGAAATTGTCATACATCCTGCTCTGCAGTCAATTTTAGTTGCAATAGTTGCCAACCAAGGTCTTCTGAATATCAAATGATAACTATCCTTAGGGTTGTGTGGCTAAATCACTTGGAAGTCTATTGGATATTCCCAATTTTTTACTCTGATAGGGATATTTTCTAGGACTCCTTTGGGAACAACTATAGACTGGTTTGCCATTTATAAAATGATTGTTGTGGGGTGCAGATTTGTAAGTCCCAATTTTTCCATGACATCCAGAGTCATAACATTAATCATTGCCCCTATGTCCACTAGTGCATTGGGTATTTCTACCTCATTGATTGTCATAATTGGGTTACATGGATCACCATCTTTGGGGAGAAGGATTTCTCCAGCTAAAAGTTTAGCCAAATATCCATCTATTTGCACTGTGTTAATTTGTTTCTTCTTCCTCCCTGGTGTTTTTATGCACAACTCTTTAACTAACTGGTTGAGTTTGGGAATCTCTTTGATTACTTGTAATAATGGTTTCTCAATGTGTAGCTATTTAATTTCCTTTATTAAAGTGGTTTTAATTGGCAAAGTTGTTTCAGGAGGACTCTTCAGAGAGACTTCTTTAAGACGCTCTAGAAAATGTGCTTGGGGTCTCCTTTTCATGCGGGGATCATTCTCCGGAAGGGGTGGTGAATGTTTCTTGCCAGTTTTCTCTAGAGGTATTTCCAAAGATTTATCTAGAGGTACCTGAGAGGATGTCAATGGTGCTTCAGAAGAATTTTCCTAAATTCTAGTGGGCATACCCTGGTTACTTTTTATGGTTTTCTTCAAAGGTATAGAAGTCATTTTTATTCCTTCACTGGGCATCTCATTTTGGTCTTCCATAATTTCCACAATGGTAGGCTGTTGGAACATTTTTCTCGACCTTAACTGTAGGTTCCCACAATAAATAGCATTAACCCCAGCCATGTTTTCTTGTTCCGTAGTGTGAACAGGTGTAGTTTGATGGTTATTTTTTGGATTCGCAATAGGTTGTGCTAGCAATTTAGGTTGATTGACCTACTCATTTTATTGATTATTTCAAGGAGCTAGCAGGAGATTCTGTTGTGGGTTTTGCATTCACCGTGGACCATGATAGATTTGGTTTGAAGGTTGATTCCATTGTGGTGTAGGATTTTGAGGGTACCATTGTTGCTAAGTTTGATTTTCCCATTGCAGATTTGTCTAGGAATGGTTCATCCACTCTGGGGGTCCCTAAGGATAAGGTCCCCAATTAGGCGGTGCTGGTGGCCAAGGTGTCGCCCACTGATTGTTATTCCAATTATTTTGAGGCCGCCAAGGTGAGTTTGAGTTTTAACCATAAGGGAAATTTCCTCCTAGTCTTTGGCCCACATAATTGACTTCTTCCTCTATTTGAGACAACCTTTTCTTTGAGTTTTTAATTGCATTGAGTATCTCACATTGGTCGGTGGCATGGTTTTTCTCACAAATCTGACAACTGTCAGCTTTATCTAAGGGACATTCTCTTAGAAGATGTTTATTCCTACATCTAGGATAGTAGATAGATAAGGTTTCAGGAGCATGTGTCCTAGCTTGTATCCCATCTAGAGTGGTGTTCAAATGAAAAAGGATATCAGTTTTTAGGTTTGCTATTTCCTCTCTTAGTTGGCCAATTTCATTTGATCCTCTCATTAAGCTAGACTTGTGGATTCCTTCTCGAGTTCAAGAAAAAAATCTGCATAACTTAGAGATATCTCTAGGGTTAAGTTGGGATATGTCTCCCTTTCCCATTTAATCTAAGCTTCTTCAGGCATCCTCATCAAGACCTTTGAGAAATATGGTCTTGAGGATTTTTGGATTCATTGTTTCTTCTCCACATCATTTTACTAAAAATATGAACCTATCCAGAAAGTCCTCTAGGCTCTCATCTTCTTTTTGTCTCAGTTTAGATAGTTCTTCCTTCCTATCACTGACCCTATAATAGTTTTGATATTTGTCCAAAAGATAGTTTCCATATCATCCCAAGTGGTGATTGATCTTGAGACCAATCCCATGAACCATCTCATTGTAGAGTCTCTCAAGGTAGAGGGAACTAATTTCAGTTTCTAGTTATCCATTTTGTAGTCATATGTCTAACACATAACTTTAAATTCGAAAAGAGACTGGTCTGGGTCTCTAGAAGACAAACCTCTAAAGATTGGTAAGATAGAAGGTAAAATGTTTTTCATTAGTGAATCTTCATCTGGATTGAGAGCAATAGGATAGGTAAATGTTTGGGTTGCTCTCCTACCATTTGGGTTATCATCATCTTGATTGTTTCCAGGTCTCCTTTCATTTTGGTGATTGAAAGGGTCATTATTGTTGTCAACCATTATGTTGAAAGGAATATTTTCTTCCCTAAATGTTTTTTGTAGTGGCTAAGTATATAAGGTGTTTCGAGAAGTCTCAGGTTGATCCTTATTGATTCGTTCATATTGAAAAAGTTCTTTAGCTAAGATTTCTACCTCGTTTGATTCAGTTGGGACTACTATTTGGGGGGGTTTTTGCTATGAATCTTCTATGTGGACCTCGTTTCCTGACCATGCAAAAAAAGAAGTTTGATGACTTTTTTTTGTTTTTACTAAACAAGAGGTATCCAAATGTTCTCCTAATAACACTAAGAAGGGTCCCTGACAATGGCACCAAAAAGTGACAGGATGTCATTTAGTCCTAACACTTTAGTTGAAAATGTATCAGTTTTGTTGACCGAGTTGTGTCCAAGGTTGTCTACAATAGGAGGTAGGTTCGGACATCTCAGCCTAGCAATGATTTTTCTAGATTTTTAGGAAAGATTTTACAATATAAACCTAAACTACAAAGCATATAAACTTAAACTACAAAGCATATAAACTTTAAATTATGAATTGAAAGAAACATTCTAGTCTAAGAAAGTAAGAAACACTTCAAATCTAAATTCACACTATCAACTTATATTGAACTCCTAAACTAGGCAGAAGCTCCAGAATTTCTCTTTACAGAAAGTGACTCCAGAACTCCAAAAATTACAAGACAACACACATAACTCTAAAAATTACAATTGTAGATTACACTTCATTGAAAACAGCTAAACATGATACCCTGCAGGTTAACATTAACACCATTCTACTATAACATCACAAAAAAGAGGATTATAAGAATTTAGAATAGAAGAACACAGAAACAAAACATAAATGATAACGAACACATTCACGAAACATCAAAGTACTTATCTATTTCTATTTCTTTCAAGTGGCCAGCTCTCTGGAAGTCTTTTATTGACTCAAATCACATTCACCATTAACAACATAAAATTCCAGTTCGCATACACATATCTCAGTAAAGCTATTTTGTCATAGAGGAATTTTGATTCAATTCATTTATAGCATAATAGTTTGAAAAAAAAAAGATAGTCTATATCACTTCCAAAATCCTAGATACTAGGGGCGGCTCATCAATGCCACTGAAAAAGTCTTAAAAATAAGATAACAGAAACTAACTGAACAAGTTGTCTTTTAAATGCAATATAACAAAGGCTCTAAGTGGAGCTTTAAATGTCTTAATTTGTTTTCTAAATAATAGAAAGATAAATAACTACTAAGTGGTCGGATGGTAGTAAATCACTGAAGTCTTCAATCTTGAGTCCCCTGAAATTCTGGTGCCCTAGACTTCCAGTGTTGTTGAATCTAGTTCATATTTATGTCCATTCTTCTCACTTCACTATATTCAAAAACTTATAGAAGACACATAGATCTTTTCACAAAATTATGTCAACATTAGTGATAAAATCTAGTCAATTCAAGAATGAAGATTTGTACAATACTCTTTCAAAATAAACAATTATTGCTCTTAAGACTAATAAATTGGCATAGACTTGGGTTAGCTAATGGAACAAAATGGGTAATTCCATTGATACTAAGATGAGGTTATTTATACCTCATCACACATGACACTCTGACTATAAAAAATAACTCTATTAACTCCCTGACTCAACTCTACATTTGAACACAATCTCTTAAGATAGATGACCTTATTATAGGCATGAGTAGCTTTCACATAATCAGCCTCTGTAGTGGACAAAACAACCATAGCCTATCTCTTACTCATCTAACTAATGGCACCACCAAATAAACTAAACATGTAATCACTTGTGGATCCTCAAATATCAACATCTCCTACCTACTCTGAATCCATAAATATCCACTGAGTGTTGTTCCCCTATGGGATCGCCATTATAAAAAATAGAGTACTCTAAGGTATCTCACAAATATATGAAAATCATTTTAAGTATATCCTAGTGATCTTATCTAAAATGACTCAAGACTCCCATTGCTTGAGTAATGTCTAGTCTAGTATAGTTCATAACATGCATCAAACTCCCAAATGCACTGGCATAAGGATCATGAGCCATATCCTCCATCTAAGTGGGTGGCATAAGAGACTTCTCAACTAAAAGCTTAGTTCCCACAAAAATAGGAACACTTAATGGTCTTCTATTTGCCATGTTTAAATGATGTAACATGGAGTTCACATACTTACTATGGCCTAACCAAAGCTTTATGTTCACTTTATCTCTTTTGATCTCCATACCTAAGATATACTTGGTGCCCCCTAAGTCTTTCATCTCAAACTGTGCTAAAATGTTAGACTCCAAATCACAAATCATATCCTTACTATTACAAAAAATAACATATAATCTATGTACGAATCAATCACAGTCACATTTATAATAAACATAATGATTTGATTAGAACTTAGAAAATACAATCCTAACATAGAGGAATCAAACTTATTCTACCACATTATAGGAGATTATTTAAGACCATACAAAGATTCTTCAATCTACAAACCAAAGTTTATGTATCTCTTTCCATGTTGTGCTTGGGCTATGTCATGTAGATCTCTTCCTCCAAGTCTCCATGCAAGAATGTTGTCTTCACATCCATCTATTCTATCTCTGAATCAAAACTTATTGCTTAACAAATTAGAGGAACTTGATAGATGTCAACTTAGTAAACATAGAAAAATCTCACCAAAGTCTATCTCCTTAACTTGGGATTATCATTTCTCAACCAACCTTGACTTGTTTTTGAATACTAACATTTGAATCGATCTTCTATTTGAATACCCATTTACATCTAACAAGCTTTCCTCTTTCTAGAAATGGTACCAAGCCCCATGTGTCATTCTTCTTTAACACAACTATCTCCTTATCCATAGACACTCTTCAAGACTCAAAATCACCAATATAAATGACCTCCTTCACAGTTATAGGATCATTAGTATTAGTAATCAAAGAAAAAAGATGTCTCCAATCAGGAGTATACTTTTATGGTTGTTGTTTCTGTGGATTGGACCTCCTCAAGAGATGAGTTGGAGGTTCTACCTCCTCTTTTGAACTATCAGAACTATTTAAGCTCTCCTCCTCTTCGGGTCCTTCATGAGCTTTTGGTTCAACCTTCTTGATCTTTAGGGTTAGTTGATCCACATATTTCTTCCCATCCTATTTTAGTTGCAACACTGTGGAAGAAGTCTTATCTCTCTAAAAATAATATTTTTACTATACATCACTCTCTTGACCATAGAGTCCTAAAGCTTGTACCCTTTCACACCGAAACCATTATTGATAAAGATACATTTCATTGCCTTGTTCTCCAACTTTAACTACTTCTCTCTAGACTCATGTGCATATGCCTCACAACCAAAAACTCTAAGATGTTGTAATGAGGGATTTTTGCCCATCCATCAGGTAAGAAGCCATAACAACTGCTTCTACCTAGAACTTATGTTCCCAGCCATCTCCACTAAGCATACTCCTACCCCTCTCCATTAATGTCCTATTCATTCTCTTTGTAACTCTATTATGTTGAGGGGTATATGGAGTTGTCTTATGTCTCTCAATCTTATGCTCTTTAAAAAATATGTCAAAATTTGTAGAACAAAACTCACTGCCATTGTTAGTCCTTAAAATCTTAATCTTCCTACAAACTTAATTTTTCAAAAGAGTCATAAATTTTTTGAACCAACTTAAGACTTCAAATTTACTTATGAGGAAATACACCCATGTCCTTCTAGAACAATCATCTATAAAAGATACATAGTACAAAGACTTATAGATTGAAGAAACATTAACAAGACTAAATACATCTAAATGAATTAAATCCAACACCCCTGGAAGATTTGTGAGAACTAGAATAAAATTGAACACAATTTTGTTTTCCATATACACAATGTTTGCATAAATTAAATTCAAGAGTACAATCATTATCTCATCAACAAGATTTTTATTTTTTAGGGTCCTTAGACCCTTGTCACCTATATGGCACATTCTTTGGTTCCATAGCATTGTTTTCTTTGCAAGTAACTTTCTTTTTGAAGAAAGAGCCCACTTAAGTACCTAAAAAGCATGACCATTAGAAGTAGACACAACACTCCTCTTTGTTGTTGGTTATGATAGTGAAGGTGTATATTCTACAAATCTCTTCACTATAATAATAAAATAACTATTGCACTAGGTAGTTCATGCATCCAACTAAAACAAAGTACCCATACAAACACCCTTAGCAAGTGTTATAGCTCCTCACACCATATTATACCCTCCACTAAAGAAAAGAACCTGCACACCCACATCATTGAGTTTGCTAACCTAAGGATGTACAACACACGATTGATCCCCTTCACTCATCCATTAGGCAATTAAATTTATACTATCATGACCAACTATGCTCAAATGAGAATCATCACTGAGGTACAACTTCCCACCATCATATTCTTCATACTTTAAAAACCACCCTTGATGAGAGGCCATGTGGAAGGAATCTCCAGAGTCTATCAACCATGCACCTTTCAATGCATGAGTTGTCAAGGCCACGACAAAGGCATTTGCATCATATTTAGAAGACTTTTTAGACTTGTCACCTGAATCATTTTTCTTTTTTCTTTCTCTCCTTTTTATAGTCTCTCTAGAAGTGCCTAATCTTTCTATAGTTCCAACACTTAGCCTTGGACTGTTTAGAAGATTTGGATCTAGACTTTTCTTTCTTCTTGTCCTTCTTCTTGGCTTTCTACTTTGGTCTTCCATGAATAACTAGGGCCTCCTTCGTAGATTTGGAATCTTTTTGACACATCTCTTTTTGAGAGTAAAGAAGTCACTACCTCATCCATTTTGAGTTTTGAGGCAGTGCTCTTGATTTCCATCACCAAGTGATCCCATGAGTTTGGCAAAGAATATAGAAGTGACATGCAACAATCCTCATCTATCTTCACTCTAATTGAGTGCAACTGGGTCACAATCATATTGAATGTATTCAAATGCTCAACCATAGAACCATCATAATCCATTGTCAAGGTGTATAACTTCTTTCTCAAAAGAAGTTTGTTAAGTAGGGGTTTACCCCAATACAAGTTTCCCAACAACTTCTAAAGAGTTTGTATTGTGGCTTCTGCATGTACATCTCTATATCTCCTCCACTACCATTTTTCTTTTAACTTAACAAGTTTCTCCTTACAAATTTTAACATTGTTTGGATACCGTGAGCTATCAGGGTGAACTCAACAAATTCCATGTTCAACATGTCCATGGTCTTTAACATTTTGATTTAATGAATTATACAAGCATTGTAAATGATCATTAGAGAAACATATCTATAAATGTTGAATTCTAATGGATTTAATAGGGCATAAAAGTTATCTCCTCATCAACATATGTCACCAACAAAACTCAATTGTATCCATTATTGTTTCCTTCTCTCGTAGTGCTTCTTCTTCCAAGTTTGAACCTTAGTGTGCCTATCTCTCACCTTTATTTCCCTTCTATACTTGGGGGGGAATAACATCAACTACATCCACATATTACATACAAAAAATTACCTTTGAGATTCCTTGGTAAAAAGATTCAAATTATTATAAAATATTATTATACATTGATAAATACACTACTAAAGAAGGGTATACAATTATTTGATTTGAAATAGGATCTTTAGAAGAACATGACATGTTTACCAAATGTGTGCAATACAAATATAAATCAGCCAAGAAAATAAAGAAACTTAGTTTAAGAATTTATGGATTGAAATTTAAAATTAGTATGAAAATTATTTTAATATGTACAATTATCTAGCTAACCCTCTTCATGCAATCAAATTTATTTAAACCTCTTTTTCAAATTAACTAAGCCTCTTCGTCCAATCAAGAAAAAATTGGGAAAAAAACCTTATTTTTTGAAATTTGAACTTTTAGGTTAATAATTGATTGAAAAAATAACAAATGACTACAAAGTCAAGGTGGTCTTTGACATGGATAGTGATGCTTTTATGTAAACAACATCATCAACAATAATAGGCTTGACAAAAATGATAGAACACAAGACACATAGTTTGGGGCTAAACATGATGTAGTGCGGATCAAATCTTTCTTGCAACACATGCGTATTATTCTTCATGTTGGATGCCATCCAATAAAGGGTATGAAGATTTGAATAAATTAATCTGTAAATTTCTTTAGTCCAAATGGGATGGGATTTGTTGGTTTTAGAATTGCTTCTTGGTCCCTCTGCATTTAACCTAAGTCTAAAGGGTAGTTGGAAATTAGAGATCCCAAAACTCAACGTGGTTGTTTAATTGCTAAATGGGCTAATAGAGCTGCTACTAGTGATGAACCATGGAAAAGTTTACTGCAACATACAACTATATGGCTATTGTTGTGATAGGTAAAAGTTAGAATGAATAAATGAGAATAATGAAGAAAAAAAACCCTATATTCTAACTAACAACTCACTTCTGATTGAACATAAAAATAAACCATACCTTCACCTACCATCGTAGTTAATTCTTTGTTGTTTAGATTTTCTCAAGATGTAGTAGATGTGGTTGCTCGATATTCTTGCAACATGCCTTTGCCTTCGAATTGTTCATTCTAAAATGGCATAGGAGATGAGGATGGATTTGTAGATTTTTGGTTGTGGATGGATTGATAAGGATGATGATTTGAAGATGGACGAGGATACAATTTTGTGGATTTTTAGAAAAAGAGGAATATGGATAATTAGCTTGATTTGTTTCTAATTAACAAGAAATGAATCATGAAAGAGATATGATAGGATATGAATTAAGAATAGAAAGGAATCATAAAGAAGATATGATAGGATTAATTAATTAATTAAATATTTAATTAATGTTAGAATATTAGAAGAATAATTAGATCAACTAATTAAATAAATATAATTTATTTAATTAATTTTGGAACATTAGAAGAATGATTAAATTAACTAAATTATAAATATGATTTATTTAACTGATTCTATGATGTGAGAAAGTTAGTTAGTGTGATTTAGGACACATGAAGATTTAGTGTATACATTTTACCCCTCTTTGAGATGGTGTTGTGACTAAGAGAAGTAATGTCATGCCCACTTATTTCAAGTCCATTCACCCAACCTTATAATTTGATAAAGCCAACAGAAAACAAATACTGTAAACATTCTGCAACTCAATTACACACTTAAAGGAGATAAAATCCTCCACTCCAAGGCAACAATTTATACAACTATTTCCAGAGAGATTCTCCCCTCTAAAACTTTTACACAATGAAACTTTAAAAGACCAAGCTTTCATTTCATATAGGAAGATATGACATTTTCTTAACAAGGCAAGACTATCTTCAAATCCTTTTGACATGTTCCATCCGTAGCTTGCAAAACAACAAGGGGAAAATCGGCAACCATCTAGCTCTCCTCCCTACCATCGTCCCGCAAGAGGGACACCCCCGAGATAGGGAGACCATCCTCATACCAGGGTAAATAGACAACCCAACACTTCTCAATCATAGATCAACAACAACAAGCAATTAACACACATTCCCCATGGTTTACACACAGTACTTTGACTCAACTTAGGTGAGTTCAAGGAGGGTATGGGAGTAGACAATCTCTATCCCTAGGTGTCATCTCTTGGCTAACATACCAACATGCCTTCAAGGCATTTCTCTTAACAAGAAAACAAGATGACCCGAGGAGGGTCACACATCCCCTTCCCCATACAAGATGAGCGTTGCCTTCCAACTGGAAGGATCTCATTCCACAACCAAATAAAAAAAAAACAAATATAATAGAAGGCACAAAGAAGTCACTTGCACAATTCATCCTTCAAGCAAGAAGCAAACATTCCTATTAAGAAGACTAATTCAGACTCCTTCAACAACTTAGAGACAAACTTACATTTCAGACAACAATCACATAGAGAGTAGAATTGTATCACCAACCTTCCAAAGCCCAATTATGGAATGAGAGTTGATGTAGAGCTCCACTCAAGCCTCCTTCTCCCAAGACTCCTTCTCTCCACCATAATCCAACCTCCTTACACTTCCCTTCTTCTCCTCTTTTAAACTAGTTTCTCCATTTTTTTCTAATTTCCCAAGTGGGAATAAACAACTCAACCCCCCCCACTTCCTCCATTAACCTAGTGGTCATAAAATAATGTAATCCCACTCAATAGGTTCCCCATTAACACCCACTTGTAGAATAAAATACAAAAAACTTAAAATAACATAGAGTGGGTGACACAACACCCTCATAAAAGGGAACCCCACCAAAAGGAGGCACATGGAGACAAGCACTCCATTAATAGGGGGATAATGGAGTGCTAGTGGGCATGAGTGGGGATTCCACTCATCCCATGTCCCCCAAGCTTCCAATTTTCGTCACTTAACCTCACCCCAAAGTTGAGGTGAACCTAAGGAAGTTAACCCAAGGTTAACCCAGTCAAAAAGGTCCCTAAACCCAAGGGATACAACCTAGGGTTGTTTTTAAACCTAGTTAAGACTCCCAGAGTCAAATAAAACACATGAAAAGGATAAAAAAGAAATAAAATTTAAACAAGATTAAAACAACATTTCTTACAACACGTATCATAATAAAAGTAAATCAGAAGATAACCCCTTTTCCCCTTACCTCATACAACATACTACAACATTACAACATTTTCCAAACGCGAGGTTGATCTTAGTTCCTCGTTGAACTAGATCGGCTCACAAGGGATACAACATAGGTATGAGATGGTCTCCTGTATATGTGGTTTCATTAGTAATACCTGCACACTCAAACTTGAAGTTAATAACTTATCAAGGTATCATAGCCGAAGCACATATAACATATCATTGCATAATTATTTCCTTAAAATTTAGTTAAGTTTAATAACAAGATACAAGATCAATAATCTCTCAATCATAAACATAACAGAAATAGCATAGCAATTAGTCTCATGAACAATTGTGTAAAGAGTAGGCCTCACATCCTCCCCCCCCAAAACTGTACTTCCTCCTGGAAGTCGTCAAAGAGGTGAGGGTAAAAAGGTCTTCAGCCCTATTGCATCTTTGCAGTGATCTCGTCAAACAACCCTACTGATCCCTATCCAACTCTTGTCCTAGAAGGCTTAGTGTTTTGAAGTGTTAGCTACTATTTATTTCATTTGGATGGAGATACTAATCATGTATCGGTTATAGGAACTAACTGGAATTTCTCATGATGAGGCACAATAGAAGAAAAGGTCTATAGTGTACTTATTATCTTAACTGTTTAAGGTTGTTGTAATTCCAAGAGATAAATCTTATGTATGCATGTGCAGAATTCAACCATTTAATCAACAATACTATAGCACCCAACGTTATATTTCACATTAACTCCAATGTTATCCAAGAATGACATAAATGACTTGTTGGTTTAAGGAGTCAATGTAGTTCTTTTGGATGCGAAACAAAAAAGAAGTTGTTTAAATAGATTCAGTTGTTCTCTTTTGGTATAGTAGATATTGCAAGATAGGTATCCCAAATCGACACTAAAAGTATGCCCTAACCTATGAAAGGAAGGATTAGGGAAACTGTCCAAATAGTTATGAATTACTTATGCTAATATTTGTCATAGTATTCAAGACCCCAATGACTAGATAATTTTCAAAATGCATATGCTTGTCGACTGTCAAATTCAAAACTTGTTAAGCTACCCATTTGCAACACCCCAAGATAAGCAATGAAACCCCACACTATGATCATTTACTAGGAAAATTTACTTGATTTAAAAAAAATTGCAAGATAATGAAGCCTTTCAAAAGTAAATGAAACACTAACCGATTCTACTATCCATCTTTTCTATTCTTAGGTTGTAACAAAGAAAATAAATAATTCGATATAAGTAACTTTGAATAAGCAACTTGAATTTAAGTAACTTGAATTAACTTGAACTAAGTAATTTTCAACAAGTAACTTCCCTTGCATTCCTAGATACATTCTTTCTGAAAGAGTCAAAATCAATATATCTAAATATATGCACATCAATAACCAACCTATAACTCTTAGAAGCAAAAGAGAATGCAACCCCTAACATGCACGAAAAATTTTTACTATTAAAATTTGAAATCTCTTCTTGCATATGTTATAGCATTTAAACGATGAAGTGTTTCTTAAAATATTATGCAACCTTTCATAAATCTCAGAATCAGATTGACAGTAGACTTGCTTACAAACAAATTTTCTTACCGTAGATGTTCTGCATGTGGTGCCAGTATACTATTATGACAGGTGTTGATATCTTAAGTAAGTTCTGTTGCATCAGTCAAGGTAAGTACGAAAAATACATAATAATGATCTCATTAGTATGGTAACTCAAAGTTAGCAAGGCAAATTTCTCAAAACATACTGCATAAAGGATTTCACACATCGAGAAACTTGTGTATATAACATCAACTCAATACATCAATTACAGGTCTTACACATTTTTCCATTCATCACATTACAGGTATTAACTTCACAAGGTTCACATAAGGTTTAGAGGGATGCCATAGTCTCATCATAGAACCAAGTAATCAATAACCAGTGCCAAGAAACCAAGGATCCAAGAACCATGTAATCAATCACCAGTGCCAAGTAACCAAAGATCCAAGAACTAGGTGGAATGTTGGTCTCTGGGCCACGCGCCTGGGGGCCTCGCCATACATCCCATAACGGCCTACCTCTTGTTTGTATAAGGGGGTTAGCCTCCAAGAGATAGCCAATCATAAGAACAATATCACTAGGAAGGTAAGTGGATTATAACCAGCCCATACTAGTCCACACCTACCCCCATCCTCATAAGTTTCCCGCGTTTGCTTCCTTATAGACACTCTACTAGAGGTCACTCCAACGACATGGCGAGAAGAACATCACAACACAGGACCAACACTTGCAAACAACAAAAATAATCTAGCTTAGCCACCACAAATAACAAATAAACCAAAAGAAAGAGTTTCAAAATTTCAATAATAAAATAAATAAATGCACGCCATTCCAACAATAAAACAACCATAACCACAAGGG
Source organism: Cunninghamia lanceolata (assembly GCA_027924645.1). Lineage (NCBI taxonomy): Eukaryota > Viridiplantae > Streptophyta > Pinopsida > Cupressales > Cupressaceae > Cunninghamia > Cunninghamia lanceolata. The sequence continues at coordinate 21,699,032 of BSBN01000239.1, forward strand.
TTACGTGAAAAATGAAGAGTCAAAGATTTGTGGCTAAGCTACTTTCAGACAAAATTAAATAACATGGTTGGTCCACACAGGCAAGAGATAAAAAGGTCCTCAGACAACTCAAAAGAAAATGATCGAAATCCATGAAAGTGCACATCACATCACTACGTGACTAACGTTAAGTCACCAGTAAGGAAGGAGGAAAACACGGTCACTACATATGTTAAGCAAACACAACCAATGCAATAACATCGTGTAGGAAAATGCGCCTTCACGTACTCTGACGTGGAATCGTGCCCTTCTCAAAGGCAGCACGTTAGTAGCAAATAACATCGTGTCCTTCTCAAGGTACACGTTAGTAGTAAATAACATCGTGTCCTTCTCAAAGGTACACGTAATCACAATGTAATGTCTCTAAGATGCCATGCATCCAATAAGATACTAAAGTCTGCACCAAGTAACATGGCCTCGAGCAATACACATGCCCATACCAAAGTATAATCAAGATCCCAAGTCAACTGTCAAATAGTACCATCAAGGAAATATAACATGATCGGATAGCACAATGGGCCTCGCAAGGGTCCATTTACCAAGGGAAAGTGGGAGTACTCTCTACTACCTCTCTCCTACACATGGAAGGTCTACAACTTCAAGATTGGACCTTACAGGTAAACATACAAACCACCACACAAGAATGAATCCATCATACTTATAGTTACACAGTCAACCCATGGATGGATACCCAGTATCACAAGCTCATGAGTACACTAGGCATGTACGGGATAATCACAACACCAAGCATTCATGTTCTTCTATAACTCATATTCACAAGGTAACACATAACACAATTTTCCTCTACCATTCATTACTTAATAACAGAAAATCAACTTCCATACACAAGGTCACCAATTTATTTACCATAATGATTAACATTTAGAATTCACCACTATGAGGTTTAACAAGAATCTAACCAAAATCTTCACATTTAAAAACAAGGCAATACACCCCAAATCAAGTAAACCATATACTAGCATTTGCATATTATGTCCTAATTGAATCAAGCAACATTTAAACACATATATTACTACCTATGAATTATGAACTAAACATGTACTTATCTGTCAGCAAGCTTGTAAAGAGAATGTATTCTTAAGGAGAATCTGATTAAAAACTTATGTCATTAATTTTAGTGTTTTACCAAAGGATACCGAAACATTAACCCCACACCCCCGCTCACTGCACACTGCCGCGGTCGTAGTCTCAGGTTACCGTACTTTGCCGCCGCGGATCTCCACGACCCACATCCCCGCAGCATCAAAACCTTTCGCGGCCTGCGCACAGCCGCGTAGCAACCACCCTCCCCCGTGGTCGTCTGACCATGCACCGCCCCCCACACTTCGATCCACTGCCCTCCATGTCCCTGCGCAGCCGTTTTCCTCCCACGTGAGCCACCTTAGCTACCCTCGCCGCCGCACCATGGTTCCTGCACACAGCAACACAAACAAAAAGAAAAGCTTAGGGTTTGTTGGGCGATGGATGGAATTTTAACATACATTTTGAGTGGGACTTTATTAATTTAAACAAAGTAGATTTCGGAGGATGTGAGGCCTACTCTTTACACAATTGTTCATGAGACTAATTGCTGTGCTATTTCTGTTATGTTTATGATTGAGAGATTATTGATCTTGTATCTTGTTATTAAACCTAACTGAATTTTAAGGAAATAATTGTGCAATGATATGTTATATGTGCTTCGGCTATGATACCTTGATAAGTTATTAACTTCAAGTTTGAGTGTGCAGGTATTACTAATGAAACCACATATACAGGAGACCATCTCATACCTATGTTGTATCCCTTGTGAGCTGATCTAGTTCAATGAGGAACTAAGATCAACCTCGTGTTTGGAAAATGTTGTAATGTTGTAGTATGTTGTATGAGGTCAGGGGAAAAGGGGTTATCTTCTGATTTACTTTTATTATGATAAGTGTTGTAAGAAATGTTGTTTTAATCTTGTTTAAATTTTATTTCTTTTTGACCCTTTTCATGTGTTTTATTTGACTTTGGGAGTCTTAACTAGGTTTAAAAACAACCCTAGGTTGTATCCCTTGGGTTTAGGGACCTTTTTGACTGGGTTAACCTTGGGTTAACTTCCTTAGGTTCACCTCAACTTTGGGGTGAGGTTAAGTGACGAAAATTGGAAGCTTGGGGGACATGGGATGAGTGGAATCCCCACTCATGCCCACTAGCACTCCATTATCCCCCTATTAATGGAGTGCTTGTCTCCATGTGCCTCCTTTTGGTGGGGTTCCCTTTTATGAGGGTGTTGTGTCACCCACTCTATGTTATTTTAAGTTTTTTGTATTTTATTCTACAAGTGGGTGTTAATGGGGAACCTATTGAGTGGGATTACATTATTTTATGACCACTAGGTTAATGGAGGAAGTGGGGGGGGTTGAGTTGTTTATTCCCACTTGGGAAATTAGAAAAAAATGGAGAAACTAGTTTAAAAGAGGAGAAGAAGGGAAGTGTAAGGAGGTTGGATTATGGTGGAGAGAAGGAGTCTTGGGAGAAGGAGGCTTGAGTGGAGCTCTACATCAACTCTCATTCCATAATTGGGCTTTGGAAGGTTGGTGATACAATTCTACTCTCTATGTGATTGTTGTCTGAAATGTAAGTTTGTCTCTGAGTTGATGAAGGAGTCTGAATTAGTCTTCTTAATAGGAATGTTTGCTTCTTGCTTGAAGGATGAATTGTGCAAGTGACTTCTTTGTGCCTTCTATTATATTTGTTTTTTTTTTATTTGGTTGTGGAATGAGCTCCTTCCAATTGGAAGGCAACGCTCATCTTGTATGGGGAAGGGGAGGTGTGACCCTCCTCGGGTCATCTTGTTTTCTTGTTAAGAGAAATGCCTTGAAGGCATGTTGGTATGTTAGCCAAGAGATGACACCTAGGGATAGAGATTGTCTACTCCCCTACCCTCCTTGAACTCACCTAAGCTGACTCAAAGTATTGTGTGTAAGCCATGGGGAATGTGTGTTAATTGCTTGTTGTTGTTGATCTATGATTGAGAAGTGTTGGGTTGTCTATTTACCCCGGTATGAGGATGGTCTCCCTAGCTCGGGGGTGTCCCTCTTGCGGGACGATGGTAGGGAGGAGAGCTAGATGGTTGCCGATTTTCCCCTTGTTGTTTTGCAGGCTACGGATGGAGCATGTCAAAAGGATTTGAAGATAGTCTTGCCTTGTTAAGAAAATGTCATATCTTCCTGTATGAAATGAAAGCTTGGTCTTTTAAAGTTTCATTGTGTAAAAGTTTTAGAGGGGAGAATCTCTCTGGAAATAGTTGTATAAATTGTTGCCTTGGAGTGGAGGATTTTATCTCCTTTAAGTGTGTAATTGAGTTGTGGAATGTTTACAGTATTTGTTTTCTGTTGGATTTATCAAATTGTAAGGTTGGGTGAATGGACTTGAAATAAGTGGGCATGACAAGTAACATCATTGCAAAGAAAGTAGATATATGCACTAGGTGGGATGACATTAGAGATATCATGGCCCACGTGTTGAGATTTTGATTTTGGATGAAAATGATTTGGCTTAGGGATGATAACCCCTCAAGAGGATAGGAAGATTTGAAGAACATGGGTGTGCTCCCAAAATGGATGAAAAAGATGTTAAGAAAGATGCTTAGTGATGAATGGAAAAGAAATATGTGGATAGAAGTGGATGTTAATGATGAATGAAAGGGATTAGAGGATAACTGATAGAAGTGATTAAAGGATGAATGGTAAAGATGAAAATATTAGTTAAGAAATAGAGGGGAGGGATATGGATTTATGGGGATGGATGATAGGTCAAGTTAGTCGGTTGAGCAACATGGTGTTTGGTGTAGCACTTAATGTTACACACTAGGGTATAAAGGCCATGGTGACAATGTGTTGCATGCATAAAGGATTGACTTAAAATAAAAGGTTGCAAGTGAGCATATGTTGTATGGCACCATGATATGGAAGACCATGATGTTGTTGTGGTGATATGTTGTAAGGACCGATGCAGATGTAAGCAAAACAATAATACACACAACCAAGTAAGCAAGCATGCACAAATGATATAAAGACAACCATAATATTTCCTTTGGTCAAGTTGAAAACTAAAGATTGATTGATTGATGATGATAGTGTTGTTGATGTGGGAAAAATATATCCCAAGAACAATGTGAGGATCATGAATGATATATCCTAAGGATGATTTGATTTGAGATGATCAAGGTTTGCAACAAGGATGGGAACAAAACCAATAGATGTTTTTGAATGATGCACTAGATTGCTTGGAAATATTTGTATGGATTATGATTGCTTGTGCTTGGATGGACTATTTTGGGATTGCTTGGGATTTTTGCATTAGATTACATTTGGACAACCTTTTTCTTGGAACCAATGACAAGGGAAACCAAGTCTAGAGATAAGGATGAAGGGAGGATTGGATGAGATGATTGAGGTATTTATGGATAGTAGATGGGATGGATTTGGGGTTGGATTGATGTTGGAAGGGGGTCTAGGATGTGATCTCCAAGGACTATGTCACATAAGAATAACATACCCCATTCTATACATTTCACTCATGATGTTGCACTGCAATGCTTATGACATTAAGGTGGTAGGATTGGTTGTAAAATATTGGGTATACCAAGAGGTGTCCAAAGCATGTTTCAACATTATGACCCTCTCCTTATCAAGGTTGAAGGTAGGAAGAGAGGATGGATTGGTTGTTATGGGATAGATATGTAGGTATAATGGATGGGTATGATAGTATGGGAGAGGTGGATAAACTAGATAGGATGGGAGAAGCTTACCCTCAAGTGTAAGGTGCTCAGAGATAATAGATTTATGCATGATGCCCATGAATGGGTTTTCGTCATGGTACTTGTCCAAGGTGCCATGAAATAGTTTTCTCTGTTGGACATATGATTTTCTTTTTACTATTTTGATTTTGATTTTGATTTTTGATGTTTCTAACTTTTTGATTGGGATTGGGATGGGGGATTTTGATTTTGATTTTTAGACTCAAATATTTATTTCCATGGTGAGTTAATAGTATCCCATTCTAAATATTCACCTCACACAAACCATGTCAATCAGAATTATATTTAATAGATATTGATAGAAACCATATTGATCACTAAGTTGGCTTCTCAAAAATGTAAACATGGTACCATCATGTAGCCCCTATGTTAGAGGATGTTACCAAGGAAAATGGAAAGGTGGGTTGGATGGAGGATGGATGTGATTATATGTGAAATCTTGGATGAAAGAGGTGTGGTTGTGGATGTAGGTTCGATAATGGATTTGTTTATGAAAAAGGGGTTGATGGAAGGATGGGATTGTGGAGACATGTGGAAATTGCATGGGATTGAGGGGAGCTAGGACATGCAATATTTGCACACACTATGATGGATTTCAAAGCTTTGGATTTGGATTTGGGATTTGGGATTGGGGAAATGTGTGATTTCTAATTTTAGGATCGGGATGAGGGATTATTAGATTATTGATTTTGGGATTTAGGGACCCAAATGGACTTAAAATTTTTAGACGTAGGATGGGGATGTTTGGATTTGGATTTAGGGTTTCACGGTTTAGATGGGGGATAAGGATCTTTGGATTTGGAGATGGGGTGAGATTTTGGAGATGTGGGTTTGGATGTGTTACTTTGATTTATTACTTCTCTTTGCTTTGGGACCCACATTATTTTTGTGTTTCATTTTTTATTTATGGGCTTATGTTTCCTTTTTGATCCATGCTAATTTTTAACTTTATTTTTTATTTGATATTGCATGCCAATGCTTTGTGACATGGCGGTCCTTGGATTCTTGTAGTGTTTTTGCTTCATATGCCGGTGCATCCAAATTACTTCCAAAGTCTATGGTGTCATCCCATGGGGAGGTATAATCTTAAAATCCCATGGATTTTGTGATAGCTTCATAATTTTGGAATAAGTCCAAGGATGTGTGCATTCATTGATACTGATTAGTGATTTTAGGGGATGAATAGTTAAGTTTGGTGATAGGGATAGTAGTGTTGATGAAACCTTGGGTTGGTGGTAACAAACTCTTTATAGGAGTGATAGGAGGAACTTAATTTAATTTTGGAAGAAGCTTCCTTAGGATTTGTGGAGGTGCTACCAACATCTTTAGATTGTTCTCCTTGAGATTTGTAGCCAATGTTGTGGAATCCTTGATTTTCTTTGATATGTATGGTATCCAAGGTTATTTTCTCATAAAGGCCTAATCCTTTGCCTCAATAGTTCATGCTTGATTTATGCTGGGATACTTGTTGCTTTAGAAACAAGATGTGAATCCATTTTTAGATAGGTAGGAATTGGTGGTGGTTGTAATTTTCTCTTTTATCATGAGAAGACCACCTCGAATAAAGGCAATTGAACCAAGGTGATAGGATTGTGGTTGGGGGATGGTATGGATGAAGTTGTTTTGATTTTGAGAGTGTATGAGATTGTGAAATGAATTATATTGGGTTCTTAGATCCTAATCTGGTTGGGAACAGAGTTGGGCATGATTTGGAACAAGCTCTTGACATATCCTAACTTCCTTTGTCGATACAATAGAGGAGTGTCATTTTGCTTTGACATCATTGTTAGTGATTAGTGCATGGAGATACTCCTTTATTTTTGCACATGACTCGGTGAGGGGTCTTGGACACTTGTGGATTTGGGATTTGATGGATTTGATGGTCCTGTGGAAAGGTCGACATTTGTTTTCCCACATGGGTAGACTTGTAAGGATGATAGCTTTAGGAGGCTCTTGGATGATCTAGTTGATAGGTGTTGGGTGGATGGTGACATTATCAAAAACATGCTTGGATTTTCTAGAGAAAGATGGCATTGGATTAGCAGTGTTGTATGAGTCCACAAATTTTCTTTTGCTTTTATGTTTAGGATTTGGTGGTAATAGTCCTTGTAGAAAATCTGAGAAGGTCGACTTATATGTGGTAGGATTGGATCATGCATTGGATGTTTGGATTGATTGGTGAGGGTATTGATGGGTTGAGTTGATTTGTGAAGGTTTTGAGGATGAAGGATTTACATTGGAGGTGGAAGATATGAGGTGCTCATGTGAGGCGAGGATATGAGATATGAGATGACAATGAAGACCTTGGCCTAGAGTGGTGCTTCCCTTATCAAAGGCATAATAAGGATGACCAATAAATATGTGAGGTAATTAGTGCTAGTCAGTTCTTTGTCTAGAGGCTATTGATTTCTCATGGATGGGTGATGGAAGCTTATGGCAAACTTGTTGGAAATAATGTCATCAAAAGAATCATTGGGATATTCAGCTTGATCCACGAGACTATCATCCTCATCATCATCAACATGGTTTAGATATTCATTGTGATCAATATGACTATCATCATCGTCATCAAAGGGCTCGTGATATTAGCTATGATGAGGGTACTCATCAAAATAAACTATAGTTAAGGTTGTCATGATTTGTAGTTTGGATTTTTGATGATTTCATATTTGAGGTGCTTTGATTGGGGTTTTAGATGATTTGATTTTGAGATGATGTGATTATGGATGATTTGGCTTGGGATGGAATATTGGAGTGGATTAAGATTGATTGGGTTTGAGTTGGATTTTAAAGGAAGGGTAGAATAGGGTTTGGGTGATATATGGCTTAACTTTAGACTGATTTGTGAGCTTGGGATGGGTGATGATTTTGATTTGGATTTGATGTGAGTTTGAGTTTGGAAGGAAGGTTTAGGACCTTAGGATTTTGATGATGGATTGATGTAAGATCAAGGACCTTGTTTGTTGTATGATGATTTGAGTTATTTTATTGTTAATTTTAATTTTTTTGATTAGGATGTAGATTGATTTAGGAGTGATTGGGTTGTGATTTGGTTTTGAGTTGGAAGCTTCAACTTTTGGGTGAGTGGATTTCACTCAAGGTGGAGGGTGGAATTTTACTTCGTGAATTTGGATATCTAATATTTCTAACCTTTGGCAAAAGGATTTTGGTATTTGTAAAGTTGGTGTGTGAGCAGGAAAAATTAGGTTAATAAGATCAAGCATTACAATCAAAACCCAATCCTACCACCTTCAAAGAATCTATCTAAATGATACAAATGAAAACAAATCAAAGAACAATGTCACCTAGATTGTATTGATTCCTTGGTTGGAATGTGGATTGCTTCTCAATAGTGAACAACCATAGTTGCCAAAGCTGCCATGATAATAGATGATATGCTTAAAGTGCTTAATGGATGATCAATGTATTCAATGATAATCTGGATGCTATCAAGATTGTGTAGGATTATTCTTTAGAATGAAATGAGAGGGTGTATATATAGCTCTCAACTAAGATTGATCAACGGTAGAGAAAAAAGTGGCTATGTGAACGATTGAGATGATTCAAGAGACTTGGATGAATGTGTACAAGATATGTGTCCATAGGGAAAGCTTTTATTAAATGATTTAGTTAGCTTTGTTTGTGGAGATAAGATAGATTTTCTCAAAATAGAATGGTTTTCTATTTTAAGGGTTGGATGACAAGGATAATTATTTTTAAACCAATTAAATCATTTTTTTGTATTTTATTTTCAACAAACTATGGACAAGGACAACTTGTACACATAGAAGAAAGTGATAAAAGAGGGAAAATGATAAGACATGATAGAGGAAAAAGCTAAATTTAGAAAATTGGAAGAATCAATATAAATTAAATAAATAAATGTATTTAATTTATATGCATGATGAGAAGATAAATAAATAAAATATTAATTTTATTTATTTAAAAAGGGCAAATTAAATAAATGTAGAAAATTTATTTAATTTTAGAAGAATAGCGGGATGATTAAATAATTAAAGATTATTTAATTATAGATAAAAATATAAGAATAGAGATAATGAAAATAGATGGAATTAATTAAATAAATATAATTTATTTAATTAATGATGGAAATAGATGGTTTAAAAGAAAATTGATTAATTGATACAAGTGTGCTAGACAAAAATGAACATATGCAAGGGTGAAAATGCAACAAATTGATGAATGATACGAAGGGTCAATTTTGGGTGTCTATAGTTGGATTTTAACTTGAGGTGTTTAAATGTTTGTAGATGTTTGGTGTTTTGGATTTAAAGGATATTCATGGGTTTCATGCTAGAAAATACACCAAGCATATGAACAAGCCTATTTTATTGAAGTAGGTGTGTATATGCTTATAGGCCCACCATTAATGCCTTGTTTATGTTGGGATAAGTTGTCATTACTTGCAATCCTAACCAATTCATGTGTCTCCAAAGTTCTTGGAATGTGTTCCCCAACACATAAGGACTTTGAGAGATTAATTATTATTCAATCATATCACTTGGCTTATTGTAATTATCAATTAGGGGTCAAACTTGGGTGTCCACTTTTGGAGTGGGGTCCATGAAGACTTGTTGACAACTCCTTGAAGTCTATTTTGAGAGTTTGACAACTCCAAGTGAATGGGAGTTAACTTGGGCACCCACTTTTTGAGGTCTCTTATATTTAGACTTGGAGTTTGCTTTTTTATGTACATGAGTGGATATTGTTAATACACTTTGCATGGATATAATGTTGGAGTTAACAGAGGAGTTAGAGATGCATGATGTTTGCATGAACATGATATAGCAACTAACAGTGGATTCAGAGATGCATGATATTTGCATGAATATGATGTGGCAGTTAACAGAGGAGTTAGAGATGCATGATGTTTGTATGGACTTGCATGTTGTTGCCTGTTGCTTATATGGACTTGCATGTTGCTTATATGGACTTGTATGTTGTTGCATGTCGCTTATATGAACTTGCACATGATTGCATGTTGTTGCATGTTACTTGCATGGACTTGCATGTTGTTGTGTGTTGCTTATATGGACTTGCATGCTATTGCATGTCGCTTAAATGAACTTGCATGTGCTTGCATGTTGTTGCATGTTACTTGCATGGACTTACATGTTGTTACATGTTGCTTCTATGGACTTGCATATGCTTGCATGTTGTTGCATGTCACTTGCATGTTGTTGCATGTTGCTCCTATGGACTTGCATGTTGTTTCATGTTAGTTATATGATCTCGTATGTCGTTGCATGTCATTTTATGAGGTTGCTTGCAAAACACTCCAACTCAGAAAACTTGCAAAACACTCCATGTACTAGATTCAGTTAATGGGTATCTCTTGCATTGTGCTACAGGTGTTTGTATCTCACTTGCATGTAAAAAATAGGTTAATTCAAAATAATATTGGGGGCATCAATCATGCAGGTTGTTTGCATGAGATTGATGTGTGTTGATCACTTTGACTGATTGAAAGAGATTGGGTAAACTTGGATGCCCAATCTTGCAACTTTTAGTTGTTGCTTTTATTTGGAAATGTATTTGATGTTGGCTAAGTTTACTTGGGCTAACTTGGGTGCCCACATCTAGGACATGCAGTTAACAGGAAGATTGACTTAGTTTGATTTCTGTCTTCTCTATTTGGAGCACTTGGGTTTTGCATGAGAATTTGTTCTCATGTTATCAATTACAATTGATTGTAATTTGAGTTTCAAGCTTTCCAATTAAGAAGCTTTTGTATTAATTAAAAAAAATCCCCATACATTTTTCCAGAGAGTTGATTGTAAAAAGACTTAGAAGAAAAAGCAAGAAGCTTTTTGAAGTTTTTACAGGTTTGAAGATTGAAGAAGTTTTTGAAGTGCATCAAGGAATCAAAGGATTTATGTATTGAATATAATATTTCACAAGAGATTTAATACAAGCATAAACACCTTTGGTGTGGAGTTTTTTTCCCAAAAGGGTTTCTCCATGTAAATACTTGTCTTCTTGCAAGCTATTTTCTTCTACTACACTATTTAAATTGGAGAAATACTATAACATCTAAATTGTAAAGTAATTTTCATATTTACACATGCTATTAATTTCATATTTGAAAACATTTTAAAGCTACATAGCTACAACATTACCTTGTTCTCTCTCCCTTTTTTTCCAATAGTTTAGTCATGGAGTGTAAAGTCCATGATGAAGCATTGACTATTTTTTATCACCCAGGATCACTCTATGGCATGAGGGGAGAGAATACACGACACATAAACTTGGTTCTAGGGGCACAGGGTGAGTAGCTTCTCAACTCTAACCACTAATTAATGCACCACAAACACATATGGTTGATGGTCTTAACTAGGCTTTATAAGTTGCTATGGGATGTCCTTAATATACCCAAGGGTACAAGAGGCCAAAGTCTATGAACTAGAGTCCCATCTACAAGCATGTGGTCATGGGACAAGTCCCTTTCCACTTCACCTTATCTATTTGTAAAGAAGGGGTGACAAAGCTATGCTAGATACAATGATGGACTCCTTTGAGGTACATATTTTGATCTCTCCCCTTTCTATACTCTATTAGAACACATGGTTTAGGTCATCCCCTAAGGTGATGAAATCCTTAGGTAGAGCCACTATGAGGAAAGAAGCCCATGAGCTTTTAATTCCCAAGATCGCCTTTTGGTGTGAGGGAAGAACATACACAACTTGAGTTCTTAGAATGAAAGTAATAAAAAGAGCACAAAGAAGTGTTTTTGATCTCCAAGATCACCCAAGGGTACAAGGAGTGAGCATACACACAAATTTGTACTCATAAACACAACATACAATGTTCATCACCCTTAAACATGTTCATATGTGCAATTACACTAGTGGAAAAACAAATCTCTGACAAGCAAGTTACACCCACAAATGTTAGTAGTTTCAAAATTTAGACTTTAATTTACAAAATGGCTATATACAACGTGTTAGCATTGAAAATCCAACCTCTAGAAAAAATAGAAAATAATGCTTTCAAGCAGCAAAATAGATATCATAAACATATTGCTTACGATTTTTTGATAAATTAAAAAAATCATTAAATTTCTAGTTTGTACGCAAAGGTTATGCTTGTTGTAAGATTAAATAGAAAGAGGGGGTTTCAAACCAATATACTTGATATTTAGGGTAACATCTATAAAAAATAACCTTATCCACAACAAAGTGCTTCGAATCAGCTTTCTAATGCTTGTAAAAATACAAAAATGTGATAACGTGGCAAAAAGTTACATGCGTTTGAAAAAAGACTAATTCATCGCATGAGAAGGGGCTCTAAGCTAGGTAGTCAAGTTTGGCAGTTAATGCTAGCAGTTAACGCTAGCAGTTAACGCTAGTGGTTGATTCTAACATTAAATGCTAGCAGCTGGTAGTTTAAGTTTAGTGCTTTGGTGGGTGACAATTAATGTTAGCACTTAAAAATGGCAAGTTTTTTTGTAATTTAAAAAAAATGCATGGGGAAACCTAAATGCAAGGGAAAAATTAAATGCAAAGTGTAGGAAAAGTAGGGTACAACAAGAGGTACATGGTATCATAGGAGGTACAAGGCACGACCCTGTGTACCAAAAGACATTTAAACCTATAAACTAAAAATTTTCTTTTTTGATTTTTTTCAACTATAAACAAATAAACTATTTTTTCCCATAGCTACATATGGAACTATATGGTACAATACAATCAAGGAAGAGTATCTTCCACAAAACCTCTACTAGTGATTGCGTCCAAAGTATATTGTGTTTATTGTCAATCTTTATATTTTTGGGCCTTTTAGACTCAACCGTGAAGTCCATTTTTCTCTAGAATGCACCAAATAAAAATTCCTCACCAAATCACTCCCAAAAAGGAGTAAAAACCTACAAGATCAAACTAACAATATCCTATAAACACAAAGATTAGATGAGGGATTGTAACATCCGCAGTAGAGTCGCCAAAATGCGAGAAGTAAAAATTAGAATAAATAAACAAGAATAACGAATAAACAAAACCCTCTATTCTAACTAACAACTCACTTCATATTGAGCATAAAAGGAAACCATACCTTCACCTACCAACGTAGACAATTCTTTGTTGTTTCAATTTGCTCAAGATGCAATAGATGTGGTTTCTCAACATTCCTACAACATGCCTTTGCCTTCAACTTGATTCATTTTGAAATGACTTAGGAGATGAGGATGGATTTGTAGACTTTTATTGTGGATGGATTGATAAGGATGATGATTTGAAGATGGATAAGGATAAGATTTTATAGTTTTTTAGAAAAATAGGAAAATGGATAATTAGCTTGGCTTGTTTGTAATTATAATAGGATATGGGTAGATATGAATTAAGAATAGAAGGGAATCATGAAGAAGATATGATAGGATTAGTTAATTAATTAAATATAATTTATTTAATTAATGTTGGAATAGTAGAAGAATAATTGGATCAACTAATTAAATAAATATAATTTATTTAATTAATGTTGGAACATTATAAAATGATTAAATTAATTAAATAAATATGATTTATTTAACTAATGCAACGATGTGAGAAAGTTAATGCGATGTTAGGACATGGTAAGATTTAGGCATCTACAACTACTAAAGGGAAATGGCAAAATGTGATGTGGTTGGGCAAGGCTCTTCTAGCCCCCTTTTCCAAATCAAAGCTTCCTTGTATGTTCAATCGGTGTGGAAAGCATGACAACATGTTTGTCACTTTTTAAAGTGGAAAGACAAATCACTACAACGTGGATTTAGTTTTGCTTCTTCATCCATTTGGTGGAACAAGCATGTTCAATATCAAGATCTACCACTTGCTATTAGTTTCCCCATGCAGAGTTATTACTTGTTCAAGAAAGGGATCTGGCATTTATTTGATTTATGGGATTCAAGTGCTTTGAATTGGTTTCCTTGGAAAGTAATAAAAAATCTTTTTGGTTTAAAAAATATTTACAAACAATTTATTATATTTGTGCAATCCCTAGTTTTTCTTGAGTTAACTTTTTAAATTATATACTCCAACCCCATGCTATTTTTTTTTAAAGATTGACAATAGTTGCTTGCTCATCATTTTTCTAACTTCCCTCTAAAGAAAATTTATCTTCTTCTTCTTCTTCCCAGAATGCTTCTATCTCATCACCTCAATGTTAAGTGGAGATGTAGATTTAATCACAAAAGATGGGTTAATTTGAGTGCTCAAATTTAGAAATAAAAAGTGGATAGTGATGCTCAACTCTAGCCTAGAAAAGTTTACATTACAAGTTTCCCATTGGGGATAGATTAAAATGTATGATGGTTTAGCTAGTGAAATGTCCTTATTCCAGTCAAATGAAACCATGAAGCATTTTTTCTAGGGTTGTACTTTCATTAAAAAATAACGGCTTATTGTTTTAGGGACTTTCTAGATATATCTTGTCATCATTTGAATAGGAAAGAAGCTTGCAAAATAATTTGATTGCTAACACTATTAGACAAGTTAAATTATTGCAATTATGGAAAGTTAGATGTTCAACAATGCTTTCTAAATATAATGTTCATCAGGAAGTTGTAATTCCAAAGCTTTACTCTAACATATTATTTTGGATTGCTTTGTTATATGTTCAACTTCAGGGACAACGAAAGAGGAATAAAGAGTTAGACTACCAACTAGAGCAAATTAAAAGATAAATTGCTCAACTTCTAGACAATGGGAAGATCACAATGCTTACTTTACAAACACTTAAGATGCTATATTATATGGGTTGACTTGTCTTTTGATGGTTGTTCCTAAAGTTGATCCTTATTGTATTTTCTTTTGGTGTTCTTGTTGTGTTCAATTGCACTATGATGTTAACATTATTCTTTGTTGGTGTTGTTACGCCTTTTTGGATTTTGAGAAATCTTTTGTGGTTGCATTTTTGTCATAACCTTCATCATTGTTCAATAAAAAAATCCTTGTATTTTTCCAAAATTGGTGGGTTTTTAGTGTTTTAAATAAACCTTGACAAAACAACTAGTGCTTAAGAAAATATCCACCATTATGGCATATCAAAGTAGGAGCAAGCATGACGATAAATCTTTGAGAGTGAACACAAAGGAGGAAGACAAACATAATGACAAGTTTTGTGCAATGGAGGATTCCGGGCGTGTAGGGAAGAAGGAAGATCAACCGATAGGGAAGAAGGGTTTGAAGTTAGGGCTTTCATTAGCTTGTAAATTTTCTTATTTTTCTTAGGTCTCTTGACATAGTGAAGATCACTCAAATGGAGGTGGATTCAATGAGTGAAAAGATTTATAAAAATGCAAAAATATTTCCAATTCATTTCATAACTATGACTTGTTTTGTAAGTAGTTGGTGTATACACCTAAAATTGACATGACTCTGCTTAAATAAATATTTTAAATATTTATTTCATCCTTCGTATGCTTCTATCAATAAATAAATAAATTTATTTATTTATGTGGTTCACTTCCTCTCATTTACTTAAATAAACACATTTATTTAATTAATCAAAATCACTTACACCAATTTCATTCTTCTAAAATAATTAAATAATTTTAATTATTTAATTAAAATCTCTTATTCTTCCAAATTTAAATAAAATGCAAATTTTATTTAAATAAAATAAAAAATCCTCACAAAAATAAAATATATTTCTATATTTTATTTATTCCTCTCAATTATCTATAAAATAATTAAATAAATTCATTTATTTAATTATGCTTTCTATCTCTTCGAAAAATCATTCTTATCTTCCAAAAATAGCCTTCCTCTTGTCACACAAAAGCAAAACTCTGAGTTACAAAAGGCAAAATCAGTTTTAAAGCATCTTTAAAGCAAATCTTTTCTTAAAATAGAGAAAATCAAATCTTATCCTCATCAAGAGAGGAGTTAACTCAACTAAACTACTTTTGGAATGACATGTGTCCTTCTTCTATTGGATGCACGTTCCTCAACAATCCTCCTCCGTTGATCCCTTCTTTTCTTCTCAACCATTGATCTTCCCTCACTCTCTTCTATAAATACAACCTTCTTCTCTTCATTTCATATCTGGATTTTGTGTAAACTTATGCTGCAGAGATATTGGTGCACCTTTAACACCCCTACTCCCCTTTAAGCATTCTCATTCATACTCCATTTCTATATTTGAAGCTCATCTCCAAATACATAAGTATCACAACCATTCTTCCTTTGTCATCTTCAGCAAGCAAGCAAGCAACTAGCTTCTGAGGGCTTCACAATCAAGATCAAAGAAAGATAGGCGAACTACGGAAGGTGAAAGGTAAAGGTGCAAGGTATTATTGGTTATTTGTTTTATATCTTCAGATTCTGTAGATGTTTGGGTTTTTATAATCTTATTGATTAACCTATTTTCCCCCTCACATTTTGGCACCCACCATGGGGCCCTTGCCCCTCTACTAATAAAAAAAATATGAGTTTTCTTGTAGATAGGTCCGTACAGGTGACAAACAGGTCTCTGACAGAGAGTTTTTGCGCATTCAACTTCTGAAACGGCGCATACATCTCCCGAGGCTGCACATCTACTTTTCTGGTGCATCTGACCTCCGCAGTTGCGCATCCAATCTCCAAAGTTGCGCATCCAACCTTGGCTTCGGCACCTGAGTTCAACTTGCACATACACTCTGTCTAATTGCGCATCTATCTAAAGTTGCGCATTTACCCTATCTTTTTGCGCATCTATTCTGTCAAATGACGCATCTATTTTTATTGCGCATATACCTCGTGATCTTGCACATCTACTTTCTATTCTTGCACTTCTGTACAAAGACGCATACACTCCCTGTTTCTGCACATTCAGACTGCAGTGTTGCGCATCTATCTTATGCTTTTTTTGTTGTACGGTTTCTGATTTTTGCATGTTGAGCTAACGTCAGTTTTGCAGGAGTAGTGGCTGGATTAGGTCATCTAGATATTTTGCCTAAGTTCACTTAGACTAACTAGGGGTGAAAGTAACAAGTGCATTTCATAACTAACTTCACATAGGTTTTCTAACTAGGAAGGAAGTAACTGAACCTTATTGCTATCGGTGCATTGTTGATTTATTTTCTAGTTTAACCACTGTTATCTTTACAAACAGGAAATGAACAATGCTATGTCTTAATCACTTTCAAAGTTAACAAATGGGAACTGAATATTGCTATGATCTAAACACTTCCAAGTTAACAATCTCGTGAGTGCACAAGTAGATTAACTTATTTAGTTTTTCTATTTTTAACTAGGTTGGATAAACAAGTGTTTTTTGTGCTTGCGAATGACAATAGGCTTATGCTCTCCCCTTAATTAGGTGATCAAAGTGCCAGACTTGTCATTCTTTTTGTCAAACCTTTAGGGGGGCCTACCCTTGGATGCACGCTTGTCTAAGTGGGAACGACCCTGAGTGGTAATAGGCTAAAGCCAAGCCCTACCAAGCCACTTAAAATAGATTGTGCTTGGGGTGAAAACCTCAAGCAACAAGTGCTGCTAGGTTACACCGACGACCAACCTCCCCCAAAACCCTCATAGGCGTAACCCTTTGAGGCTGGGAGACTCCATAACAGAGAGTAGCGCCGCCACATGTGTAACCACTCGAACGGTTGCCCTAACTAAGAACCAATTGTGTAGCAAGCCAAAAACCCCTATTTGTTGATGCAAAGGGTGGAGCCCTTGAAGCGGCCTCGATTCAAGTGACTCTTAGTAGAGGTAGCAGGGACAATCCTAAGGTTCGGTGTGGGGACAAGCCTAAGGAAACCCAAATCTGGTATGCGTGAGAAGTGAGTGCCGTGGAGGGGAGTCGGTGCTTCCAGATTCTGGAGCTACATGCTTTGAGTGGCACAGCTAGAGGATTCAACAAATATTGTCTCATCCAGCCTAGGTAGTACTTGTTTTGAGTCATAATAGTCCAAAAACACAAAAAAATATAAAAAGATAAAAATCATGGAAAACTTCTGTGTTTGCTATGTTTTTGCCATAATTGAACATCAGACTCATCAGAAACACTAAGTTTTTCAAACCAAAAACAACAAAAATCCTGAAAACAATCCAAAATTTCCAAAATTTAGAGAAAACAAGCAATTTAGCTAGAGTTGCGCATCCGCACAGACTTTTTGCACATTTGAATCAAATTTCTACGCATCTGCTCGTATTGCACAGCCGCATCCTTTTTTGACGCATGCAAACTTCACCATTATTGCGCATATATATTGACTTTTTGCGCATCTGCCTTCTGTTGTTGCGCATTTAAACCAGAAAGAAAAAAACCATATCTTCCAAGAGCAAAATTTTTCAAAAACTTTTCGAAAACCATCTTCAAACCGGTTTTAGTTTTTCAAAATCTGATTAAGACCTTGCAAGTCAACCATTTCTCCTTCTTTTTCACACCATAGCTGCTTGTTCATCCAAAATCTCACCAATTTTTTCCCAAAATTTCCAACAAGGTTATAGCCAAATTATTCTTGATCAAAATCAAATCTCAAGCAAAAACCTAGTGAGGCTCCAATATCAAGGGTTACTTATCCTTTCAAAACTCCACTAGGGGGTTGTGCAAAGCTCGTCAACATCAAGTAACAGATTCCTAACATCCTAGCTTTTGACTATCGTTTTTGTATATCCCACTTTGTTTGACACCACCTAGATCTAAGAAGAACCTTGCTAAAACCTTGTTTCATCCTAGCACCTTGCTCAAAATATCATTTCATCCCATCTCTTTACTACCTTGCATGGTCTTGACAAGATTACAAAAACAAAAATAGTTAGAAATGGCTGAGAAAATGATTCCAAACGCTATGGACGAGATCCTTCACATGCAGCGTGACCCAAAATTTCAACGCCTATTAGAAGGGGTGCTTTCCCAAGACCCAACAAAATTCTTTTTACATCTAGCAAGTCTAGGAGCCAAACTCCCTAAGGATTATGATGTGGAGGCTCTCAAAGAAACAGACGAAGAGAGAATCCCTGAAGGAAGTAGACATGATGAAATACCCACGGATAAGAGCAAAGCAACAATTGACTCCTTGGATGCCCTAAGTCTAATGAACCAAAAATTTGAAGCTCTCCAACAATAATTTTTAGACATGAAAACGGGAGCATCAAACTAAACACTACACCCTAGAGGATATTTCACCGTATCCTTTTGATAGGGCCTTGGTCATGATACCTTTCCCCTCAAGATTTGAGGTGCCTAAGTTTGACAAATATCGAGGAAAGGGTGACCCAAGGGATCACATCAGAGAATTCAACGTTGCTTGTCTCGAGGTCGCACATAATGACACCTACCTTATGCGACTCTTCCCACGAAGCTTAGGTGGGCAAGCCATGGAATGGTTCTCTAGACTGCCACCTGGTATTAAAACTTTCAATGAGCTTGTAGACATTTGTCACCCACTTCTCTTACAATATTGAGCACGACACCTCAATATTGGATCTTTGTAACACCAAACAGAAAGGTGGAGAATCTTTCGCTGCCTTCTTACAGAGATGGAGACAACTGGCAAGCAAGTGCCCACACCAAATGCCAGAGAAACAGATGCTAGAAATGTTTGTCCACAATCTACAAACGGACCTAAGCTACCAAATCCAAATCCAATGTCCTACTTCTTTTAGCAAGGTCATTGAGATGGGCCTCATCATAGAAAAAGCCCTAATCGCAAAAGGTCAAATCAAGCTCTATAAAGACTCTCCCAATACCAACACCAATAATGACAAACTGAGATTCTGGACTAAAAACAAGAACGTTGTGAATGACGGGGTGGTGGATGCCAAAAATGCGGCACCTAAGGAACCAATTTTAAACCTATCAACACCTCAAAATAACCCCCCGCAAAACAAACCAAGAAATACCGAATCTAGGTTTACCAACTTTTGGCCTAGGAGAAAGTTCACACCTTTGGATGAGTCGTTAGAAACTACCCTACGGAAGCTAATCGCCAACAATCTCATAATGCTTCCCTCAGCACGAGAGTATGAACCAAAGGTCAAACCCCATTGGTGGAACGACAATGACTTTTGTGAATACCACCGAAACAGAGGGCACAAGACAAATGATTGTATTGCACTCAAGCATATAATCCAAGACTTAATAGAGCAAAACAAAATATCCGTTAATGGACAATCTCATGGATATACTTCCAACAGCGATCATCAGGCATTCAAGGATCCTCTTCCTAACTACGAACAGGGAGGACCTTCCAACATAAATAACAATTTTTCTAACAATGCAAACTACACAAATGTCAGCTTCGACTATGTTGTTAACCATATCTCAGAAGGTGATTCACACATCAATGTGATCACTATCAATAAGGATCCGGATTGTAATGTTACTACCCGTAGTAACAGGGTCACCCTTAGAGGAGCTTCTACTCCTCTGTCTAGTCAATACAGTATCGTGGATCAACTCCACAAAACACTTGCACACATCTCCATATTGGAACTTCTGCGTCTATCTCCTTCTCATAGGTCCATACTTGACAAAGCCTTAGCAGAAGCCTCCATTCCCACGAACCTAGCTGAAGAGCAATTCCAAACAATGGTCGGTCACATCACCTCACCGCACTCCCTATCATTCACTGAGAAGGATGATATGTCTATCACTCAACCCCATAACGCCTCCCTTCACATTGAAGCTTTCATACATAAGCACAAGATCAAAAGAGTCCTAATCGATGGAGGGGCTGGTTTGAATATCTGCACATTGAAGCTAATCCTTACATTGGGGTTTTCTAAGAAGGCTATAGATCTGAAAAGAAAAATCACCATTAAAGCCTATGATGAGGAGGAAAGAATGTCCAAAGGAATTATTACCCTACCAATCAGAGTGGGCCCCGTAGTGAAAGATGTAGCTTGTTAAGTCCTTGACATGGAGCTAGCATACAACATTCTTCTTGGGCGACCATGGATCCACGCTTTGAAAGCAATACCTTCTACATACCATCAATGTATCAAGTTTCCACATGAAGGACAAGAGATCACCATCCAAGGTGATCCTAACCCCTATCAATACTGCAACTCCATTCAGCCCAAACCAGAAGTTGCGATCCCCAATAACCATGCCTTTGCTTCATCCTCCTCTCATGTTGACCTAGCTACACTTGCTTCCTCTTTAGGGGCATCTCAACCTAAACTCCAACTCAAAGATAAAGGCTTGGTTGAGTACACGGTATCTCAGTCCCTCTATTTGGCACAACTGCCTCTATCTCCTCGATCCTATGGGAGACCTATCTTAAAAACACCCACAGCAGAGAAGCCAACCAAAGGACCATTTGTGAAATGGGGAAGCCTAGAAGATGAAAGTGATGAAAAAGATATCCTACAGTGGCTATAGAAGGATGAAGCTAGCTCCTCAACGCAACATGACCATCCCATTATACAAACGACACAATATGGTCAAGGCTTTCAAATGCTACAGAGAATGGGGAATGAAGGACACGGTCCACTTGGTTCAAGAAAGGATGGCATCACTAAACCCATCCAACCTCATACCTTAACATCCCGAGACACTACAGGGCTAGGCTACACTGGAGCACCAAGAAACAACAGAGCCAACAAGAACAAAAGAAAAACAACCAGAAGCATCCACTAGCAATCTGGTTGAACAAATTCAGAGAATACAAATGGGGGGAGAAATTGATTCTAACGAGTATGAATGGGATAGCCTCTCTGAGATGTCTTGTGATGAAAAGGATATCGACGTGGTCCACAAGTACAACCTGACCTAGGCCAACGAGAGACAAGGTCCAAGGGCTAGGCCATTAGAGTCTGACCCGCATAGCAATAATAGTGAAAATCACGAGGAAGGAATGTTTCCCCCCTTGACGGACCCACTAATAGAGAGTACCATCGCAGACTTTGTTCGCTCCTTCAATAACTCTGTCCTAACCATCAACGCCATTGAACCAGACCAACCTAATGATCCTTTACCTTTGGTATACCCTGAACTTATCGGCTGGAACCTAGAAGGTACCACCCTTGAACTAGACACCTTCGAAAATGATGATGCAATCATCGATTACCTTGAGCTTAGAGATCACCTACCTGCAGGAGACCATAGAGTTGGCTATGCTATTGAACTCAATGAGAAGGCCTATTTTGGAGAGAGAGCCAAGCCTTTCAGTCATAAAAACATCAAAATAAAAGAATGATCTAATGGTGAAAACCGCTCCGCGGCAGTGTTAGATCATCAAAATAGTAAAAATAAAGACGTATCCAATGGTGAAAACCTCTCTGAGGCGCTGAAGGATGGAAGGCTTGACCCTCTCCCCAATCTTACACATCAGAAGAGATCGTCGATCTTGATAGAACCAACATAAGCAATCAATGTCAACACAGGGGATAATCCAAGAATGGTCCACATGGCAAAGGCTCTAACAGACCTTGAAAAACCAGCATTTATAGATTTCTTCAAAAGAAAACAGATCAACTTTGCATGGACATATGCTGACATGCCAGGGCTAGATCCAAATCTTATCATGCATCATTTATCTCTAGCTCCGGGAGCTAAACCAGTCAAACAAAAACTCAGAAAGATGCATCTGCATGTGGCCCTCATGGTAAAAGAGGAACTAAAGAAGCTATTAGACGTCAGATTTATTAGGCCTATAGACTATCCTAAATGGGTTTCGAATATAGTACCGGTGGCTAAACCAGATGGTAGGGTCAGAATATGCAATGATTTCAGAGACTTGAACAAGGCTTGTCCCAAAGATGACTTCCCCCTACCCAACATAGACATGATTGTCGATCTTACAGCAGGACACACTATGCTGTCACTCATGGACAGTTTCTCAGGATATAACTAGATAAAGATTGCACCCGAGGACCAACACAAAACTACCCTCACATGTCCTTGGGGCACCTACTGTTGGTGTGTTATGTCATTTTGTCTAAAAAATGCTGGGGCAACATATCAGAGAGCCATGACAATGATCTTCCATGATATGATGCATACTATAATGAAAGACTATGTCGATGACATTCTAGCAAAGTCTCTCACAAGAGAAGGGCATCTAGTAGTACTAGACAAGATCTTTAACAGACTGGAACAGTTCAATGTGTGACTTAATCAAAAAAAGTGTGTGTTTGGAGTTACATTAGGAAAACTACTAGGATACATAGTGTATACAAATGGTATCGAAGTTGATCCCGCTAAGGTGAAAGCCATAATGGAGATGCCACCTCCTAAAAATTTGACTCAATTGAGATCCCTACAGGGCAAACTACAGTCTATTAGACGGTTCATTTCCTAACTGGCAGACAAGTGCCACCCATTCTCTCATCTGCTACACAAAAATGTACCCTTCAAATGGAACGAGTCATGTGAGCAGGTGTTTCAATAGCTAAAGGAGTACCTAATGAAGCCACCAATATTAATGCCACCAATTCAGGGCAAGCCTCTATTACTGTATATCTCAGCTACACCAACGGCTCTGGGAGCTCTCCTTGCTCAACAGAACTATGATGGAAAAGAACATGCTATCTACTACATTAGTCGAACACTCATCGGATACGAATTGCAATACACACCAATAGAGAGAGCATGTCTAGCTGTTGTATTTGCCTCACAAAAATGGAGACATTACATGTTGTCACACTCTGTTAAACTGGTAGCAAAGATTGATCCACTGAAATACTTACTCAACAAGGCTGCCTTAACAGGTAGATTATCCAAATGGGTCATGCTTCTCAGCGAGTTCGAGATTGAATATGTGGATAGAAAAGTGATAAAAGGACAAGTGCTTGTGGATCAACTAGCAGATGCACCTTTAATAGATGATAACCCCCTAAGCTTTAAATTTCCAGATGAATCTATCTTTCATGTCAACACATCAAACTGGAAAATGTACTTTGATGGCTCCTACACTCAACATGGATCGGGGGCAGCTATCTTATTAATCACACCTAATGGTGACACTATTCCAAAGTCATACAGATTAATGTTCCCTTGCACTAACAACATAGCAGAATATGAGGCTTTGGTCATCGGTATCAAGCTAACAGTTGAGTGGAACATCAAGGAACTTCAAGTCTATGGTGACTCACAACTGGTCATCAACCAAGTAAATGACGACTACCAAACGAAGGATGAGAAACTGATTCCTTACAAACGAATGGTAGATGACTTCAAGGAATATTTCGTCAAGATATCTTTTGCACAGATACCAAGGATCGAGAATAAAGCTGCAGACGCAATGGCCACGATCGAATCTCTCCTCGACATACTAGGTAATCAAACACGATATGAATTCTTAGTAGAGCCAGTCTCCTGTCCTGCTTATGACACCCCATATTCCCATATCATATGCCACATCGTAGGAGCTGATTCCCCACTCTATGGCAAAATATTTGCCTATCTAAAAGAGAACACCCTCCCACCTGACCTCTCCAGCAACCAAAAAAGAACCTTCATTCGGCAAGCATCCCGGTAGGCCATTGTCGCCAACACCCTATATCACCGAGGTCTCGATGGTACTCTCCTTAGGTGTCTAGATAGAGAGGAATATCAAACTGCTCTAAGTGAAATACACGACGGGATATGCGGGACTCACTCTAGTGGCCCTACCCTAGCCAAGAAACTCATACGCATGGGGTACTACTGGCCAACTATGGAACAAGACTCATATCAGTTTGTAGAGAAGTGCAAGAAATGCCAAATCCATGGGAACCTGATACATGCACCAGCGTAGGAGCTACAACCATTAACAACGCCTTGGCCTTTCTGTCAGTGGGGACTCGACTTAGTAGGCAACATCCACCCTCCTTCCTCAAGCGGCCATAAGTTCATCATCACTACCACTGAGTACTTCACGAAGTGGATTGAAGCCGTGCCCTTAGCCAACATCACAGGTAAACAGATTACCTCATTTATTCTGAACTATATCATTTGTCGTTATGGTGTCCCTTCATCCATCATCACTGATAATGGACGACCCTTCAAAAATCAAGATGTCAGGGAACCATGCGATAAATTCCATATCCAGCACCACTTTTCAAACCCCCTACTACCCACAAGGTAATGGCCAAGCTGAGGCATCAAATAAAACCATCTTGAAAATCCTAAAAAAGACTGTCAATGATGCTAGCCGTGACTGACATGTCCAACTAAATCCCGCACTGTGGGCCTACCACACAAGCATCCGCACAAGCATCCGCACACCCACAGGTGCAACACCATACTCCTTAGTCTATGGATCTGAAGCTATCTTGCCCATTGAAGTCAAGATTCCATCCTTGTGAGTGTCACTAAAAGGCCTCATATCAGATGAAGAGTACAGAGTGACCAAATTCCAAGAGTTAGAGCTCCTCGAAGAGAGAAGGCAACATGCCTTTAACCACTTGAAAGCATATCAAAAATGCATGTCCAAAAGCTACAATCACCGAGTAAAGCCCCGGATATTCCAAGTTGGTGATCTAGTCCTACAAGAAAATCCTAGAAATCAGCAAGACCGAGAAAAGAAAGGAAAATTTGAACCTAATTGGCTGGGTCCCTATGTTTTCATCACAACTTATGGATCGGGGGCATATCAATTGGCTACATCTGAAGGTGAACTATTTGATGATCCTATCAACAGCATGCACCTTCGCAAGTTCTATACCTGAAAACCCCAATGTCAGGGAGCCCTGAAAAAATCCAAAAAATTGAAAAAAGTGATAAAAAATAGAACAAAAAATCAAAAAAATGGGAAAATAACAAAAAAATTGTCCTATGGTGAAAACCTAGCAAACAGGTGTCACGTGTACTTCTAGCTTCTCGTGCAAATAAAAGGAAGTGGTGAAAACCTAGTAAATAGGCGCTATCTACGACAAACCACTTCCTCCATCTGTTCTGACTTCATGTCTCTTGTGTCCATCATGTCATTCATCTTGAATCAGTCCTTTGAACTATTGTCAAACTACGTCGCCTCTGAGTTATCACGTAGGCAAGGCCATTCTTAATGCGCCCCCGAGGCTTCACTTCACTTCACTCCGATCCACTTTCCCATCCATCCCATGTCTAGTCCTTCTATTCAGTCTGGGTCCATCCCATTTCTACGTCTTTCTATCACCTAGGTCTTAGGTCCATCAGGGTTTACCCCGAACTACGTTGCCTCTGCGTCGTCACATAGGCAAGGCCATTTAGCAATGAGCCCCCGAGGCACTAGGTCAGTCCCTTAGGGTCCGTCTCTCCATATTTGTTGTCGTCTCACCCATAATAAGTTGATCCTTGTCTAAACTGGGGGCAACTCCTCAACCTAGTTGCGGATTTGGATTCTTGAATGCCACTTTTGATACCAATAAGGATTGCGATACCTTTCACTAGACAAAACGAGCACAAACAAAGCAAGCTAACCAACAACAAAAGTCCTTGGCTCAAAACCTCAACCTGTCCTAAACAAAGCGCAACACCATATCAAAACACTCAAAATAATTCTGTATCAATTATGGCAAAAGACACATCTAATGCAAAGAAGTTTTGTCCACAGGTCAATTTACAAGGTCTTGAATTTTTGTCATTATGTCTTCCTATGCTACTCAAGGATGCCAAAAGCTAGAGATGCTATGATGGAGGCATAATTTTTCTTTGTCTGCTGCTTGTGGATTAAACTTTAGTAATGTGACGACTTAGGTCTAACGACGTGATCAACAAAAGATCATTGAGGACTCCGAGGTCTAAGCATGAAACGGGAAAATCCTTGTCTATTAAAACATAAGAAGTACTCAGGTCATCTAGATTCAAGTTTGACTAGATGCTTGTATCAACTTGCTATATCAAAATCCAGGTAAGCGATACTCAGGTCATCTTGGTCTAATTATACTTAGATGCTTGTATTTTCTTACCACATTTCAAAAAGTGAAAAACTACCAAAAAGTGCCCAATGATGAAAGTAAAAAGCCTTGCAAAGATGACAAATCCACATCCGTATCCGTCTCATATCCAGCAAATCCATATCATCCATGCAATAAAGCAAATCCTGCAGTATATCAAACAAAAGTCAATATTTCTTCATCTTCTTCTATTCCACTCATCTGTATCATCTCTGTGTTGATTGAGTACATTTGGACATATCAAAAACATAGCATAAGAAACATATCATATCGTATGAGATAGTCATCCACATGATTAAATCATTTTGCATACATACATTAGGCTATCCACATACATGTGCATCCATCTATCATATCCAAAGAAAATAAAAAATATAGGTCACATACATATAGAACTGCATAAATCCTATCCATCCACATTAGCATTTGCATAAATCAAAATCATTCATTTAGTATGCATCACATATAACACATCACAAGATAAGCTGCATCCATAGCATATAAACATCAAAGCATCACATATATAGCCCATGCATATAGATCAGGAAACAACAACATCATCACATAAACATCAAACACATCTCCAAATGTACAATATATCATAATCTCTATCCAATCTCAGAGTCATGTCATAAATGTATACAACAAATGGTGATACATGTCTCAGAATAAAAGTACATATATCGGCTATCTCAGCCCTTTATCGCAAATGTGCTACGATACAATCAAAACTGGTACAAGTATCTAGGTCTGTCTAACCCTGCTGCTGGGGCATGCTGCTCCCCACACTAGCCGCTCCTCTATCCCCCCTGCCGACATTGGGCCCCTCACTGATCCTACAGACTGAGACCCACCTGCCCTCTACGCTGCCTCTGACTGGCTCCTAAAGCTCGTAGCTCTCTGACTCGCTGGCACAACACTGTGATATAATCCCCTATAATACTGAGCCTGTGCCTGGGCTCTAGTCAGCTCACTCTGCACCTGGACCACCTGTGCCTGTGCCTGCTGCACCTGTGAAACCAAAAAACTAGATGTCCCATCTATGTCCATGGCCATCACGGCTGCATCTCTCTCTGCCCTCATAGCCCGCATGCTAGCTAAGGCTGCATCTCTCTCCCTCGTCAACTCTGATATCTGAGTCGCATCTGACTCTCTCCGTGACTCCGCGGCTCTCAGATGAGCCCTCAGCTGCCTAATCTGGCTCTGTAGCAAAACCATAACCTGCTGATGCACATCAGGCTGTGGAACCTGCTCTACCTGTGCCACCTGCTGTGCTGGCACCTATCCCTATATCGGCTGTGCCACCTGTTGTGGCAGCGGCATCTGTCTCTGTGCTACCTCTGGCTGCACTGGCACCTGGACCTGTGCCTGTCCAACTGCCTGCTGACCCACTAGCCCCTCTCTGACTCTTTGCCTCAGTCTCAGTCTCCCATCATCTCCCTGATCTCTCCTCCTCCTCCGTCCTCCCCTCCCCTAGCCAGCTGCACCCTCCCCATCTGAATCGCCCTCGTCTGTATGAGGAGCCAACTCTCCAGGACTTGAATATCTAGGAAATGGGTGCGCCGCGAACTACTCCTTGTAGTTTGGCGTCATGCCAGCATCTACTATGTCTCTCCTCATAGGCCAAGCTACATAGGGAATCTGTTGAAAATTGGCCAATGCCTCCTCGTAAGATGCCACAGGACCCCACCTATACCTCTCTGCGTGAGTCTTGGCAAAGCGTGCCTCACCCTGCGGTCTGCCCTATACACAGCCAAACTGTCTCTGAACTCGGTTGACAATCTGTCGCTCCAAAATATACCGAGTCCGACCAATAAGCCATCTCATCTGGAAGCAATAAGGCAGCTCATCTGCCTCGTCGTCCCATACCTCATAGTCAATATACGGCCACCAGACAACTGCATCTAGTTAATCAAAGGCATGCCTCCAGTACTAAAGCTTCCCCAGCCTGTGCTGGGAAATCACACCTACATAGCCGTAACTATAGGGCTAACCCCTCTACCTGTGAAAAATACATATCGGCCGTGTGATAGCAATGTGCTCCCACAACCAAAACTGCAACAGCGACGTACCCACAGATAAATTGGCTCCTCTGTGATAAACCACCTGGTGCATGTCTCTATATAAGTGTGCAAGTACACACACTCCCCACGCATACCGTGTCCCGTCTGTGATCATACTCTCCAGCACTCTCCCCCAGCCGATCGGGAAGCCGTGCGCTCTCCTATCGGGCCATATCACACCACCGATCAGTCCAGCCACTATGCCTGGGAAGTAGTCATAACAATCATGCATGTCTTGCCACGAGATCTCCTCCCTTGCCAACTCTAGGTCATCGAATACGCGTCTACACTCCTCCAAGCCAGCGTCCTGCTGTGACTCATACTCAACCAGCTCTCCCTGAATTAGGAGGTGCAGAATCCAGTGTACATCCTCGAGAGTAATCGCCATCTCTCCCGTCGGTAGATGGAATGTACCATCCTCGTTGTGGAATCGATCCACCGCTGCCATCAGCATAGCCCGGTTCGTATGAACCTTAGTCATAAAGAAAACATAATGCAGACCCATAGCGCCTAGAGCCTCGCGCTCTATCTCGGTCAACATTACCGCTGCAACAATAGCAACGAGAACAACTCTCATGACGTCAGGACGGTCTGAATATCCTCCTACAACCAAGCAAAGCATACCGTCAACAAAATCCATAACCAAGCAAAGCATACCGTCAATAAAATCCAAATCCATATCGAAACCTACTCAAAGCAATCAAGCTATCCTATCATTGGCTTGACATATCAAATTAATTAAAACAACATATCATCTCTCGACTAGATTCTTGGCAATCTCAGAGATCGCTAATCAATTGACGCATCGATTAGAATGCCAATTGGGTTAATTTTGTTAAGTCAACTAATTTTCCTAAGTGCAAATGCGCCAATCCAGGTGGCAAATGCACCGTTTCATACCAAAAGCGCCACTTCACCGTGAATGTGCCACTTTCTAACGCGTATGCACCATTCTGGCACATGCGCCACTTCCTCTATCAAATGTGCAATTTCACAACAAATGCGCCATTTCAGGAATCACATGCGCAACACTATCATATGCGCCCATTCAAAGCACATATGTGCAATTTCCAGATGTATGCACCACTTAATAGCTCAAAAGCGCAAAAGTATCAAATGCGCACATTTAGGGCTCAAATGCGCAAAATGAACAAATGCACCACTTTGTGGCGTAAATGCGCCATTCCGCAACGCATGCGCCATTTCGGCGCGCATATGCGCCAAATGGGAGTTTTTGCGCATCTGCCCTAGTTGGTCTTTCCTAGCCATTAATACACATAAAATACAACTTTTGACAAGTTTTGAAGAATCACATACCGGGGGTCCTGCCTCTGCTGGCCGATCGAACTGTCGAATCCACTCAAACTGATGCTCCTTGCACAAAATATCCATCTGTCTGGCTGTCGTGCTCTCCTAAGCTCTCCAGAGGACAAATCAACTATGGACAAGTATGCAAATGAATAGTACTTGTGGACCTAGCTCCTATATATAGCAAGTGACCCATATCTGACTGTATGACCCTATGACTGCTTCCCATGTCTATTTCTCTGAACCATATCCCGTCTTTCTCCATCCTAACCCATTTTCACCTTCTTCTTCGTGAGATTGTCCGTCTCACGCCTTCTGCCTTCTTCCCATCCAATCTCCCGAGGGGGCATCCTGTCGTTAAATTTGTACTAGGGGCAAACTGGGACATATATCACTGTCAAAAATTTTTATTCTTTGAAACAACATGATAAAACACATTGCATCAAAGAGGGGCAAAATGTATACACCTAAAATTGACATGACTCTGCTTAAATAAATATTTTAAATATTTATTTCATCCTTCATATGCTTCTATCAATAAATAAATAAATTTATTTGTTTATGTGGTTCACTTCCTCTCATTTAATTAAATAAACACATTTATTTAATTAATCAAAATCACTTACACCAATTTCATTCTTCTAAAATAATTAAATAATTTTAATTATTTAATTAAAATCTCTTATTCTTCCAAATTTAAATAAAATAAAAAATCCTCACAAAAATAAAATATATTTCTATATTTTATTTATTCCTCTCAATTATCTATAAAATAATTAAATAAATTCATTTATTTAATTATGCTTTCTATCTCTTCGAAAAATCATTCTTATCTTCCAAAAATAACCTTCCTCTTGTCACACAAAAGCAAAACTCTGAGTTACAAAAGGCAAAATTAGTTTTAAAGCATCTTTAAAGCAAATCTTTTCTTAAAATAGAGAAAATCAAATCTTATCCTCATCAAGAGAGGAGTTAACTCAACTAAGCTGCTTTTGGAATGACATGTGTCCTTCTATTGGATGCACGTTCCTCAACAATCCTCCTCCATTGATCCCTTCTTTTCTTCTCAACCATTGATCTTCCCTCACTCTCTTCTATAAATACAACCTTCTTCTCTTCATTTCATATCTGGATTTTGTGTAAACTTATGCTGCAAAGATATTGGCACGCCTTTGGCACCCATACTCCCCTTTAAGCATTCTCATTCATACTCCATTTCTGTATTTGAAGCTCATCTCCAATTTCCTTTGTCATCTTCAACAAGCAAGCAAGCAACTAGCTTCTGAGGGCTTCACAATCAAGATCAAATAAAGATAGGCGAACTACGGAAGGTGAAAGGTAAAGGTGCAAGGTATTATTGGTTATTTGTTTTAATCTCCTTTTATCTTCAGATTCTGTAGATGTTTGGGTTTTTATAATCTTATTGATTAACCTATTTTCCCCCTCACAGTTGGTTGTGACCTCCAATAGTAACCTATCTCCCATTCTGATTGATCGATAGTAGAACCTCCCTAGCTCCAATTTAGAGGGAGTAAATTTAAGGGAAAAGGATGGTAAGGATCCAAAAGAGTTATCCTCCCTATTTTTGCAAATTGATAAAGTGTTTAGAGAGGAAGCAAAGTATTAGGAAGCTATTGGCTTGTTTCTCTTAGGGTATGTGCCAATGTTTTTGGCTAAGGATGTGCCATTTAGCTGGTAATTTTAGATGAGGTCTTGAATCCTATTGATGAAGGTATTGGATACAAATTTTCATTTAAGAGGTATTTCTTGAAAATTTCTCCCTTTGGGTGAAGTTAATTTGGAGAAAAATCGTTGAACCATCTATCTCCATGTTTAAAGAAAAGGGGTTTTTCTTGGTTTAGTTTAAGATTATTTAAGATTAGGGTGTGGAACAATGGTCCATGGTTTTCTAGAAGGTTTAGAGTTTTCTTATGCCTTTGGATCCCTTTTTTGTCACTACTTCCATTACTATGGTTCTTATGTGGGTGAGACTATACAATCTTCAATTGGTGATGGGGGACTCTAATTCAACAACTAGTTGATGAGGTGGGCATTTTTATCAAAATTGATGAGGATTAAAGTGTTTATTTAAACATATTTATGAGGGTTTGTGTAATGGTTGATTTATCTAAACCCATATTTTATTCTATTAAAATCTTGTCCTTTAAAGGTTCGTGGACTCAATTTATCAAATTTGAATGGTTTCCCTTTAGAGGTTTTCAATGCAATTAGTTAGGGCACAATGTGGTAGATTGCTCTTCGAAGTCTCCAATAGGCCATGGATATTTTTAGATTAAAAAATGTAGACATAAATTTGGTATCCTAGATGCTAATTTTGAGTGGATAAATCATGGGACATTTTTTGAGAGAGCATCTCATTCCTTCTTAAGTGGATCGCAAGGTTGATGAAAGGTAGATAGATGGAGTCAATCCCTCTCAAGGGGTTTGAATCCCTCTATTGTACTAGTTCTTTTTGCTCAATATGGGGCAAACACTTTGTAATGTCCCCAATTAGTAGGTAATCCATTTCCATTAATCATTACTTATTACTCTAATATTATCCTACCTTAAATTAATTAATTGAACCAAATGATCATGTTTATTCATAGCACATTCAGTATTGGCTATGTTCAAGTCTCAATCCTTACTTCCTTTCTAATCCTCAACCTTGGATGGGGATTTACTTGTCTAGGGCGCGATGACACCATCTCCATAATTGGGCCTAGATTCCAGAACATTTGTCCTTCACCCTTGGGGCTCATCTCATTGGGATGGATTTACTCCGCCTCTCCCTAACAACACCTCGCCTCTCCTAAGGTTGGAGGCAATAGAAATAACTAAGTATCAAGCTTGAACATACCTCTACTTCGATGTGTTGTGAATATACATATACATGATCTTTAAGATTTAAACCAATTGGAATTCATATGTATGGTCATCATAATAGACATAGATGGGTAGGGTTAGATACATCATACCAAGTAGATAACTCTTGCCTTTGTATCCTTTAGAAATCTAAGGATTGTATTCCTTTCTTTTAATGTTGACTACAGTTTAATGTACTACAATATAAACTCATATCAGATTATAATAAATATATATTTTCCCTTGCATATCATGGATATATATTATATAATGTATATAAGCATAGTTATTTTATAAATCAGAATTTATAGTTATAATAGATTGATAGAAAGATAGAATTATAGAATTATCGAAGAGTGGACAAATAGGATAAAAGAATGATATAATAACAAAATGATAGAATAATAGGGTGATAGAATGGAATGATATAATGATAGAAGAATAGAATTAAAGAATGGTATAATAATCAAATAATAGAATGATGGAATAATAGATTATAGAATGAGACCTGATGATAGAGTTATTGTTGCAAGTATGTGCCTAATTGGTGTTTTCATTGATGTCAACATATTCTTGTTGTCATTGGTGTCAACAGTATCCTATTCCATTACTTGTTTAGAAGACTTGTATGTTGAGGATATTGAGAAAATTAGCCTCTTCGGAAGAAACAAGTAAGCCACAGAGAAGTGCAATAGAGACAGTGAGTTGTATGCTGAAGAACAATCTGGTAAACTGCTCCGCATCTGTTCATGCTTGAAGATCGTGGTCTGTGGATTGGAAGTAAGTTAGAGGTATGTCTGAGGATGCTACATTTCGGGTCTGAGCCATCCACATAAGGATATGAGTGAGTTGTGTTCACCAGAGTGAAGCCTACTTTTTTTGTAAGTTCAGTTGAGACAGGAAGACAGTATTTGGCTCCTCATTCCTCCATTATAAACTATTTTGCTATGCAGTTCTAGAGGGAAGTTTGGCATGATGATAAGTGCCTAGAATTGCAATGGTTCATGGTTTGGTGGTCTGCAAGCTATCTTTCTTTTATGACAATTGAAGACAATAAAGTTCATGTATTCTGGTGAGAAGATTCCTATGAATAAAGTGGTTAAGGTTCATGTAGTTTCTCCTGATGATTATAGCGTGCTTGTGGATTTCTCCTAATCATGTTCCTATCTGGACTTTGGTCCACGTTAAGAAATTGAGATGGTGTATGAAGATTGCTCCCAGATAACGTAGCGTGCAACCAATCTTGGCCAACCTGGTTGATTCCAATGATTGCGAAGATCTCTGGAAGATTGTGGAAGCGTGTTGTGGCATGGAAGATCGTGCTTGAGTCCCAACTAAGGCATGGCATGATTTACTTTTCATTCCCTTTGCATGATGTTGCAATAGGTCAGGACCTATTTTGTAAATGTTTGTTATACCAACCTTGGAGATTGTTCCAATGGTTGATGCCGACCTTGATGATCTTTCCAAGGTTGATGTAGTGTATAAATACTTGTAGTTGAGTAGTGGAAAAGTTATCCTTGAGCAAAAATGAGAATACATTAAGAAAGGTCCAAAGACAGAGTAGAGAAGAGGAAGAGGAAAGAAGAGGAAGAGTAGAGCAGAGGAAGAGTAGGACACAGGAAGAGCAGAGCTGAGGAATTGTTTATTCACAATAAAGAAAGGTGTTCATTGTGGCAGTGAATTTGGCAGTAAGCCACCAGTAGGGTTTAACAGCTCTTATTGTAATCTTGCTAGGTTTAGGGTTAAGGCAGTGAGCCTGTTAGACCTAGTTGTTCTTCATGGTAGTAAGCCAGTATGTTTAGGCCCATGGGGTAACCAAGTCTGAACATCACTATTTCAAGATTGCAATATATATTGAGAGTTAATTCTCTCCGTGTTTTTTCCCCACCTTGGGGTTTTCCATGTAAATCTGGTGTCTCTTGTGTTTGATGTTGTTAAGTTTCTAATTTCATGCACTCATTGTTAAATCATAATAATTGTGGATAAATGATGAATGCTTAATTGTAGAAAGTGTTTAAGTTTTTGTGACAACTGGTTCACTCCCCCCCTCTCAATTATCCAACGCATATCAACAATTGGTATCAGAGCCATGTCCCTTTGGAAAGAGTCTAACAACTCAAGGGAGATCCTAATGGAAACAAAAGGAAAGCAAATATTCTCTGATACAACTGAATGCTCATCAAGAGTAGATTGTCCAAGGAAATTCATGAAGATGAAAATAACAACCATCGAAGATGGCCTAAAGCTTGTACTAGTGATGAAGATTGTTGGGTTATTGATAGTAGCTGCTCAAACCATATGACTGGAGACAAGAGCAAGTTCATTAGTCTGGAAGAATACAATGAAGGGCTAGTTAGGTTCAGAGATGACTGCACTGTTGAAGTCTGTGGAATGGGATCAACACATTTTGGCAACAGACAAATTTTTGAAGATGTTCTTTATGTAAAAGGTTTGAAACAAAATCTCTTAAGAGTCGGACAATTATGCAGGAAGGGATTCAAGTTTGTATTTGAGAATGACTCTCTTGAAGTCAAGGAAAAATATGGAGCTACAATAGAAATTACAAAAAGAACTAAAAAGAACCTCTATCATCTCAGAAAAGGTGACTTTCTTCGATACACATCTCAAATAAATGAAAGCTGGGTTTGGCATAGAAGACTTTGCCATACAAATCTTGATGACTTAACAAACTCAGTTCAGATTGTGAAGGATCTACCAGAGATTGATTACTCAAGCAACATCAGTTGTAGGAAATGTCAAAGATTGTCAAGAAAAGCATGGCAAGATAAAGAATGATCCTCTACTGAACAATTGGAATTAATTCATACAAACTTTTGTGGTCCGACAAGAATACCAAGCCTCCATGGTCAAAGGTACTTTATGTTTTTCATTGATGACTTTTCTAGAATGACCTGGGTTAGGTTTTTAAAAGATAAATCAGAGATTCTGGAGGCACTCAAAATTTTTAAAGAAACCCTTGAAAATGAGCTTGGCATGAACATCAAAGGCCTAAGAATTGAAAAAGAATAAGAACATATCTCCAATGATTTTAGTATATTTTGTGAAACCTATGGGATAGAAAAACAACTCTCTGCAAAAATTAAGATAATAGAAGAAGCAAGTAGAACTATTAAGGAGAATGCAAAATTAATGATGGAAGAAGAAAATTTACCAGATGTATTTTGGAAGGAGGCAATACAAACCATTGTCTACCCATTAAATAGAGTTCAGGTAACAACCAAAGAAGGAAAGACCCCTGCTAAGTTATGGTGTGGATCAATACCCACTGTGAAATATTTCAAAATATTTGGAAGCAAATGCCTCACAAATTGGAAAAGGACAATGCTAAGTATGAGGAAGGCATTTTTCTTGGATACTCATCTTGGACTAGAGCTTATTAGTGTTACAACAATAGATTGGGAAGGATCATGGAAAGTACAAATGTTAAGGTTATTGAAAACATCCAGGAGAATTCATTCTCAACCAACAAGAATTTGCACATTGAAAAACAAGAAGGTTCCCAGACCACCGAATGCGATATGGGAGACCACAAAGTGGCTATAAATCAAATGAATACGTTCTTAATTTCTAGTATTAACAGAGACAACTCAAGAATTGCAGATGAAGACATGGATTTGAAAGAAGATTTAAGAAGGCAAATCAGGTAGTTACATCAAACTCTAAAAGAGAAGATTGAAGAAAAGACAAAGATTGAGGATTGTCTGAAAGTAAAAATTAAAGACTGCATAAAGCTTGAAGAAGAGGTAGAAGACTTGAAAGCTTATCTGAAACACGTACAGTCTCAAAGAGATCAATTCAGTGTGAGTGCTGCCAGATATGATAGGTTAATAGCAGAACAGAAAGATGATAGAGAAGGCATAACATTTGGAAAAGACAAATGATTTAGAACAAGTCAAGAAGAGGACAAGATCAGACGGACTCAGAATCAAAGAAGCAGAAGACCATCAATCAGAAAACCAAACGCTCATAGGTACTTTTCTTTCAATGGTTACTACAATTTATGTAACAAATTTGGTCACAAGGCTAGTTGGTGTAGAAATAGGGTGAATCAAAATCTCCCATCCTTCTCTAGTCAGAATTCCATTAGATGCTATGCTTGCTACAAAATGGGACATAGAGCAAATGAGTGTAGAAGCCAAGTGAGAAAAGGCTATGGGACAAATGGGAAAATGGAATCCTTTAGTTGCCACTGTTATATATGCAATAAATTTGGGCATAAAGCTAACCTATGCAGGTCAAGGATGAATGAAAGGAACAATGGTCAGAAAAATACTATGTGCTTTATTTGCAACAAGCTTAGTCAGGTTGCAAGATTTTGCAAAAGTAAGAACACGAAGAAGGATAATCAAGAAGAATTGAAGAAATCAGTGGAAAAGGTTGATCTGGCAGAAGTCAAGGAAGAAATGAACAACGTTTGGGTCAAGAAGGAAACAAATGAAGGAAGAGATGAGTCTTCTCCAGGCTCCGGAGCAGTCACTTCCTCCGAGAAGTAGATTGTGAGTCATGGCTCAGGGGGAGCTATATTGAAAATTCTAAATCCCCCAGCTAGATAGTCAGTGCTGAGATTCGACACAAAGATATGAGGACTTACATGACAGATTGATTGAAAGGAACTCTATAGGTCAAGGTACAAAAGGATTATGGTCTGGAAGCCTAAAATGACTAAAGTAGGAGCAGTAAGTATCACAGATTGAATCAGTATGCTTCCACAATTGATGATCATTATATGTGGTTTAGAGTTAAGCCCGAATCAGTATAAAGCATCTGAGTATTTTTGTCCGCATTCTTCCGCTATTGAGTATTTTGATGTGCAGTTTTGAAAGTATGTTAAGAGGTCAATGATGATTGTTGGATATGAATTCTGGAGTTTCATGTGGAAGTTATGATGTGGCAAACGAATTGGTCAAGTGTATACTTAAGGGACAAGCTGACAGGTCATGAATTTTGACTAAGTATCTAACCAATAAAATCAAGTGATAGGGCTCTGGTATTTTGGTCCGCTTGGGTTTGCCATTGAAGATAATGTCTTGTAGTTTTGGCATATGGTCATTAATCAGTGACTACACCTATATCCATAAATTTGTTTGATTTTGAGAATAATGAGTAACTTTGGAAACCGTTTGAAAATCTACAGATGAGATCAGAGTTGAATGACTATGAACTAGATGAGCTTTCAAGGCAATGATTGCGAATGAGATACAACTGAGGATCTAATGCTTAAGATCTGATAGTAGAGGTGAGTTCACAATTCAATATTTTCTGTAAAGAACAAGGGATAAGGAGACAATTGTCTGCTGGGACTCCTCAGTAGAATGGATTTGTTAAAAGGTAATATAGGTCAGTCCAAGAGGCTGCTAAATCAATGATGGAGCAAGCAAACCTATCAGATGCATACTGGAGAAAAGATATACATACTACTAAAACAAAGTTCAAGTCAAAAGTGCTACAATAAGAGTCTGGGAAAGATCATTGAGAGTGCTACTGTGAAGGTTGATTATATCAGAGAAAGAATATCATATTTGAGTAGCTACAAATCAAATGAACCTGTTGAACAAGAAGTCAGCCAAGTTGAAGAAGAAGTTCCAGAAATAATTCATAAGATTCCTAGAGATTGTGCAGAAGTACCACACTGAAGACCAGTTCTTGGGTAAGAAGATCCAAGGTGCATTGGCAAAGAAAAAGAATTGCAGATGAATAGACAAATCTTTGGATGAGGTATGCAAGGATAAGTTTTCAATCAAAGCAATAAAAGGAAAAAGGTGTAGCAATGTAGGTAACAATCAAAGATGGTTGCTGAAGTCAAGAAGATTATGAAATTATCTCCCAAGGGAAGCAAGCAGATGATGCTAATATGAGTTTCTGATAAAGAGAAGTAAGTATTGCAGTGTTGATGGTAGAGAAAATAGGGCAGTAGCAGCAAGATCCTAAGGTGAGAATTGTCAAACCAAGAAGGCGAAAACTTCACATAAAGAACCAAAGCTACAGTCAGGAAAGCATCAAGTAAAGGGGGAACAGTCAGTTGAAGAAAGCTTAGAAGAGAGATTAGATCATAACAGAAAAATGCAAGTATGTGCCCTTTGCTATTGGTGTCAAAGGGGGAGAGAAGTCATGTGAAAAACTTAGAGTGTAGATGTGTAAGGGGGAGAATTTTGGAGAAAGAAAGAGTGTAGGTGTGTAAAGAAAAAGGGCGAGAATCTTGTCTTGATGGCTGTTGCAGTTTTTCACATCATATGTTGCCATCAATGACAAAGGGGGAGATTGTTGCAAGTATGTGCCTAATCGGTGTTGTCATTGATGTCAACATATTATTGTTGTCATTGGTGTCAATTGTATCCTATTCTATTACCTATTTAGAAGACTTGTATGTTGAGGATATTGAGAAAATTAGCCTCTCCGGAAGAAACAAGTAAGCCACAGAGAAGTGTAGTACACACAGTGAGTTGTATGCTGAAGAACAGTCCAGTAAACTGCTCCGCATTTGTTCTTTCTTGAAGATCATGATCTGTAGATTGGAAGTGAGTTAGAGGTATGTCTAAGGATGCTACATTTCAAGTTTGAGCCATCCGTATAAAGATCTGAGTGAGTTGTGTTCACCAAAATGAAGCCTGCTTTTTTTGTAAGTTTGGTTGAGATAGGAAGATAGTATTTGGCTCCGCATTCCTCTGCAATAAAGTATTTTGCTATGCAGTTCTAGAGGGAAGTATGGGATGATGATAAGTGCCTACAATTGCAATGGTTCATGGTTTGGTGGTCTGCAAGCTATCTTTCTTTTATGACAGTTGAAGACAGTAAAGTTCATGTACTCCAATGAGAAGATTCCTATGAATAAAGTGGTTAAGGTTTGTGCGGTTGCTCTTGATGATTATAGCGTGCTTGTGGATGACTCCTAATCATTTTCCTATCTAGACTTTGGTCCACGTTAAGAAATTGAGATGGTGTGTGAAGATTTCTCCCAGATAGCGTAGCGTGTAACCAGTCTTAGTTGACCTGGTTGATTCTAGTGATTGTGGAGATCTCTAGAAGATTGTGGAAGCATGTTGTGGCATGGAAGATTGTGCTTGAGTCTCACCTAAGGCATGGCATGATATGATTTTCATTCCCTTTGCATGATGTTTAAAAGGTTAGGACCTATTTTGTAAATGTTTGTTATACCAACCTTGGAGATTGTTCCAATGGTTGATGCTGACCTTGATGATCTTTCCAAGATTGGTGTAGTGTATAAATACTTGTAGCTGAGTCATGGAAAAGTTGTCCTTGAGCAAAAATGAGAATACATTAAGAAAGGTCCAAAGGCAGAGCCGAGAAGAGGAAGAGGAAAGAAGAGGAAGAGCAGAGCCGAGGAAGAGCAGGGCAGAGGAAGAGTAGAGATGAGGAATTGTTTATTGACAATAAAGAAAGTTGTTCATCGTGGTAGTGAATTTGGTAGTAAGCCACCAATAGGGTTTAACAACCCTTATTGTAATCTTGCTAGGTTTAGGGTTGAGGCAGTGAGCCTACTATACCTAGTTGTTCTTCATGGCAGTAAGCCAGTATGTTTAGGCCCGTGGGGTGACCAAGCCTAAACATCACTATTTCAAGAATGCAATATATACTGAGAG
Organism: Cunninghamia lanceolata; assembly: GCA_027924645.1. Taxonomy (NCBI): domain Eukaryota; kingdom Viridiplantae; phylum Streptophyta; class Pinopsida; order Cupressales; family Cupressaceae; genus Cunninghamia; species Cunninghamia lanceolata. Next base: position 21,739,524 of record BSBN01000239.1, read on the forward strand.
TTAATCCTCTCTGTGGTTTTTCCCCACCTTGGGGTTTTCCACGTAAATCTGGTGTCTCTTGTGTTTGATGTTGTTAAGTTTCTGATTTCATGCACTCATTGTTAAATCATAATAATTGTGGATAAGTGATGAATGTTTAATTGCAGAAAGTGTTTAAGTTTTTGTGACAACTAATTCACCCCCCCTCTCAGTTGTCTAGCGCATATCAATAGTTATAGCATGATAGAATGACTGCAATCAATAATTGCATATATACACATCATTACTGATATATTCCTCTTAGATTTACATATGCTAAAATATATATATTCCTTCTCATTCTTATTCACATATATTCCTTTTCATCTATGCATATTAGAATCATATATTAATTTCTTTATACTCAGAAATATATTCCTTCCTTCTTCCTCTTTCTTCACTTTCATAAACTATATTTATATCACCATATCTCCATGAAGAGATACATCTCTTTGAAAGAGTCATCACCTTTTATAAAGGAGTGATCACATCAAATTTTGAAACTATATTGCAATCCCCTTTATTTTCTACTCAAGCGCTACCTCTAACATGTAATAACTTGTATTACTGTACATATATATCAATCATTGCATTTGTTATCATTAAACCTCCTTTGAAGTTATCGCTACCTTTTGATATCTACGATTTGTCATTTAATTAATACAAGTTTGTCTTTTGTTTATTAACAAATCACTTAGGAACTTGTCTTATTAGTATCACCTCATAATATGTATTTTGCTTCATTAGATTTGCTGCCTTTGGGAAAGTGATCAGATGTTTTAACTTTATCCTTTGTTTAAACTTTTAAACTCTAACATGATCGACCATTTAATATGAATTGTTTATTTATTATTGGCTTTGTCTTATAGTCGACCACTTCACTTCCTTTTATTATTTGGTTATTAATAAGACACTTCATATAAATTATAATTTGTTATTTATATTTATTTTTATATGATATAATAATACATCTTATTAATTATTATTGGTTTATTACATATTAAATTTTAACTATATTAAAAGTTTATATAATAATATTATTTAATATTATTGATTAAGTATTATATATTAATTATTAATACATGCACAATTATTACCAGAAGCACTCTCTATCATTCAAATTGACTATGGAGGGGACACGACAAAAACCACATTTCAAGAAAGCAACTTCATTGTTTTATTATGACGTTTAAATCTTTAATTTAAACAATGCCTTAACATTGGGATATCACACACTTTTATTGAGGAGATCGATAGTTTTGATCTATAAGATTGTATGAACTTTTAGGATTTAGAAGGGGAAATTCAGCTAGCCTCAATAGATACTCACTATCTCTCAAATAGAGAGTAAGAAGGTGAAAACCAATTGTGGGTCTATGTAAAAAGATAGAGGGAGGAAATCAGAGGGTAAAAGATTATGGATGGAAGCTCATGATTATCTTGGGAAGGATCCCAATGGATGATAGAGTCCCTTTTCTCCTAGAGGTGGAGGAGAGTGGCTTCAACTTGCTCTTAAAACCTATCTCTACTTGAAACTATTTGTTTTTCATCAATTTTGGTTGGGATGGATTGTGTTGGTTTCAAGATGCCTATTTAGTTTCTAGTTTGATAGATTATTTTGGGTTCTTTGATGTTTATATTTTTTACTTAAAATCATGATTGTATTATCCTAAGTATTGGTTGATGTTTTTCAGTTTCTTCATGGGTGAGGGCCCCAAGAAATTCCCACTTACATATAAAATATCAAATCTTGACACAATCAAGATGTAGTATGTATATGATAAAAAACTAACACAAAAATAATTAGTGTTAGAGATTGAATAAAGTGACTCTAATCAATCAAAATCTACTAGTGTTTCTTGTTGATGTAACACATCAACATTCTCAAAATTTGAAAGCAAACCCTAACCATGTATTTGTGTGTTGGGTTATTTTTCCACTGTATATTCCATAAATAAATATTATTAAAAATATTATAAAAATTCTTTGTCTCATCCTTGAGTATTTAGACGTCTCTATAACTATGACTGAAAAAAGTTATTTTTAGTTGGAACTTTAAAAACTATTAATCTGAAAGGGATGACACTTCTCTTGTGTGTATTCACCATCCTCCACAAATTTTGGGACTTTCATGAATACTGTGCACATAAGTCCTATAACGATAGTACAAAGACTCCCTTAATCCATATGATGAAGTCATTGCATTAAATGGAGCTTGTGAATTTCCCAATCTCTTGCTCAAGCTATAATTATTTAGTAAAATTAAAACACATGCATAGCTATCATTTTTCTTCAATAGTGAATTAAAAAAAATTAGAACCCATGCCTACCATTTCCATTCTATTTGATATTTAAATTAACAAATGAGAAGAATATGCAATATAGAGATTAGAGGGCTCCATGTGGCCAATTTGTGATAAAACATTTTTATATATCATTGGTAATATATTAATTGAAAATGAAACTCAACTTGTAAGAGATCATTTCAAATCTCTATAGCTCTTTGTCAATAAGAAGTGATATAAGTACAATAATTAAAAAACTAAGGTGTCAATCTTTCCAGAATAAAATAAGTAGATAAACTTCATGTTTGATGTGAACCCCATGGAGAAAGTCATCAAATACAAACATACTATGCTTCATGAACAATTTGTTAGATTTGGTTGTGAATCCACCCAGGATCAAAATAACTAAAGGAAAGCAAGAATAGAAATCTAGAGATGAATAAAATTAGCACTCCCTAACATTCTTATAAACTCTAACCCACAACTCACAACCAGCTCTAATACCATTTGTTGAGTTGTTGCTCATATCGACCATCTAGGACTCGAACCTAGGACCTTCCATTTGCTATTGGAGTGCTCTATCGAGCTATTGGCCCTTTGTGTCCAGTCCATCGTTGGTCCATGTGTGGCTTATTTCCAACACCCCCTTAAGCCACACTATAGGTGCTTAGGGATCCTAGCCTGGCTCGTATACCAATTATTGAGCTACAACTCATATGGACTAACTAGGACTCAAACCTAAGACCTTTCATTTATTGTTGGAGTGCTCTACCAACTAAGCTACTGGCCCCTTTGTGGCTAGTCCATCATCGTTTAAAGTGTGTCTTATTTCCAACACCCCCTTAAGCCACACTACAGATGCTTAGGGCTCCTAGCTTGGCTCTAATACCAATTGTTGAGTTGCTTCTCATATGGAATAGCTAGGAATTGAACCTAGGACCTTCCATTTGTTGATGGAGTGCTCTGCCAACTGATCTACTGGCCCCTTTGTGGCCAATCCATTGTTATTCCAGGTGTGCCTTATTTCAAACACCCCCCTTAAGCCACACTGCAGGTGCTTGGGGCTCCTAGCCTAGCTTTGATACCATGTTAAATTTGGTTGTGAAGCCGCCCAAGATCAAAATGACTGAAGGAAAGAAAGAAATAATAGAAATCCAAATATGAATGAAAACAAAACTCCCTAGCATTCCTATAAATGCTAACTCACAACCCACTCTGATACCATGTGTTGAGTTGCTGCTCATATGGACCAGCAAGGATTCGAACCTAGGACTTTCCATTTGCTGATGGAATGCTCTACCAATTGAGCTATTGGCCCCTTTGTGGCTAGTCCATTGTTGGTCCAGACATGGCCTATTTCCAACACAATCTTAGTCAAGAGTCCAAAAAAATAAAGAGAAATTGAAGGTATACAATGTTAGACTGAAGGGAGAGTTATAATCTATGTAAATATTCTTTTTGATATACATGAGATCTTTTATGTTTTCCCATTGGTTTAAGGATTATTATCTATGGTACATGTTTTCTTTTCTATATTATTCTTGTTCCTTGCGATTGATTCTTTACAGGTAGAAGTCTAGTTCAATTTGTTTCTAGTGGGGATAGGTTGTATGTAGTGGTTTTTTTGAGAAAATAAGGCTATGAGTAATATTCCTTTAGTTACATGTGTTTACAAATTTTCCCTATTTTATATTTTATTTTGTTTTCTTTAGTTTTTAATTTGAATATGAGTTACAGGATCAAAGCATTTAGATATGAGTGTTAATCTACTAGAATAGATTCTCATCTAAATTAGTTGGTATTCAAGCATCCAAAGATGTTGGGACTAGAGAATTTGTGGGACAACCTTAGCTATTATTGAGGAGAATATTGCATACTTATGGGAGAGTTGTGGCTATGACTATGGATGCAGAGGTAGAGTTTTTGCATGATGTGACAGAGGATAATCAAGTTACAATAAGAATTGAGACAAAGGAGACAAAAACAAACAAAAGACAAGCAAAGGAGATTGCAAAAATTGGAGTTTGAGTTGGAGGAATTATGGTGAATGTTAGAGCAATTTATGAGGCAAACAATAATGTAAAGAAAAGAATAAGAAAACTAAATTAAAGATATTTGAGGATTGTAAGAATGTGAAAAATATCAGTGGGAATAAATACTCACCTTGTGAGCAAGAGCTATTTTTGGAGAGGAAGGACATAGAGTTTAGGATTGGCCAAGGGATAAAACTACTAGAATAGGGAAAGATTAAATCCCTTGAGGAGTTAGGAAAATCACTAGTAGATGGAAGGCCCTTAAAGGTGCTCTGCAAAGAGTTTGAAAGAGAAAATAGATAAATGGAATGAAAATGAAGAGGATGACTAAGATGAATAATTTGAGTTGTGAACTACCTTAAAGAAGAGGAAAATATTGATGTTTACCATGGAAGAGTGATGCAACATTCCTAAATCCCAACTCTTTTGAATAGAAAGGTTTCATTAAATATTTATGATGATTTATTTGAAATGTCAAAGATTAGATTTGTCATTTATTTTTAACTATGCTACTAAGGTATTTGTTGAGATGTGTTGGTTGGTAGAAACATGTACTAGGGAAGGTGAAATAGGTTTGGTCATGGAGCTAATAAACCCATAACCCAAAGTGTGAAGTAATATGTGTTCAAATAATTAAGATAATTAAACTAAATAGGTTAAGTAATATGCAGTTTCATAAAAAATAGGGGATTCTCAGGTCTCTCCTAGCCAATGTGAAGGATTTAATTAGAAGTTGGTAACTCAAAATTAAATCCCTAGGTTTGGGTTTGATTTGGGAAATATTCCCCACCCTAGAAATCTAGAATTTGTGGCTAGAAAGGAATAGGAGAATATTCATGGAGAAGGAAGTTCAAGAGGAGTAGATTTGGGACATGATAGAATCCATAATACAAGAGCTCAAGGAAAGTAGGGAAGGAGAAGAGTGAAATTTTGAGGAAAAGGAGATTCCATGGTTAAAAACCTAGCCAAGAATTATATGGTTGCATAAAGCCAAAAAATGAGAATAGACAGCTCAAAGGATAGGGTAGTCTAGTGGTTTCCCCTAAAGCCTAGATGGATCAAGCTAAATTTTGATGGGGTAGAAAAAGGCAATCGAGGGCCTACAAGGGGAGGATTTGTATTTAAATATGACAAGGGCCAACCACTTCCAAATGCATCCTTTTATTTTGGCATTGATACCAACAACATGGTAGAGACTAAGGCTCTGTCACGGGGTCTTAGAATAGCATGGTTCTACAATTGGAAATGGATAGAGGTGGAGGGTGAATATGTGATTACAATAGACTTTTTGTGGATGGTCAATTGCAACTCTTGGATGTTGAACACAAGTCTCCTAGAGGCAAGAGTGACAACAAGCAAATTTGGAAACATTTCTTTTAAACATATCAAAAGAAAGGGTAATATGGTACCACAAATCAAGAAGTCAATCAATTAGCCACCGTTGGGAAGATATAAATACTCTATGAAAATGATATCCCAAAGGAGGCTTAGGTTCTACTTCAATTAAGGATCTAAATATTATTTATGCTTGATAAGGGGTGTAGAATAGCACAGAGGATAAGTGATTTTTAAATGATGGGGCGGGTGTGAGGATTGGCAGGTGTATGTGGATAAATGGTATCAAGGTAGGATATGGGTAGATATTTCATGTAGGGAAGATGATCATAAATCTTATATCCTATATCTCTAGAGGGGAGGTGATAGTAGTAATCATTTTGCACACGTGTCATTTAATAATGAAGTAGAAGGTAGTTATGTGCATTTTTAGGATTTTAGAGGCAGGGTCAATGTATTTGGTCAATAAGAGCTCTCACAGGGTGCTCTTGCTTTGGTTTGATCTTTTGAGTATAATGGCCTCTTCCTTTAGTGTTGGGAAGAGAAAAAGGAGTCATGAGGAGAAAGAGAAGTTAGATATAGGAGTAAGAAGGCAAAAGGAGTGGGTAAAGATAAAAGATATGATAAAAAAATTTCATAGCATATCTGGAAAAGAAAATCTTGAACGTTGACCTATGCTTTTTCGGTTCTTCAAATTTGGGAGTTGGCCAAGAGCATGGATGGTATGCCATGTGTGGGAATTCAGAGGTAATGGCAAAATTTCTATTATATCCCAACTAATCAATCATGAGGAGAAATATATTCGATGTTGAACAATCTTTGGACCGATGTTGTCCATGGTGGTTGGGACATACTTGTTGCATAATGACATTGAGGGGGTGGAGAATCAATCAAAGACATTCCACACTTTTCATTTAGAGCATTTCCATGACAAGAATGAGAATATCTTAAGGCTACAACATACGGTGGAGGAATTAGCCAAAGGTCTTTAGGTAGATCTTCTGCCTGAGGCAAGAATCAATGTGTCTAGTTGTTATGACATTGATACAGATGATGAATTGGTGGAATTCTCCCTCCCATAAGGGGGGAGAAGTGCACAAATTGTAAATGTGTGTGTTGTTTTGGGGGGGCTTGCATAATTTACTCCACCACCCCTCTCATACTTGACAATGTTTTGAAGACTCTAGCAAAGGGAGGGTCGATGTAATTTGCCCTCCTTTTTGCCATAGTATTCTATGCATAAACTTGTTAGTCAAATAGGTATAGCCGATAGCTTATTATTTTTGGTCTATGGGTGATGATGAAAAATAATATTAGCATTTTATAGATAATACTAAGGTAATGATAATAACATAGATTTTATATTATCTGAGCTCTTTTCTAGTATGACATTGCCTCAATTCAAGGTTTTCAAGTGTTATATATGAAAAATGTTTTTGGGCCATCGGTTTTGGGAAGAATGGTAAAATTGCTAGTTTTGGGCATCTTGTAGGAAACTCTTCCCACAATTTTCTTGATCAATGAATTGAGCACCATATAATTGCTAGTTTTTGTGTCTCTAAGCCTTCATATTGTCAAGATAAGTGGGTATATTTTGGTAGGCATAAAACTAAAATTGATAATTTTATTTATCAAATGGATCTAGTGAACCCATTGGTTACTAGAATTCATCTTGTGGGGAACTCTTCCCACATTTTTCTCGATCAATGAATTGAGCACCATATAATTGCTAGTTTTTGTGGCTCTAACCAAGCCTTCATATTGTCAAGATAAGTGGGTATATTTTGGCAGGCATAAAACTAAAAGTGATACTTTTTATTTTTCAAATGGATCTAGTAAATACTTTTTTTGGTAGCCCTTGGGTGCCTAACCCAAGTATATTAGCAAAAAAATATTTAGCCTTGTTGAAAGCAATTAATATTTTTTTTTTTTTCAAAAAATAGTAAAGTCAAAATAAATTTGAATTTGAATTATCTTGTTTTAAATGATTGATTGTGAAAACTTCAATTTTATAAATTAGAAATTAGAATTGAATTTCAATTTCAATTTCTTATTTTAAACTATTCATTATACAAACATTTAAAATTATAATTAGAAATTAGAGAAAATGTGTAAAACTAACTCTTTATTTCTTAGAATAAAGCATAAACTAAAATTAGATTTTTGAAGATAAAATTAGTTAAATAGAATTTAATAGCCTTTTTAATATTTCAATTGCTTGAGTTAAAAGATATGGATGGACTAGAAATTAGGTTATTTAGTTAAAGTTAATTCTTTATTTGATTTAAATAAAAGTTTTGTTCTAAAATTAGTTTTTATAGGAGCTCAATATTAAAATAGAATTGAAAAGTATTTTATTATAATTTTTTTGTGAAGGGAAGTATATGAAAGGAAATATACTATTTTATTTAGATTGCTATAATATGTGAATAAAATATTATTTTCTTAAAATAGGGTTTTCTAATTAGGGTTGAAAGCATGTAAGAAAATGTTTTATATAAAAGATAGAATCTATTTTGGAGCACAATTATGGTATTAGCATTAACAAATTCATTGAGATTTTTGGAGAGCTTTGGAGATTTAGAGTGCTTCCAAAGTGCTTTTAGGATTAATAGTTTTGTGCAACACAAGTTTGACATTTTCAATTTTACATGTTAGATTTAAAAGAGGCTGGATTTTTATACATGGAAGATTTAAAAATATTTAGATTTGCATAATTAATGAAATAGTGTTGATTTTAGATTCATGTTGAGTGTTGAATGGATTTTATGTTTGAATTTAAGGAATGCTTGCTACAAAAGAAACTAGTATAGAATTGTGAAATCATTAGGGTTTTAAGTGTAAATCTATTTATGAATAAAAAAGAATCTTAGAGAATGCTCTATAATGATTATGGAACCTTATTGAATCTGATTGTTGAATGTTCAAATTTGAAATTGAGAATTAGAGATAAAAACCTATGTTATTTGTATCGGAAGAAAGCTAGGAAAACTTAGGAAAAAGATGGTAGAATCTACTTGGAAGAAAATGGATTTGTGTCCATTGAATTGATAAATTTGAATACATAAGAATTCTATTTTTTTTTTTTTTTTTTTTATATATGACCAAATTTTTAGTTTGGAAATGTAAACCATATTTTCATGGCATAGTGAAATGTGTAAGTGAAAACCAAGTGAAGGGAATATGAACATATGTAAAGGTTTGATCAAATTGAGACATGATGAATGCTTCCATTATTAATTTATGATTATGGTTAATGTTAAATGCTCAATTAGAACATGTTTGTGACTTGATGTCAATTTGGATTGACTTGAAAACTTGGGGAAAAATGTGAAGTAGTGAACTAAGAAATTCAAATTAGGAGATATAATTTGTGCAAATCATCAAATTGATTGTACTAAAATTAAATTAGAGTCAAATACAACGTTTGATAAGAATTTGGAACCATGTTGTTTCTTGGGATTTCAAATTAGTTGTGTTAAAAAGCAATTATTTCACTATTTTGGTCATATCTCTCAAATGATGATTTGGGTATTTTTGATATTTGGATATGTGGTTCAAAACTAGAGCATAAATTTTAGAGATTTGTCTTTTAAAACAAGTTGATTATTAGAAGGCATGAGTTTTCCACAGTCAATGATAATAAGTATGCATGTGCTTCTGGATTCCACTGTGTATGTTTTTGAATCAGCGTTTTAGATCATACTCAATGATCCATCATCAGGAAGAGGAGTGTGAAAAATAGATAGCAGACTTGAGCCTTAAAAAGGAAATAGAGGGGAAGAGGGGAACATAAAACAAAGGGCAGTGGTTGAGGGGAGAAAAAAGGGGAAATAAAATGAGCCCGAATTTATTTTTAAATGGATAGTAATTATGAAATATTTTGTAAACAATGTGATTATTTTTTGAAAAAGTGGTCAAAATTTGTCATAGGACAACATATGCTTCCATTCAAGGAATTTGATATGTGAATGCATGGATTATAAGTTTAGATGATAATATAATTGCTCATAAAAATAGAATGTTGATATTATCTTTTATTTGTGATTTAATAATAGTTTCAAGTATACTTGGTGGTAGTGTGTGTAAGCCTAGTTAGAAACTTAATCCCCATGCTATAATTACACTTGAGTATGAGTGTGTATTATGTGTGTTAAGGATGGATGAGTAGCTATGAGTCAAGTTTACTCCTTGTAAAAACCCCATGGTTGGATATTTTTAATGCATTCTAGGATGGGTGAGTAGGTATCAGTTGAGTTCACTCCTTGCATAGACCCCATGCTTGAATACTAGTTGTACATTCTAGGATGGGTGTGTAGGCATAGGTTGAGTTTACTCCTCATGTCTACCCTATTAGAACACCATTGGTATTGTGAAACCTATTAGAATGTGTTTTGTATATTATGTTGAGATACGGTTCATCTCACTATATATCCATATTACATCACAACTGCATTCCATTTGCATGATAGGTCTACCTCATGGTTTTACTAAACAAAGTAGGATTCTATTTGAAAGGATAGGGTGCATGAGAGGTTTATCTTATGGTTTCCACTAAAAGGTGGGGTATCTAATCAAAAGAGTAGGGTTTCCATTTGAAAGAATAGGGTTCCACTAAAAGGTAGGGTATCTACTTGAAAGAGTGGGGTTTCTATTCAAAAGAATAGGGTTTCAATAACAGGTGGAGTGTCTACTCAAAAGAGTAGGGCTTTTATTTGAGAGAATATGGTTTCTACCAAAGGTAGGGTGTCTACTTGAAAGAGTAGGGTTATATCTAAAAGGATAGGGGTGCTTTGTAGGTGATAGATAGTTTTCTAAGTATGCTTTGTGTTATTTTACTCTTGTATGGTGAGGATATCTTGATGTTATTACAAGAGTGTCCTTGTATCTTGAAGAGTACCTAGTTGGTATTACTTGTTAGTAAGGGTGTCAATTAACAACTTACTGGATGGTTGTGTTCTCAAGGTTGTCCTGCCTTGTCATTCTAGTCTTGTGATTATCTTGTTTATGTTGTACTTTTCTATTCTATGTTTTCTTGTACCCATAATTGTTACTTAGTGTTTATGTATGCATGCCTTGTGCTTGTGTTTATCTTGATTGTATGTTTTGTGTATTCTTGTAATCTATATTCTTGTTTGCTTAGTGTGTGTGTGTGTGTTCTTATTTTTCATATTGATTGTAAATTAGTTCTATATGAGAAAGACAAGGGATTATGCTAAGGTGCTAGGACAGCATGTAGTATGGGATGCTTGTTATTCTATCTTGAGCTAGTTTGATTTAATTAAGATGTATTCCATTGAAGGATGTGTGTTCTCATAGTATGAGATGCAAGTAATAGTCATTTGGAGGTGTTACATATGGTATTGAGTGTATAGTGGTAGTTGTTCTTGGTTATTTCTGTCTTGTGTGTTATTGTAGTGTGTTTTGAGCTTTCTATGTTGTGGATGATTTGTATTACTTATGCATGTATTTAAGAATTAACATGAAAATAATCTACATGAGATAGCTATCATACTTGTGTTTGTTACTTCATGGTTTTTGGGTTATCAGATTATCACTTTAAGCCAAGCTAATGGTTGGGGAAGAAAGAGATTCCTTCAACGTGTAGGGTCAATTACTTTCCCCATACATATCAGAAGCTTGAAGGGATTTGTTCATGGTTGAAGAGCATTAATCTTGAAGTTCACATTGATGAATTTATATATCCTTCGATATTATACCACTAGTGTTTATGGTGGTGGTTTGAGCATGTTGCCTAAGTACTTGTGGATATTTGATGGGTTGTATTTTTTACCTAATATATTATTGGATAGTGTATCTATGATTTAAATTGTTGTAAGTGATTATTGGATATTGTTGTATCATATCTTGTGAAGGAACTTTTGTGAAATATAATATGAGTTGTTCTTTAATACATTCTTTGTCAACATTGAGATGCTTATTTTGGTTAATGTTTAATGATTTTTTAGGTTGCATTTTGGCGATTGTTACAATGAGAAGATTTAGAAGATTGAAATGAATAAGGATGCAATCTATTACTAGAGGTTGCCCAAGAAATTACAATTGTAAAAGTGGTCCAGATTAGAGATGAGGCAACAACAAGGAAGGCAAATGAAGAGACTTCATTGATATGCTGAAGTGTGAATGAAAATGCTATTAGGAGCCCAAGTTTGGTGGAAATCAAGTTAGTAGTGGTGAAGAATAAGAAGTCCTCATAAAAGACATTATGGAGAATGAATGTAAAGGGCATGCTATTATGAGCATGCCAAGAGTTGATATGGCATCAAAAATAGATGAAGAGGAAAATTGACTTTTGATAGTCTGAATTATAAGGCAAAAATCCATGGAAAAGATACAATATACAAAGGAAAATTGGAAAACATGCTTAAATGACATAATGTAGAGAAGGAAGAAGCACCTATAGGAATGTTTGATTTCATTAACTTGATTTTTGTTTTTAATTGTTTGTGTGCATGTGCAACAAAAGGTTAGACAAATGATGAGAAAAGCGAAAATGGTTTTTGGTGGAGGAGGACAAGTAGAGGTGGGTCCAAGCCCACAAGAAGTTTGGAAAATAAAAAGAGAACAATTTGGTAGATAAGGATGATTTATCCAGTCCAACAAACCTTAGTTGGAAACAAAGGAGGAAATTGTGTGAAAAACTATGGAAGTACCTAACTTGGTGGAAGGGAATACCATGGTTTGATTCTTCAAGTCAAAAGGATGGTTTTACCATCTAGCCCAAATTTGTGAACATTATGCTCATAAAATCTCTCTTGGATGTTTGATGCAGTAGCATCCTGGGGTAAAAGCAATCATGCATCACCAAGAAAAAAAAATATTAGGAATCATGAGTTTTATTGGCATTTTGGCTTTCATGAGATGAATTTTGGGTAATATCAACTTTGAACCAAGAGGTTCAAAATTTAAAAAATGAGGGGTAGATGATGCACCACTGAATCAAGAGCTAAACTAGAGTGTTAATTTGATTGATAAATTGGGGGGGGGGGGGATTGATTTTCTAATAATAGTAGTTGTTTGTAATTGCTTGTTTTTGTGAGAAAAGGGAAACAAGTGTCATCTACTAACCATTTTAGATTTTAGAGTTAAACTAGAAGCCATGTTATTGCTTTTTGGTTGTATATGGGAACACATTTAGAGAGATTGAAGGAAGAGATAGAATCTATGTAAATATTAAAGATTGAAGGGAGATATAGAATCTATGTAAATATTCTTTCTGATATAAATGAGATCTTCTATGTTTTCCATTTGTTTAAGGATTATTATTTGTGTTGCATACTTTTTTATACTATATTCTTCTTGTCCCGTGTGATTGATTCTTTATAAACAAAAGTTTAATTCACTTTATTGAAGAAGGAATAAGCTTCGTACAATAGTTTTTTTCAAAGAAAACAAGACTATAAGTAATATTCCTTTGGATGCATGTGTGTACAATATTCCAGTATATCATATTCTATTTTGTTTATGTAAATTTCCAATTTAAATATAAATTGTAGGAACAAAAGTTCCTCATTAAGAAAATGTTTAGTTTGTACTTTAAGACTTGTAGACCACATAAGATTACATCATGGAATGCACTCCCTAAGATGACATATGAGATAGTTATTTGGACACTTAAGTTTTACTTGTGGACTCTATGCTTAACCTGCTTGAAGGGACAAAGGGACAAAGATCAAAGAAAACGAGAAAATCTTAAAAAATAACAAATAGGAGAATTAATTGAACTCGATCTCAACTTACCTTGTCTCCTTTCAACAAATTCTCCCTACTAAACATTGTGTAGTTTTATAGTTCCATAAACTATGTCCAGCCATCCATCCTTTTTATGCACAGAGCTTCAACCCATCTATCTATTTGTCTATCTACCCGATCCATCTATCTGGTATGATGATTTTCACTAGTCAATGACGTTGGAACGAAAATGAAAGGAATTTGTTTATCATATTATAAGTGTCATTTTAGTGATGTTGCAGCGCTGCAGAACAAAGGCATCAAACACTAGTATCTTTGTACAAATTTATTCTGCACTTTATCTTCAGCATGCCATTCAAGCTAAGCCTTCTGCTCTTTCAACCCAATACAATTGTTACAGCTATTCGAATTCATATACTTCTCTGTTTGAGACATGCACCAACATCAGACAACTCTTTCAGCTCCACGCCCACATGATCATATCTGGTTATTCCCAAAACATTTATTTACTACCGAAGCTTATCTCAAAATACGCTACATATGGCACCATGGAAGATGCACGCCAACTATTTGACAAAACGCACAAACAAAATATTTATCTGTGGACTGCCATGATCAATGGGTATGTTCGTAATGGCCTGTTTGAGGAGGCCTTTTTACTATATCACCAAATGAATGCAGATGGCATAAGTGCCGATCGTTTTGTCTTCAGCTCTATCGTCAAGGCATGTGCAAACCTGTCCGCTCTGCAGGAGGGCATAGAAATTCATAATGACATAATTAGAGCTGGGTTTGAGTTGGACACTGTTGTAGGCACTGCCCTTGTAGCTATGTATGCAAAATGTGGGGAAATTGAGATTGCGCGCGAAATGTTTGACAAAATGCCTGAACGGAATGCTGTCACCTGGAGTGCAATTATTGCTGGTTATGCTCTGAAAAGGAAGGCTAGTGAAGCTTTAAGGCTTTTTAACGAAATGCAAATCCAAGGTATCCGGCCCGATTCGGTTATTATGGTAAGTGTTCTTCCTGCATTCACATGCTTGTCGGATTCACGACATGCAGAGTGTATTCATGGTTATGTAATAAGAACCGGGTTTGAGTCTGATTTTGCTGTGAGTAGTGCCCTCATAGACATGTATTGCAAATCTGGACGTGTAGGTTTTGCACGGCAGGTGTTTGACAAAATGCCTGAAGGAAATGTTGGCTCATGGAACGCCATGATTGCTGGTTATACTCAGAATGGATGTGCTGAAGAAGCATTACTACTATTCAATGAAATGAAGCTGTCGTGTGTTGAACCGGATCTGATTACTATGGCGAGTGCGATACCGGCATCTGCCCATTTATCAGCTCTGCAACAAGGCAAGTGCATTCATGGTTATGCCATTAGAGGTGGGTTCGACTCAGATGTTATGGTAGGAACTGCACTGATAGACATGTATGCCAAATGTGGAAGTATGAAGAGCTCATGGAGTTTGTTTGGGAGAATGCCCAAAAGAAATGTGGTCTCATGGAATTCCATGATTGCTGGCTATGTTCAGAATGGATATGCCAGTGAAGCTTTGACACTCTTCAGTGAAATGCAACTGCAAGGTTTAAAGCCTGATTCAATTACTATGGTGAATGTTCTCCCTGCATGTGCACATTTATCAGCTCTGCAGCTAGGTAAGCGTATCCATGGTTACATAATCCAAAGGAATCTTGAATCAGATGTCACTGTATGCAATGCGCTGCTTGATATGTATGCCAAGTGCGGGACAGTAGGTTGCACA
This sequence comes from Cunninghamia lanceolata, assembly GCA_027924645.1. Taxonomy (NCBI): domain Eukaryota; kingdom Viridiplantae; phylum Streptophyta; class Pinopsida; order Cupressales; family Cupressaceae; genus Cunninghamia; species Cunninghamia lanceolata. The sequence continues at coordinate 21,754,680 of BSBN01000239.1, forward strand.
TACCAATTGTTTGACAGTATGTCTCAGAAGACTCTGGTTTCATGGAATACTATGATTGGCGGATGTGGAATGCATGGGCACGGTAAGGATGCACTTGCTTTTTTCACACGAATGCAGCAGGAAGGCATAAAACCTGACCATATCACCTTCATTTTAGTTTTGTCTGCATGCAGCCACTCTGGTCTTTTGGATGATGGCTGGCAGTGTTTTGATTCCATGATTGAGGATTATTGTATCACTCCTAGCATGGAACATTATGCGTGCATGGTGGATCTTCTTGGGCGCTCTGGGCTTCTGGATGAAGCCCACGACTTTATCAAAAGGATGCCAATTAAGCCAAATGTTGTTGTGTGGGGGAGCTTGCTTGGTGCCTGTAGAGTTCATGGCAATGTTTTGCTAGGAGACTATGCTATAAAACATATTCTAGAACTGGTACCGGAAAGTGTTGGACATTATGTACTGCTGTCAAATATCTATGCTGAGACCGGCAGGTGGGATGATGCAGCAAAATTGAGAAATATTGTGAAAGTCAAGGGACTGAAAAAGGCTCCAGGATGCAGCTGGATTGAGGTAAATAGCAGCATTCATTCCTTCTTTGTAGCAGAAGGTGAAGCTGAAAGTTATGGTTGATTAGAATCCAAGGTTATAACTGCAAACCTATATTAATAGTTTGCAGCATATCTGGATTCAATTCATTACTAAACAGTAAAGCCAAAATTATTGCCATTGCAGCTTAAAAACAAAGGAGTTCCCAGATTGCATCCTCAATCTAAGAATCAATAAAGGGTAACAATTCTTGCTAGATGAATTGAGGCAGCGTAGTATATGCCCAATATTAACTTCATACTACACAAATTGGGGAGCTTGTGCACGACATTAATTTTATACATATAAGTGTTGTACATTATGTATTGCTGTCAAATATCTATCCTGAGACTGGCAGGTGGGATGATGCAACAAAATTGAGAAATATGGTGAAAGTAAAGGGACTGAAAAAGACTCCAATATGCATTTGGATTGAGGTAAATAGTAGCATTCGTTCCTTCTTTGTAGTAGAAGGTGAAGCTGAAGGTTATGGTTGATTATTATTCAAGGTTATAACCTGCAAACCTATATTAATAGTTTGCAGCATATCAAGATTCAATTCATCACTAGACAGTGAAGCCAAAATTATCGCCGTTGCAGCTTAAGGACAAAGGAGTGCCCAGATTGAATCTTCAATCTAAGAATACATAAAGGGTAACAATTCTTGTCTGACGTCGACCAGTGTTGCACTCTTCTTCTCATTTTGTACGTTCTTCATATTGTTGCAGTATCTGCAATCGGCATTGCTCTCTTTCTCTTTCGGCGTCGAAGTTTTGTCGGATTAAGAAATGCCTCGCCAAAAGCCTTAGGAGATGGGTGAGGAGGTTGTCAGCCTCGTCGTTCACCACCAGGTTATCCTAGATTTGGCCTTCTAGTACTTCACTGGCGTCCGTTTCCCTCCTTACGTGCTCCCTCACCGATATATCCCACAGGTGTACGAGTTCTTGCATCAGATCGTCTTCCGCATCATCTCCACTATGCTCATTAGGTTCTCGTTCTGGCTTTGCCGTTGGCTGTCCCATTATGCTGCCATCTGTCACCAACTACTCAACCTGACTCCGCATAGGCAACGACGTCGCCAAATGTTTACTACCTACTGGTTCAGGATAGAAATATACGGAGTAAACAGAATATGCATGGAAAGTAAATATAACATCATAACAATTTACTCATTATCTGCCCACAACAAAAATGGTATATATATTATATGCAACTATGCTCTCATACAATGTATAGGCAATTCAGAACAAGTGTTATCCCAATTACAATGACACACAAAGTATATAAAGGTAGTCAACAGTTGGTTGGCAATGCCAAACGCTGACAATCGACTACAACTAACCACAACTGCCGGGACGACAACTAACCTCACCGGCACAACCAACCCAAAATCAATACAATATACTTATTCAAAAATGTCTATTTACACAGCTCCCTCATGCCAATTCACTGATAAAAAATATTATATTATATTAAACATATATATTAAATAATTTAATTTATATAAAATATGTATAATAACATAATATATTTTTAAAACATTTTTTTTCAAAAAATGATGCTGGGCGGGAAGAGTTCGAGTTCGAACGACGTTCATCTAGAACGTTTGAGCAATGTTGCTGAGCAGGAACGCTCGGACGCATCCAAGGTCTGTTCACTATCTGTTAGGTGCCCCTTGGTTCCTGAGGAAGCATTAAACGATGTTGCAGGATAGGTCGGGGGCCCTTCTCCTTGGGGTGCCGGGGTTCTGACAGGTGCAGGTGTGAATAATGCGAGGTCTTTTGCCGTGCCGGCTTCTGGAGGCATCCTTGCTAGCTTGCCTTCTGGTTTGGCTAGTCTCGGCATTGCTAGGGCCGCTTCTGGCTACCATCAGAAAACTTTTACTGATGTTGTTGCTAATGCTTGTGCTCAAACACTCCCACCACAGGCTAGGGTTAGGTCTATGCCCTGTGCCCGTGCTTCCCCCTATTGTGGTCTGTGGTCTCGAGATTGCATAAAATGAGGGTTTCTATTTGAGACGTGGTGTGGTATGCAGGTTTAATGGCTTGTGGCCTTCCCTTCCCGATCTCCATGGCTAGGTTTTGGACTCCTGGAAGCCTCTTGTCTCTGGGCAGATTGAACTCTTTCCCAGCGCAAGAGGGTTCTTCATAGCAACCTTTGCCTCCTCTGAGCAGCGAGACCTAGTGCTGGTCAAGGGATGGATGTGGGGTGACCATTTGTTGTCCATCAAGCCTCGTGCTCGCTCCTTCAATCCTTTTACGGAGCCGCTAAATAACAGAGTTGTTTGGGTCCGACTTTCGAATCTCCCACTCTAGTTTTAGGAGGATTCTTGTTATGAAGCCATTGACAACGCCATTGGACGCTTTTTGAAGGTGGACTCAACGACCTGGGATCTTGGGCATACTATGGTGGCTCGTATTTTAGTAGATTTGGACATCTCCAAACCACTCCATAGAGACATGGTCTTGATGGTGGAGGACAGACCATGGACGCAGCTGCTGGACTATGAGGGTCTCCCTTTTCGGTGCAGGGGATGTTTCTCCATTGGTCATATTGCCTCTGGCTGCCCTCAAGCTCACCGCAAGGGCGCATCATTCTAGTGGAAGAATGCTTTATTTGATCATTTGACGATGGGATCCCCTTCTTCGGATGGTTCCTCCGAGGGGGTTGGTCCTTCCTTGGCTGAATCATCCTAGGGGACTGTCTCCCCAAAATACCCTTCTAGTTGTCCCTTCAGTGGAACCATTGGTGCCTCGAACTGTTGTCACTGTTCAGGCCAAGCCTGCCTGACCCTCGATGATCGTCGTTGATGGTCTTTCGACTGCCCTGACTCTTCTTCTGCGCTATCGGCTCCCTTGGTGCGTGGTGGCTCTTTGCCTGTGGTGGTCGTTGAGGATCTGCTCCTCTCGCCTCGCTCGGTGGACTTCGACTTTGAGTCTTCTTGGTCGGTTGTGCAAAGAAATAAGGGACTCCCCAAATTTGTTGCTGCTTCGCTACCTAGTGTTAAGGGAGTCTGATTTGTCCCCTCAGGTTCTGGGGTTGTTTAGTTCTCGTCTGTTGTCTGACAGCTGTCTATTTGTTCTCCCTGTTTTGTTTCTATTCTGTGTGTGGCTTGCTTTGGCTTGTTTTGTCGGGTCCTTTGGGCTCTTGTTTGTAAAGGGTTCAGCCCCTAGTTTGTTGACTTATCATTATAAAAAACAATATATATTTTATATAATTAAATAATAAATATAGATAAATGTTAAACATTACCAATAAATCTCCTCTATTTCTACCATTAGAAAAAAGATATAAATTAGAATGAAAAGAAAATTTTAATTTAGAAAATTTAGTTTTCGCTACATTACCTTTGTTTCTATGCAATCACTTGCAAAGCTTCGAAAGAAAGACCAATTCATGAGAGAAATTTCTAAGACCATTTACTAAATTGAGTGTATTAGCAATTAGCCAAATCAAGGTTGAGTAGATTTGTAGATTCAATTTCTTCCCAAAGTGAAAATTCTAGGAGTAAAGGATCAAATTCAAAGGTAGGTGCAATTCCTTTCCTGACAGATCCATATCAAGTTGGAGTTTGAGCAGATTCGCTAGTGGATCCAATGGTAGGGGCCCTAGTTCCATATCTAAGAGCCAATCATCATCATATAACAAATTAATTCCTAACAATCACTGGAATTCATAAAATTTTTTAGCAGATCTGACGACGCCCATCATTTCAATCATCTTGCATCATTGAGTAACATCAAGTGTTGATCACCCAAGCCAAGCTAGCCCCTCACTATAAGGGAACAACATAAATATTTAAATTTAGAATCCAAACCCTTATTCATTTTTTATATAATCCCTTGCAAAGAGAAATGCAATGCTGATTTTAGCAATCAATTTATTTCATACATATCAATAAAAAAGTCAGATGACTAATTTTTAAGTTAGTTCAAAGTAGCAACATATTTTTTTCATGACATATTGATAATTTTCTGGGGGTTAGCATACTAGCTGGTATTGTGTGAGCGATGGGCATTTTGACTAGTATTACTGGGGCAACATTGACTGGTATCGAGGGACAATAGGGTTATTGACTGGTATTGTGAGGGTGCCAAAATAATTTTTTTAGCAGATTTGATGCCACCCACCATTTCAATCATCTTGCACCATTGTAGAGTAATGTTAACTGTCAATTGCCCAACCCAGGTCCGTCCCTCTTAGTAAAATTAGTTTAAAATAAATATTAACAATATATTATGGTAATAATAAGGGTATGGATATATAATATAATAATATATCCATGTTTTTGTTACCCATATGATTGATATTAATATTATATTATATTGGGTTAGAATATAATATAATATTATAATATAACCAAACTCAACTTTTCTCTATCCGTTTATTATAATAATTACAATAAATCCTTATTAACTCTCTCTCTCTCTCTCTCTCTCACACACACACACACACAAATAGATCTTTGCTCCTCTCACTCTCCCCCCTTCTCTCTCTATTTCTTTGTATCTCTTTGTCTCCCTCTCTATCTCTCTATTTCTCTTTATCTCTCTTTGTACCCCTCTCTCTATATATATCTCCTCTCTACCTCTCTCCCTCCATGACCCCCTCTTTCCCTACCCCCCCTCTCTCTACCTCTCTATCTCTCGTTTTCTCTCTCTCTTCCTCTCTATCAATCTCCTCTCTATTCTTCTCTCTTCCTCTATCACTCAATCTCTTTTTCTCTCTCTTTGTGATGAATTATATCATTGGATATATGAATTTGGCAATTAAAGTCTACAAGAGGTATCGAGGCTATGTATGTGGAAGGAGGGGAGGAAAAGTTGAAATGCTAGGTTTTGGACATAAGTTTTCTTAATAAGATTGAATGACATTTTTGTGAAGTTTTTGATTATATGGTTTCCCATGTAAATTATGTACATTGTGCAATATTGTCTCAATTTTTATTTCATTGTATTGTAGTCAATGATTAACATAGATAAATTGTAATGTCCCTTTTTGGGATATACCTGATTGCTTGGCTTGCAAACAATAATAACTATTAGAAAAGGACATTAGAAATATTAAAGATCAATATATTATGATAAAATTTAGAACATAGCATCATAACAACATTAATATTCATATCAATACATCATAACATAATTAATAATGAGATCAAGACATCATAGCACAAACAATATTTGGTTCAATCCATCATAACACAATCCCTCAAAGCCAAGCCCATTGTGAATTCCATAGGAACACTTGCAAGTAGCAATATTAAGGAGGGCCATCCTCAATATTGCTGAGAGCATGTAAGGGGGCCATCCGCCTTGCAACTCCTAGTCCACCTTGAAGGGCCATCCTCCTTGATCAAGCTCAAGAGGGCCATCCTCTTTGATTAAGCTCAAGAACATGGAAGGGCCATCCTTCTCATCTCTTGGCTGACTTGATAAGAGCATGAGGGGGGCCCATCCCATCCTCTCACCTCTTGTGAACTCGGAAGGGCCATCCTTCCTACTTGCAAACATCTCCTTGAATTCAGTATGGATTGCTTAGGAATTTGTTAGATGATTGATATAAAGTACCTCTTGATGGATTTCAAGTTTAGTGCAAGGATTGCAATATATCCTTCTTTGTTGTTAAAGATTGTTTGTATATATATATATATATATATATATATATATATATATATATATATATATATATATATATATATCCTTTTGATGGATTCTTATATTTCTTTCTTCTAATGAAGATTGCTTGCCTCCTTATTTTATATCTCTTATTGGAAAGAGTTACAACCTTTCATAGGTGGTTGCCTTTATAGAAATGTCACATCAATGGTTGCAATACATTCCTCATGTCAATGTCAATTTTTTATTCTGTTGTAATATATATTTATATCTCTTGTTGATGTCTATTGTTTGTACTGTTGTTATATATATATATATATATATATATATATATATATATATATATATATATATATATCTTGCTGCAAATATATTCCTCTTTATGAATTTGTTGCTTGATCTCTCCTTCAAATGTCTTACGATTTCTCTTTTTATATCCCCTTGGTTGAAGGAGTCACACTTCTTCATATGCACCTCTTGCCCTTTAAAATATCACACCCCTTAAGAATACCTTTGTTGCCCTTTGGAATAAATTAATGATTTAATTACTTTTAATTAAACTTATTATCCCAGATTGCTAGTGCCTCAAGTATTTTCCTCCATCGCTTTATGTGAGATTGACACATGGAACTCACTTTCTTCACAAAACTTCACACTATCATTTATACCTTCTAGGAGAGGAATGATTAATGCTAAGAGACAATATTCATATACATCTGCATTTGTTCTTCATAAAAGCGCTGCATATAATCTTCAATATTGATCTAAAAGACTCTTCCTAATTCTATGCTCTTAACCTGCTCCAAATCACTTCAATTATCATTGCATAACTTCCCTTTCAAATCACAATTCCATTTCCTTTTGTACCCCATTGTATGCCTCTTCAAAGGGTTGTGATTTCTTCAAGGGAGACGACTTTTCCCAAGAGAGGCGGATTCTTTAATTGCTATTATTTTCTTTAAACTCAAGCGCTACCATTAAATTAAACATAAGCTCGAACATTTAACTCATAAGAAGTCGGCCTTAATTTCCAATCTCTTTTAATACTCTTTTAATTGACCCTTTGGAAGGAGTCGACCATAATTTATTGGTAATTACTTGTTCTTTGTAATGTCCCAGGCGGGGCATTACATAAATCTAATAATATTTAAATCTAATAACATCTCTCTCTCTCCACTTCTCTCTTCCACTCTGCCCCCTCGCTCCCCTCCTCTCTCTTCCCTCCCCTCCCTCTCTCTCTATGTTCCACTTTCTAGCTATGTAAAGCTTATTAATTTGATAGAGAGATATGAGGAGTGAGAGAGCACACATATTAGGTTGCATGACAACATTTGGAAAATACTCTCAAACTATCGAATGACCAAGATGATTTAAAATGTCTTGCATCCTTATTGGAAGCTCTTAGTCATTGATTCTGAAAATTAGCTCGCTCCTTCTCATAGAGGGGAACACCTTCAACATAATAAACAAAATATTTCTTAAACATAGATTATTATAAGATGCATTCTCTCTCAAACCCATAAAAGAATCATATAAATGCATTTTCCATTCATAACCAACTTAACACAAGAAATTGAAGGTAAAGTGAAAATACATCTCCATTTTGAGACTTTTTATCTTTAATTTTATTAGCCAATTCAATAAAATAATGAACATCTCCAACAACTCTCCATACTGCATGAAAATTCATGATTCCTAAAATAGTCCCAAGTTGAAACTTTAAAAATGTCTCATTGCAATTGCATGTGGCTCGATCCCTCATGCTATCATCAAGGCAATAAAATTATAGGAATACAAATCAACAAATGAATTGGAACCCAAGAGTATAAAAAATCAATCTATTTACATTCTCAGAAGAGAATGTACCAAAATCTACTCAACATTTGCTAGATAAGTTAAATAACAAAATTAAACCAAAAATCTATTTACTTAAGAGTTATTTTATTTTACTTGAGAATTATTTTATTCACTGATACATAAATTATAATTTTTATTTAAGAATTATTTTGTTTTATCTACTACTTTTTATTTGAAGAACTATTTTTTCCTAATACACTTGTTTGTTTTGTTTTGTATGTAACTTTTAAATGTAACTTTTAATTTGCTAGTGATGATTTCTGTTATTATTTTCTTTATCTGAATTTTTTTAAATTTTTTTAAAAAAATATAATTACATCAAATACATATTATTTTTTAAATATAATTACATCAAATACATATTATAACAAGAGACACATTGCGTTAGGTTCCTGCCATTAGATGTGTGATTTGTTAGTTGATGTTGAAACTAATATTGGTAACAATTTAAGTCTGCTAATTATCCAAATAATTTTTTAAATATTTTTATGAATGAATCAATATTTGTAGGAATTTGGTTATGAATATGCATAATTATATTTGTGCACATTTAAAATTACATATGATAAGGGGGTAAATCATAAAACACACAACAACAGAAATTGCACACAGAAAATAGAATTTTCTTTTATTGATTTGGACAACTTATTACATTACAGAAGTTCAAATACAATCAGAGAAATCAACCCTCCACATGTTGCAACACATTACAGCTTCCTCTCGCAAGACTCTGGAATCATCTGCCTTCTGTAACCCCAAATCAACTAGGGTTTTTTTTTCCCACCTATTCTTGACTCTACGCTTCCCCCCTTAACTCTACTACTACCCAGGGTTCCCAAAAATAGTTATTAATAGCCTCTTTGGCGGCCAACAATTTAATTTCGAAATTTGCATCTCCCTCCAAAAATAGGTCAACTTCCGGGAGCCATAACTTTTGATCTAGGTGTCCGATTGATGAACAATTTTATGCGTCAGAAAGCTCGTGGAGTGTTCTACGTGCTAAGGACCAACTTTGCTGGTTCTAGCCATTTTCGGGCCTGTACAAGGCCGTTTAGTGCCTCAAACCTGAGTTTGAATAATATTCAGGCATTTTTCGGGAAACAAAAACTTTAATATCTTTCAGCTCGCAAATGAGCTTTGCATGATTCCTTCGCCAAAGGTCTTATTTTTCAGTTACGAAGCTTCCTGTAAATTTTCACTTACGAAGCTTCCTGTAAATTTTCACTTCAATCTGTGCCTAAATGCAAACTTTCTAAAAATAACAGGTTGCTATTTTTAGCAGTTTAGAAAAATTGAAAGTTCTACATCATTATTCAAGCAATTATGAAACCAGAACCATAAATTTTGAAAAGAAATGGAAAGAACATCAACAATTTTGAAACACATCTTTTTTTGGGTGATGTAAGATTGCCCTTACACCACTGGATGCTCCTGCATCAACACATTACAATATTATAAAGACTAGTATTGAGACATTTAAAATATAATTAAAATATAATACCATGCCACATAAACTAGGGTTTATGACATCAATATAAAATATATTGATCTCTATTATTATATGCATAACTTTTATAATATTATATGCTAATTATCCTGGATCCAAAGTAATTTTTAGGCTCAAGGAAATTTCGTCAACCACTCGTTGTAAACAAAGTTATCTTAATTTGAAGGCATTATTAAAATTGTTAAAAACAACTTATAATACTTCAATTATAAGCATTTCTACTACAACTATAAACATAGAGGTCTGATATGTAATGGTAGCTAGAAACAAATATTAGATAAAAAACTACGGGTGAGAGCAACTTTGACAACTTTTACAGTAGGTTGGTTAAATGATTGTGCAACACATGTTTTACATGATCTTAGTGGTGGTGGTAGTTGTATATATGATGACACATCTTTAAAAAATATTCATTTCTCTCTTCGGTTTTTGTGAAATCCAATTCTATATATGCAAGTGTGTAAACACTATAAAGCATTGATTCTATTTAAGTGACAACTATTCAATGGTGGAGAAGAATCCATTGAGGTGTCAAGTAAGGTTGTTCTAAATTGTGGAAGAGAATGAAAGAGCAGAAATATTTAATGAAAAAATCAACTGCAGACATTATGGCCACGGAACAAGAAGAAACTAGCTTTTCTACCTACAAGTCTGCACACAAAATTGACAATGGTATATAATTTTTTCCATTTCATTTCTACTCACATTTCACTAAGTTGCCTTGCCTTTTATAGACTTTTAAATGTGTGGGTAGCTGTTATCATATATATGGTTTATGTCGTGTGTTTTGTAGACATAAATTTTCAATTTTTTTTGTTGTTGTGATGGTTTTCAGATTCATGGCAAAAAGTGGAATTGATGTTAGTTACAAGTTTCAACTGCGTGTACATTTTGGGATATTCAAACCTCATTCTAGTGCCTCTAGGATTGGTCTGGGGAATTATTGGCGCGGTTGTTTTAGGTGCTTTCTCACTCTATGCCAATTTGCTGCTTGCAAATCTGTATATTATAGATGGCCAATGCTTTATCAGATACAAAGATTTAGCTGGTCATGTATTTGGCGAGTACTTAAACACTCACCCTTGTAATATAGATTATATACAGAACCATGTGACTTGTTTCCTCTACAATTGATTGAAAAAATTGAGATAAATTTTATAAATCGTTTGTTTAAACTCAGCTTGATGGGACTTGGTAAATTTATGATTCCAATGTAGTTGAGTATCATGTGAATTATCTATCTTAACTATCTAAACATTTTTTCCAATAATAGTATTTGAACACATAATAGATGCTATTTTAATTTCATAAGATGAACTTCATATTTAACCAGCTTCCTTCAATGATTTTGGAACACTTAGAACTGTATGCTATTTTCTGCAAAACTGGTAGTGGTGGGATTGTATATTATTTACCATGTAGGGAAGAAAATGTACTATATAACATGGGCTATACATAATATTTATAGTTTACAAAATTAATCAACTGTACTATGAAATGTGCAAACTGTATAGCCAACTGACAATTATATGTATCTGTTTTTTTGTATGTTGTAAAATAATTTTCAAAGCATCTGTGGGTAACATAGCCAGCTATTTTTTAACCATATTTTATACTATTTAGAAATCATCAAGACTTTGGTTTGAAAATGCAAATCTAAAATTCATGGTGTAGAGAAAAGAATAATTTCAATACTAATTGGAATAAAGTAATTTTCATAATTAACACAGCAGTGTGCATAGTAAGAATCCTCGTATTCATACAACATTAACAGTTAAATTACAAAACTCAATCACATTTTCGAATTGGATTTACAATTTGTTAGGCAATAGTGAATGGTGAAAAAAAAACATGAGAACAAGATGCAATTTAGTCACTGAACAACAATCACATTTGCCAATTGGGAATGCAACTATATTTGTTCAAAAGCTAACCAATATATACAGAGTAAGTTTTTTTGTGTAGTTCTTCATTGACATATTTACAAAGAAAAATTGTCACGGTGCAAATATGTTATACATTGATGAATGGAAACATGCTGGCATGCACGTCACTGCCATAGTAGTTAGCATAAAACTTGTCTCGTAGCAAGAAATATGTTCCATCCAAGCTTTCTTTCACAATTGTCAAGGCATCGATTGCTTCATAAATCTTGGCTTGTATATCTTTAATTTTGTCAACATCACTATCATGAATTGGGGATGTGCTCATGAATGTGCATCTATCAAACTGGTAAGACATTCGGTGTAAGTTGTTAGATTCAGCTACTACATCTTTGGATTTGGTTACCAACATATCAATAGTTATGTCAAAACCAATTTCTATGAGATTGTTCACATGAATAAGTTTCATTGTGATTGTTGCTGATGACGACATGCCTGGGAAGAATCGAAAATAAAGCCAATTTAATAAGCAAGTTAGGAAAACAAACCAACGAATTAACAAGCCAACTCAGTAAGGAAGATAGAAATATAAACCAATTATTTCACATTCAACACACTCATTGATCGCCACTACAAGTTTGCCAGACAAAATGAGGCCAATAGAACTTATTAATTACTGAATAATCAATTACATAGTTTGGTCACTGCATATCTATATATGGCGGTTTGTGTAATCAAGAATGTTTATTTGCCATCATTGACATTACGATGAGAATATGTAAAGTGGATACAAGGTTGCAAAAGATACAAATTTCGTAAATGATTGTGACATTATATGTTTACATAGAATTTAATTGTATTAAATATTGTTGTAAGTTACAAAGATAGTGTAAGGATTACCTTTATTAGTTGTATCGATGGACTTAGATGGCAGGAAGGTTGTTGTTTTCCATGACTACTTGGTGCTCTCCATTAATCTGCATATCATTGAAAATAAGAGGCAAGATTATAGCAATTCATTAACGCATATCAATCTAAAAAAACTGATCCTATTGGCACTTGAGGTTATCATTGTTGATACAAGCATCCATTTTTAGAAACACAAAATACACAATATAAACATAATATGAAAAATAACAAATCCATCAAGAACCCAGAAAATATTGAGGCAACAAATACAAACAAATACCCGAGTAATAAAATAATACATCAACTAATTTATAGGTAAACATTAATTACTTAAACTAAGGCAAAGAGAGTCATATTAGAACACACTATTTATAGCCTAGCTCAACATGGGAATTTTAAATGAAAAAATAAAATAATTTAGAACACATTATTTATACCCTAGCATAAATTAGACAGAATTTTAGATCCACAAGTTAACTTATATCCATAAAAAATAAAAACAACCTATTTCCATGGATCTTAAGACTACCCATAAAACTTATGTTTATGCATTTTGAATTCTTCAAAAGTAGGAGATTAATAGATGATAAAAATATGGACATGCGAACTTCTGAAATTTAAAATACTAATGTTTACAAAGAGATCCATTACAAAAAAATAGAAGACCCAAATACACTAAAAAAATGTCAATTAACCTCCATATCAATTATTTGTGTGTTTAATAGCCTATTAAACTGTACAAATGAACATATTGCCGAGATCTATAAACACAAAATTACACACTTCAATACAATATGGAAACCATTAAAACATAAAGAGATAATAAATTCATTTAGAATCGCACAACCAATGACTAGTTTAATGACATCCTTCAATACAATATACTAGATCTAAACAACTCATAATCTAAATCCCCAAGAAGCGTGCAATTTTTCTGCTTACTTTCAAAAATACTTTAAAATAAAGTGAAAATTGTCACAAAACAGAAAAAACAATTACTTGTTACTCATCAACAGATGGTACATACTAATTTCTAGACGTTTTAGAGTGAAGAAAACAACAATATTGCAACAAAGACTGTTTAAAAGAAAAGCTAGACTTGATACAAAATGTAAGAAACGAGAGAGAAATTTTACAGAGGACTAAAAACTTGTACTAAAAACTCTGTTTCTGTATTTTCAAATTTAATAAATCAAACTTCGACAACAAACAGAAGACCTAAGTACACTTAGGACGATCTTGCTAAACTTCCTATTGCATATCCCGACCTATGAATGAATTACATTTTGATGCAGAGCACGTGCCAACTGAAGCGTATGAACCCTGTCATAGACTCTTGTTAGCTTACAAAACAGCAAATTAAGAATGTATCGGCAAGACCTTTGAATTGTCTCACTGATGTGTACCCACTCTTGCCTATCGGCAAGACACTACACCGTCGGTCAAGCTCTAGACTCCTTTGCCGATGCCTTCACCTCTCACCGATGAACAGGTTCAATTGAAAGGTTCAAACTGAAGGTTCAATGTCTCACCGGAGCTTTCCATCGGCAAGACCACAGCAATGTCTCACCGAAATATAGAAACCCACTGAACCGATGAACAAGTGCAAACCAAAGGTTCAACAGCTAGGTTCAATGCCGAGGTTCATCCTTCTCCTTTGGCGAGACTTCTAACTGTCGGGTTGAACCATGGGTTCAACGGAGAGGTCCAGTGCCAAGGTTCAACTGATAGGTTCAATCGAGAGGTTCAATGGATAGGTTCAAATCTTCCCCTTCGGTGAGACTTCTGTCTATCGGCGATCTCTTTAAATCTCCTTCCGACGCTCTCCCTCACACCGATGCTTATGATCTTCAACCTATGATCGCCAGTCCTGGTCACCTCCGCCAACAGTCACCCTACTCGACCAAGTTGCCTATCGGCAACACTTGGACTATCGGCCCAGCTACGGGAAACCTCCCCGATTTCTGATGTCACTCCGATGACTATGTTAATTCCTCCGTCGGGCTGACCTCTACCGTCAGCCCAGCGTTGAATTCTTTCGCCGATACACCCCTCTCTCGCCGATGACCTCTCTCTATCAGCGAGACCACTTATTGTCGGCGCCACCTTTTTCCCTTCTGCCGATGAAGTAACTCATGCTGATATATACTACATCGGCCAGACTTCTCCGGCGTCACCCCGATCGGCGGGAACATGGATTATCGGCTAACACTCAAGATCTTTCGCCGATACACCTTCTCACGCTGATGTCTTCGGCCAATACTACCATCGGTTAGTCTTTCACTGTCGGGCCTTCACAATCTTCTTTCACCGATACCTTGTCTCACCCCGACGGACTTAACTCACACCGTTGTCAGTGAGACTCACCTCCATCGGACCAGCACGATTCCTCCTTGCCGATGCCTGACTCACACCGATGGGTCGAATACAGAATACCTACAGAAAACCTATTTCCCACAGGTGACGGTATTCACAACTGATGTTTTCCCACCATGTGATAGCAAAACACTAAATCAACACATACTGGACATATACCCCAATGGAAATTGTAACAACGAGAAACACTGAGGGATTGCTTGAAATGGTTCTGCAACTCTAATCTTCCATACCTAGAGCGAATAAACAAAAATGGGGGATTAATCTGCAAGTCCATTCCACTGATTTCCCCAAAAATCTGCCAGTGGAATGGATTTATCCAGTTAGCTCGACCACAGAAGCACAAAACTAAATTTTATACAAAACCTACACAGAATGAATTTCTACACAGTATTCAGAAACTGGAAAGAAAATAACTTGCAGAACTTCTATTCTTTCTTCATGTTCAGAAACTACATTCGACTATTCAGAGACCAGAGCCAAAACTATCACCCATCCCCTCTACAAAAGGTTTTCCCCTTTTTATCTTTCCCAATGTGAGGGACTGACATTCTCCTCTGTTTCTGGGATTTTAGTTTTTCAAAATTATAGGTGGGAACCCTTAATCTATTACAAAAGACATCTGTTTTGCATAAGACAGCAAAACTCTAGTGCTTAAGACACCTTGATTAACTTTCCCTTAATCCAAACTGTTAATAAATGTCAAGTTTGGAGTTTACCCACATGAAATGCTAATAGAGAATGTTACATTTTTGAAGATGCTATAGATAACATGAAATGTTTAATTAAATTTAGTCTTCTTCTCCTTCCTCTTGTGTATATTGGTCCTATTGAAGAGGTGCCCCTGCACCATACTCCCCGGGAGAAGAGATCTCAAGCCCCTTTGAGATCAGAGTTTGTAGGTCTGTACCATGATTTGAAATCTGGTTAGCAGTCATCCAAACTGCCTCTGAATCGGGTTGTCCTTGCCAGGCCACCAAATACTCCAAGTATTCGTTGTTTCTGGTCTTCTTGAGCACTCGTGAGTCTAAGATGTGATTCAACTTTGGTGGATCATGCTTCAGAATATCATCATCTGCTGCCTGCAATGGTTCCTGTTCTATATCTACATTTGGCTTGTATGGAGTCAAATCACAGACATTGAAAATTGGTGACAAACCAAGATCAGGAGGAAGTTGGATCTCATATGCATTCTGTCCACACTTCTTTAAAATTTGACAGGGTCCAATCTTCCTCTGCATTAGCTTAGTATGCTTACCTTTGGGGAGCCGCTCCTTCCTCAGATTTACCCAGACCAAATCTCCAACTGCAAACTATAAATCTCTTTTCTTCTGGTCAGCATATGTTTTGTACTTTGTTGTAGCCTGTTGGAGTTGGTGCTTGACCTGATCATGTACTTCTTTAATAGCTGAAGCAAAAGCTTCACCATCTGCACTAATAGGCTCTCCTACAGGTAGATCTCTCAGCTCCAGAATACCCCTTGGATGAATTCCATACACTATCTGAAAAGGTGACTTTCCTGTACTCCTATTGATGGTGTCATTATAAGAAAATTCTGCTTGTGGGAGGATATTATCCCATTTCTCTCCATGTTGTCTGGTTAAACACCTGAGTAGGTTACCCAATGAACGGTTAACAACTTCAGTCTGCCCATCTGTTTGAGGATGGTAGGCTGATGAGAAAGATAAATTAGTTCCCAGCTTTCTCCAAAGAGTTCTCCAGAAGTGGCCAATAAACTTCACATCTCTGTTTGATACTATGTTCAATGGTAAACCATGTATTCTCACGATCTCTTTGAAAAACAAATCAGCCACATATGAAGCATCATAAGTGGTTTTACATGGCAAGAAATGTGCCATTTTATTGAATCTGTCTACTACCACAAAAACACTATCATATCCTTTCCTTGTCCTAGGCAAACCTAGTACAAAATCCATGCTTATGCTCTCCCATGTCCTAGAAGGAATGGGTAATGACTGATACAAACCTGCATTTGTGGATCTTCCTTTGGCTTTCTGACATATTACACATGCTTCCACAAATTTTCTCACATCTGACTGTAACTTAGGCCAATAGTAATGTCTTTTTACCAGATCAAGAGTTTTATCAAGACCAAAATGTCCTGACAGAGCCCCACCATGTTTTTCCTGAATAATATTCAGTCTCATAGAACATCTGGGAATACACAGTTGTCCACCTTTGAAAAGTAATCCATCTTGGATCAGAAATTCAGAAAACTCAACATGATATTTGTCTCCAAAAGAAGTACATACCTTATAGATCTCTCCAAAGTCTTCATCATCTGCATACATTGTCTTCAATGAATCAATCCCAACACTCTCCAATTGGATCTGATTTATGGTCAGTACTCTCCTGCTCAAAGCATCTGCTACTTTGTTCTTAACCCTTTCTTGTGCTTGAGTGTGAAAGTGAAAGCTTGCAAAGTTTCCACCCATTTCATGTGTCTATGGTTCAGTTTCTCTTGACTGTTTAAGAAACTGAGGGCCTAATTATCTGTGAATACTATGAATTCTTTGGGCATCAAGTAATGCCTCCATTTCTTAAGTGACTGGACTAGAGCATACATCTCCAAATCATAGGATGAGTATCTCTTCTTGGCATCATTTAATTTTTCACTGAAGAATGCAATAGGCCTACCTTCTTGGCTGAGTACTGCTCCAATAGCAATATGACTTGCATCACATTCTACTTGAAAAATCTTGCTGAAATCAGGAAATGCAAGAACTGGCTATTCTACTATCTTCTTCTTCAACATTTCAAAAGAATTATCTGCCTCCTTTGTCCATGTAAACTTGCACTTCTGTCCTCCCTTTATAGTGTCAAGCATGGGTGCACAGATATGACTAAATCCCTTTATAAACTTCCTATAAAAGGTTGCTAATCCATGAAAACTTCTAACATCATGCACAGTTTTGGGTGTTGGCCAAGACAGTATGGCACTGACCTTTTTTGGATCCATTCTCAGTTTGTTATGTGAGATAACAAATCCTAAGTAGATGATTTCTTCCTGCAGAAACAGACACTTTGCTAAATTTATCATTAGCTGCTCTTCATGTAACCTTTTGAGAACCAAGTCTATATGGATGAGGTGTTCTTCCCTCAGATTACTGAAAATCAGGATGTCATCTAGATATACTATGACAAATTTACCTACGAACTCTCTCAAGACCTCATTCATCAATCTCATAAAGGTACTAGGAGCGTTGGATAAACCAAAAGGCATGACCTTCCACTCATATAACCCCTCATTTGTCTTGAATGTTGTTTTCCACTCATCACCAGGTCTAATCCTAATCTGATGATAACCACTCTTTAAATCTATTTTGGTGAAGTATTTAGCTCCTCCTAAACAATCAAGTAAATCTTCTATCCTAGGGATTGGAAACCTGTACCTGATTGTTATTTTGTTGATAGCCCTTGAATCAGTGCAAAGTCTCCAAGTGCCTTCCTTCTTTGGTGCTAGTACAGCCGGTACTGCACATGGGCTTAAACTTTTGCCAATTAGGCCTGTCTGCAACAATTCTTCAATTTGTCTTGCTACCTCTGTATTCTGATCTGGAGTGAGTTTATATGCTGCTTTGTTGGGAAGTGTAGATCCTGGGATCAGATCTATACAATGGCTGATTTCTCTTATAGGTGGTAGGGAACTTGGCATCCCATAAGAACTAATGCCTTTGTACTTGTCCAATAGCTCTTGGACAGCTGGTTCTATGGATTTTTGTCTCTTTTCTCCCTTGACTTCTTTCTGTTGTTCCTTGTTTACCTTTAGGCAAGGAATTAGAGCATATGCATCTGCTCCTTCTTCTCTTATCTCTTTCATGAATTGTCTTCTTTCTACCATCATCACTTTAACCTCTTTTCCTTTTGTCTCCACCTCTGTCTCCATTAATGGTATCAATTCTATCACCTTACCATTCTTGGTGATGGAGTAGGTGTTCCTAACACCATCATGGTATGCTTTTAAATCATACTGCCATGGTCTTCCAAACAAGAGATGGCAAGCATCCATCTTGGCAATGTCAAACAATAGCTTATCATTATATGGGCCAATTTGAAATTCTACCCAAGCCTGTTTTTCTACAACTGTTTGCTGTCCTTGGGTAAGCCATGAAATTTTATAAGGGCAAGGATGTGGCAGTCTCCTAAGCTTAAGTTTTTCTACCATCTCAATGGATACAAAATTCTCAGTAGATCCAGAGTCAATCAGAACTTTGCATACCTTTCCTCCTGCCTTGCAAGTAGTTCTGAAGAGAGACTTCCTTTGTGGAGGTTCTTTTCCAGGCACTTTCATGGTGGTCATTGCTCTCCTAATCATCAAAGATTCTCCATTCTCAGGATACCCATAACTGTAGGAGCATTCACACTTGGAATAGTGCTTGAGCTTGCTACACTCTGACAATCAGATTCTTGGATCAGATTGATCCTCTTTTCTCCTATTGAATTTGTTGCTTTTGCTGGACATCTGCTGGCTATATGGCCTTCTTGGTTGCAATTGTAACATCTAATAGGTCCTTTGCCCTGAGATCTTCCTCTATAAGGTGGTCTTCTGCCCCTGAAGTTTCCCTTTTGATTGTAGCTTCCTCCTTGGTTCTGACTATTATCTCCTCTGCTGGTCTCTTGGTTGGATTCACTCTAGTATCCAAATCCTCTGCCTCTAAAAGGACTTCTTCCTCCTCTCTGCTGTCTGCCTCTACCTCTATGATTCTGCTCATGCCTTCTCTTTAGTTTTTCTTCCACTTTGAGTGCTAACTGATAGCACTTTTGAACTGTATCTGGATTATGCAGATTTAAGTCTTCCTGGATGTTAAGTCGCAATCCATTGAGGTATCTTGCTACCTTCTCTTCCTCATCTTCCCTTACCTTTGTTTTTACACACAACTTCATGAATTCTTCTGTGTATGAACTGACATCTAGCTCCTTCTGCTTCAAATTATGTTTTCTCTTATGTAATTGGATATTGTAATCCAATGGAACATAGGCCTCCTTCACCAATACCATCATTCTCTTCCATGTTGTAACTCTGTTCTTTCCCTCTTTCACCCTGTCATCTTGGATGAAATTCCACCAAGTCAGTGCAGCTCCTTTCATTTTGGACTGAGCCATCTTCACTCATTGGTGTTCTGGTATCTCTTCTGTCTCAAAGAAATTATTCAAGCAGTCTATCCACTCCATTACTGAATCAGGTTCCATTTTTCCTGCAAACACAGGCAGGTCTATTTTCACATCCATGGTCCTTCTTTCCATGGACTTGAGGGCATTGAGTAAGGGTCTCTGGTCTGCAGGAACCTCTAGCTCTTCCTGCTCTGGGGTCTCCTCTTCATCCCCATCTTCTCGTTCACCAGAGTTTTCTTACCCTTTCTCCACTCTTTCCCTCAGCTTCTCTAGTTCTTCCTTCATTGCCTGATTCTAAGCCCTATCAGCTCTACTCTCTGCTATTTGCTTCTTCACCAAGGCTGTCAATTCAGCATTGGACATCTTTGCTGGAAGAGTGTCCGAGGCTTCTCCTTCCAACATGTTGCTTTCTCCTTCTACTACTAGATGGAACAATTAACTTCAGAAATGAAATTTATACACTAACCTTTCCCAGAGCTTTCTCTAGCTCTGATACCACCTGATGCAGAGCACGTGCCAACTGAAGCGTATGAACCCTGTCACAGACCCTTGTTAGCTTACAAAACAGCAAATTAAGAATGTATCGGCAAGACCTTTGAATTGTCTCACCGATGTGTACCCACTCTTGCCTATCGGCAAGACACTACACCGTTAGTCAAGCTCTAGACTCCTTCGCCGATGCCTTCACCTCTCACCGATGAACAGGTTCAATCGGAAGGTTCAAACTGAAGGTTCAATGTCTCACCGGAGCTTTCCATCGGCAAGACCACAGCAATGTCTCACCGAAATATAGAAACCCACTGAACCGATGAACAAGTTCAAACCGGAGGTTCAACGGCTAGGTTCAACGCCGAGGTTCATCCTTCTCCTTCGGCGAGACTTCTAACTATCGGGTTGAACCATGGGTTCAACGGAGAGGTCCAGTGCCAAGGTTCAACTGATAGGTTCAATCGAGAGGTTCAATGGATAGGTTCAAATCTTCCCCTTCGGCGAGACTTCTGTCTATCGGTGATCTCTTTAAATATCCTGCCGACGCTCTCCCTCACACCGATGCTTATGATCTTCAACCTATGATCGTCAGTCCTGGTCACCTCTGCCAACGGTCACCCTACTCGACCAAGTTGCCTATCGGCAACACTTGGACTATCAGCCCAGCTACGGGAAACCTCCCCGATTTCTGATGTCACTCCGATGACTATGTTAATTCCTCCGTCGGGCTGACCTCTACCGTCGGCCCAGCGTTGAATTCTTTCGCCGATACACCCCTCTCTCGCCGATGACCTCTCTCTATCAGCGAGACCACTTATTGTCGACGCCACCTTTTTCCCTTCTGCCAATGAAGTAACTCATGCTGATATATACTACATCGGCCAGACTTCTCCGGCGTCACCCCGATCGACGGGAACATGGATTATCGGCTAACACTCAAGATCTTTCGCCGATACACCTTCTCATGCCAATATCTTCGGCCAATACTACCATCGGTTAGTCTTTCACTGTCGGGCCTTCACAATCTTCTTTCACCGATACCTTGTCTCACCCCGACGGACTTAACTCACATCGTTGTCGGTGAGACTCACCTCCATCGGACCAGCACGATTCCTCCTTGCCGATGCCTAACTCACACCGATGGGTCGAATACAGAATACCTACAGAAAACCTATTTCCCACAAGTGACGGTATTCACAACTGATGTTTTCCCACCATGTGACAGCAAAACACTAAATCAACACATACTGGACATATACCCCAATGGAAATTGTAACAATGAGAAACACTGAGGGATTGCTTGAAATGGTTCTGCAACTCTAATCTTCCATACCTAGAGCGAATAAACAAAAATGGGGGATTAATCTACAAGTCCATTCCACTGATTTCCCCAAAAATCTGCCAGTGGAATGGATTTATCCAGTTAGCTCGACCACAGAAGCACAAAACTAAATTTTATACAAAACCTACACAGAATGAATTTCTACACAGTATTCAGAAACTAGAAAGAAAATAACTTGCAGAACTTCTATTCTTTCTTCATGTTTAGAAACTACATTCGACTATTCAAAGACCAGAGCCAAAACTATCACCCGTCCCCTCTACAAAAGGTTTTCCCCTTTTTATCTTTCCCAATGTGAGGGACTGACATTCTCCTCTGTTTCTGGGATTTTAGTTTTTCAAAATTATAGGTGGGAACCCTTAATCTATTACAAAAGACATCTGTTTTGCATAAGACAGCAAAACTCTAGTGCTTAAGACACCTTGATTAACTTTCCCTTAATCCAAACTGTTAATAAATGTCAAGTTTGGAGTTTACCCACATGAAATGCTAATAGAGAATGTTACATTTTTGAAGATGCTATAGATAACATGAAATGTTTAATTAAATTTAGTCTTCTTCTCCTTCCTCTTGTGTATATTGGTCCTGTTGAAGAGGTGCCCCTGCACCACATTTATTTACTCATATGATTAGCACTATATTATAGACACTTAAGCGTCACAAAATATAAAGACTCGCTAAAATAAATGGATAAAATGGCTACTATAACATTTAAAACAAGCGCATAGGAAAACAATAATGCTATCATTTCTTTACCCTCGAAACTAAAATTAAACTGACCTAAAACCTAAATCACTATGAACGACAAAATACCTCAGCTCACATTCACAAATAACTTAAAATAAAGCCACGTACAGTAAACAACACTAAACAAAATCATGAAAAGCTCGCCTACACTTTATCGCTTATTAGGTTAATTACAAATAAATGTTATCAACATGTATAAATTAATTTAGATTAAGTTTAGTCGGTTATGCAAAAACAAATCCTTGGTGGTGATGTTTTTTAATCACGACAAAAGAAAACATAATTGCCACCTATCTCAGAGGTGCACAGCTGTAGCCCTGATAGTTTTATCAACACACGCATCTTTTAGGGTTCACAAATGTGGAACGAAAACATAGGGGTAGAAAATAGGTGGCTTCCAGGGAACAGAGCACGAGGACATGCGCATCTCCTCCATACAGGATCAATCCATCAGAGGCTTTCTACATTCACATTATTTTGGGTGCTTGATTGTAAATGCAATGTCTACCCTAGTCTTATAACCCAATAAATTAATGAAAATCAATAAGACTGCTGCAAAAACTTAACAAAGTCTGATTTTTACAAAATATCATTGCTGTAGCATTTCCATGTTAGCTCATCAATCCCATACATCACTATTGAAAATGTCATATCACTGATTTCTAACAGCCATGAAAGAACATCAAATAACATGAACAAATATCACCTTAAAACTGTAATGTGAAACCCCTGTTGTTGTCCAATGACTATTGCAGAAAATACTCTTCTTATGCTACTGTATGGAAGATCTAAGACAACGCTGATATTAGATATTGGGAAGATTCCTCAATGAAACCTCTTCAAAGTCATCTCAAACAATTTGTCTACCCTTGGCGACCTTCTAGCAAGATAAATCCCTTCCAAGTCTCAAGCGCTAGCTATAGGAATCTCATGCCTTGGTACAATAGATGTACGGCTTGAGTGAGAGGTACAGCTGGGAATAAGCAACTAGAACAACTGATAAAATTAGTGTAATCAACTCAGATTTAGGCGTCCACCCTATGCAAATAATACCAAGTCTTCAAACAAGGCATAACTAACCACTTCGCATACTTGCAACTCCATAACCTCAAGCTGTTGTACGGTTGGGCATGTACGGCCAGTCTTGGGAATATCAAAGGACATCACACCAAACTCCAAAAGCATTCCACAATTTGCCTCCAAACACTAACACAGGAAAACAATGCACCTTTAAACCCAAACTCATCAACAAACAACAACTCCATTGATGCTCAATATGATTTCTGGGTGAAATCATCTACTACCCAGCTACGATTGATGTTGCACAATCAAAACTGGAGATGTTTTGAGGTTAAGCAACCTCTCAGAGACCTCTGCTAATTAGCAAGAGCGCTCAGATGAAAAAAGATAATCACAAATGAATGCCAAAATGAGCAATTCTATCAATATATTACTTCCCACTAACTCCCAACGCTCAAGCATGGAAAGAAACATTAATATCTTGCCAACATGCACCCCCACTCCACAGAGAATATTGCCTAAAAATAGGCGACAACAAAAAAAAGGGGCCCACCAACCCAACGCCCACTAAAGGAGGCAAATAATAGACTTTTAAAAGCATATAGTTTTATAATAAACATTCTTAGCAAATTGATGCATTCCCATTAATATTATTCTTTTAAAAGTCCCATTTCCTTTATCACAAAGTTAGCCTTCAGAAAATAACAAAAAAGGTAACACAATTTCAATTTGTCTATTCACTAAGGAAAAGGGGACATTACAATCCTCCCTCCCTGAAGTTGCTTGCCCTCAAGCAATGGGCAATCCATAACCAACAGAGCCATCCTGAATAATGTCACTCTAGGATCCCAAATTAATCTAGGAGATTTGTGAACTCCCAAATACCATGTGCCCTGTTGTGTCACAACAATTGTAACCTTCTCCACACCTCTTGTAAAAACGGAAAATAATCCTTTGCAACAAATCAGCAAACTCTTCATCATAACACCCCTTGGATTTAACATGCCTCCATTGAACCATACTCATATAATCGTGAAGGCTCGTGAAAAATCTCATTGTTCTTACTTCAAGAGTCTTTGAATGATGAACCAAAGCATGCGGAAGTTCACTATCCTAAATGAACACCAAGGGTAAACTATCGTAGTTCACATCACAAACCTTCGTAAGGTAAATTCTCAAGGTTAGGAAGGTATGAAAAAACACCAACTTGCTAATGTTCATGACTGAAATCAATGATTAACAATCTGATTTTAACAACCTACACAAGGAACAACAGCTGCACCAAATGAAATTCCAGGAATGTTCATGAAAAATAAGCATTGTATTGTTAAGAATCACCTCGAAAAAGGTTGGAGAAAACTTCCAAGCAACCTCCAACTGCAAATAATCACTTTCCTTGACACTAATGTCCTGCCAACTCTCATGAATGTGAGTAGCACAACAATTGAGATGGTTGATCTGCAACCAAACAGCAGGGTTATAGCTGATAACCTGATCAATTCTAAGCCAAGGAACCTCTCTTTGGTCACCAAATCTTTCCAACATGCATAGTTGGTGACCTCTATGCTGAATTTGAAGTACTGGAGCAGCTCCACCATGCTTGTGTTGTGCAACTTTGCTCCTCATATGTGCCTCATCAAAAGACCTTCTAAAGTACCCATAGGCATCTCTCCCCAAAAGAATACCACTCAAGGAACAAGTCCAAGTGTCATCCTCAAACGGTTTCTCCAAAGTGCTAGGATCAAACAAGAATATTGTGTTCATTTTGAAATCATCTTCATGCACTTCATGGTGGTTTGTAACCTTTTTGTCATTTCCTTGAAACTCATCCATGATAGCGCCAACATCAAAGAGCCTAGGAGCAATCAAAATTGCACCCAATCCATAAAGTGGGTTAACCATTAAGTGGAAAACATGTTTAGATCCTTCTATTTCCTAAACACCATGAGAAACAAGCTTGAAACTCCCACTTTTTGTTGTTATTTTGAACATTCCAGCAAGCTCAAAACCATGTTTACGAAACTTTTCAAAGTTTGAAATGTAGAAGTTTTTATGATTCAACATGTCCCATGTAGTAACTTCATCTTCAGTTTTGCTTACACCTTCTTCATCTGGTGGTCTTCCTGAAGGATTGCCAACCACAAGGCTTGGCATAGCCTCAAGATATGTTTGCAAATCTTAAGCCAGCTGAAAACCACACTCCAACTCATGTTTTTCAACTTCTCCCGAATCCCATATCTTGATGTTGTCACTAACTGTGTTGCTACATGGAGGAGATGTTTCATCATCCGTCTCAAAGAGAGGGATACCAAAAATGTGAGAGTCATTACTTTCCTTTTGCTCACTCAAGTGTCTCGATTCTTCACTTAGCAAAGATTCTAAAATTTCCTCTTCTCTAGGAGTAATAAGTTCCTTGAACTCTGTCTCCTCTTCGCAGTCACTTTGATCAAATGAACTCTCTGAGAAGTCAAACTGTTGTCTTGAATTGTCATTTATAGAATGGTAAAGTTGCTCCTCATTAAGTGTTGTCCCCAAAGTTTTAGCAGCTTCAAACTCTTCAACTTCTTCAACAAGACATTTTTCTGCAATAATTTCAGGCTCACTTGATAAATTATCTTCTAGCATCCTATCAATCATTCTCACTTCTGTTTCTAGCAGCATGGCATCTTTATACTCATTAAATTCCTCATCAAATTTAGGACTTGCAAGGTCCGTTCTCTCAGCTTCCAATTCTTCTTTGACTTCTTTAGGTAAACTCAGATACTTTTCCTCTACAATTGTCTTTGGAAAGTCAGCTTCCCCATCATTTGTCTTTGATTGTATCATCTTCTTTTCTGACTCTTCTTTTGTAACCTCCAATTGTTCTTTATTCTTGTTGTCATATCTCTTCCTTAGATACCTTCGTAAATCTTGCTTGAATTCAGGATCATTCAAGTCATTGATGAGTTCTTTAAATATGTCACTTAAAGATATTTCCCTTGTAGACATCTTCTCGTTTCTTGGGTTCTATATTGCTGCAACTTCTCTTGGAGGTAAAAATTTAGGTAGCCGTCGTCCATCCATATTCTCAGTTCTAAAACTTTTAAAGACAAATCAAGCTAAGTGATGTAACTCATAGCAATGTTGATTACTGAGATGCAACTATATCTTCGGTCTCAACTTTGACATGCAAGTGCATATCACTCACATGCAACGACTGCTCAACCCTCGAAACTGACATGCAAGCATTTTGGTAGTCTCAAAACTGACATGCAAGCATCTGGGTAGTCTCAAAACTGACATGCAAGTACTAGGTACTAACATGCAACTGAAAATTTTGATATGAACTTCTGCACAACAGTTAGCAAATCCAATAGGCTGGCAGGAAACCAGCTTTGATACCACTGCAATGTCTACCCTAGTCTTATAACCTAATAAATTAATGAAAATCAATAAGACTGCTGCAAAAACTTAACAAAGTCTGATTTTTACAAAATATCATTGCTGTAGCATTTCCATGTTAGCTCATCAATCCCATACATCACTATTGAAAATGCCATATCACTGATTTCTAACAACCATGAAAGAACATCAAATAACATGAACAAATATCACCTTAAAACTGTAATGTGAAACCCCTGTTGCTGTCAAATGACTATTGCGAAAAATACTCTTCTTACGCTGCTATACAGACGGTCTGAGAGTGGGCTGATATCAGATATTGGGCAGATTACTCAATGAAACCTCTTCAAAATCATCTCAAACAGTTTGTCTGCCCTTGGCGACCTTCCAGCAAGATAAATCCCTTCCAAGTCTCAAGCGCTAGCTATAGGAATCTCATGCCTTGGTACAATAGATGTACGGCTTGAGTGTGAGGTACAGTTGGGAATAAGCAACTAGAACAACTGATAAAATCAGTGTAATCAACTCAGATTTAGGTGTCCACCCTATGCAAATAATACCAAGTCTTCAAACAAGGCATAACTAACCACTTCGCATACTTGCAACTCCATAACCTCAAGCTGCTATACGGTTGGGCATGTACGACCAATCTTGGGAATATCAAAGGACATCACACCAAACTCCAAAAGCATTCCACAATCTGCCTCCAAACACTAACACAGGAAAACAATGCACCTTTAAACCCAAACTCATCAACAAACAACAACTCCATTGATGCTCAATATGATTTCTAGGTGAAATCATCTACTACCCAGCTAGGATTGATGTTGCACAATCAAAACTGGAGATGTTCTGAGGTTAAGCAACCTCTCAGAGACCTTTGCTAATCAGCAAGAGCGCTTAGATGAAAAAAGATAATCACAAATGCATGAATGAATGCCAAAATGAGCAATTCTATCAATATATTACTTCCCACTAACTCCCAACGCTCAAGCATGGAAAGACATATTAATATCCTGGCAACATGCGCCCCCACTCCACAGAGAATATTGCCTAAAAATAGGCGACAATAGAAAAAAGGGGCCCACCAACCCAACGCAAACTAAAGGAGGTAAATAATAGACTTTTAAAAGAATATAGTTTTATAATAAACATTCTTAGCAAATTGATGCATTCCCATTAATATTAATCTTTTAAAAGTCCCATTTCCTTTATCACAAAGTTAGCCTTCAGAAAATAACAAAAAAGCTAACAAAATTTCAATTTGTCCATTCACTGAGGAAAAGGGGACATTACAGTAAAATCTGAGTGTTGTAGATGCAATAGAATGTATGACAAAGTTGGTTATGGCCACTCTGGAGATTATTAGCGTTTCAGACGATTCTGATGACACTCCATTATCAGTGAAACGCAGTGAAATAGAGAACGAAGACAAATCATTTTTGTAGTCTTCTCATGGTGTGCCAGCAGGCAATAAAGGAGAAGGTTTGCCATATGCTCCACAAGAATGGCTAAATCTAGAGGATAAGTGGGGATGGCAGGTGGGCAAAAGAACAAATCTATGCGGTAGTTGGAGAGACAGATATTTGATTCTGCCCAAATCCTTGAAGAAAGGCCGTAGGGCCATCCGATTTCAAAGAAAACTCGAGGTTAAAAAGTATTTGACAAACACATTCCCAGATTTAGATCTGGAAAAGTTCTTTGCTTCTTTCCAATGGCAGGTGGCTGCATACACGCAATGCACAGATTGGTAGAGTGGAAGGCGAGGAAGTGAATTTAGGGCTAGGTTTTATTTTTCACTGATGGGAAGGGTAAAAATTATTTAAATTCTGTGGGATATGCATGACAGTACATTTCACGAGATACTTGGGTTGGATCTGGAGCGGTCCTGGGATTGGTTTAGGTTATCTTAGTTAATGTAGTTTATAATCACCCTACAATTCATTGCCCCTTTGTATAGATTGGTGTGCCTGTGCCCTTAAATCCCAATTAGAATTCTTGATACCTAAGAGTTTTGTTTCCATGGCAGGGGTAGGAAAAAGTATGTGGGTATGTTGGTGGGCTCTCAATGTCATTCTTGTTTTGTTGGTGGGATTGATTCTCAAAGTGTTGTTGGTCCAGAATTTGTAGCCGTGTGCAGGCAGTGAAAAGAGGAGTGAATTTCTTTTTACATGAGGTAGCGTTTGAATTTTTTTTTTCCCTTTGAAATCTATTACTGTGTGAAGGATACAACAACCTTGCTAAGCTTCCTTTACGTTTGTAGGCTGAAAGAAATGTGTTGAAAAAAAAGGGAGATCAAAAGTAGAAGCATAATAAATGTGACTTCATGGAATGCTACAATCACGGCATATTCACAAAATGGGTTTGTTGAAAAACATTTTGAGAAGTTTATTCTCAAGTTTTGATGTTGCAGTTTTCTTCTGGCGAGGGCGTTTAGTTTCACAGTGCTTTTCAAATTTGCTACTGCTTTGCCTATCACCCAAAGACAATAGAATATAATCCAAGCATGCCAGGTAGGAGGAATTTATCCTTATCCGTAGACTAGTATTATTTTTTTTTTGTGCTTTAAGAATTTTTAAGTTCTACTATAATTGCATTAGGGTTTGTGAGATCTATCTCCTTCCATATCAAAATGCTCACAATGTGAAGGTGAATTTTCACAAGAAAATGCATACCTTGTTTTTCCAGGCCCACTTATAGATAGAAATTGAGGAAAACCTATTTTTCTTCAGGAAATCTACACCAACAAAATCTGCAGTAGAAGTTTTTTTCACAATTAGAAAAATCACAAAAACAAAAACTTAAAATTTATGACCATTACTAACATTACACACCTTATTTTGCAGGGCCACAGATAGAGATTCAAGTTCTCAAACTACCTTCCACTAGTTCTCAGACTAGTTCTCAAGTGTGGCTCGACATGTCTAATAGAGCTGTGAAATATACAGCTTTCTTCTGACATGCTTTTCAATTGTGAATTCAATGTATAAATCTTTGTGACATCATACATCCAATATACACATTGAATCTTTGCAATAAATCTGTCAATTACTGTATACATAACTTTAGTTTTATATATATTTATAGTTATTAAAATTTCTTTCATGTCAATTGCTAATTCACATCTTATTTATATTTATAGTTATTAAATTTCTTTCATGTCAATTGCTAATCTTAAGTCTTCATTTATTGCCTTGATTTTGTTTTTTAAAAATACAAAAATATGATTTTTTGCATTGACTGTTTGGAGTATCAGCCAATAGAAAAAAAGATAAATCACATTTTTCAGTTATTGAATAGGAAGAATAAATCATAAACTATAAACTATAGTATTTTTGCTAATATTTTTTAATTCTACATGACTATTGGCTCGATAGGTTGAAAGATTTACATTGAACAATGCATAAGTAATTTGCCTACGGCAAAGTAATAAAAACAAAGGATGTGAAAATATTATGGATATGGATATGGATCCTTTTATAGTCCACGATGTCGAGCGGCTCTACAGGTGGCTTATAACATATGGGACTACCTCATACTCCAAAATGTAGGGGGCACCTAACTGTGCTTCAAATATGAGGCATACATACCCTACCTCATGTAGGATTTGAACTTGTGACCTCTCTTTCAGGGAGTTAATAGATTTCCCCAAATCCTCCGTTCACAGATTTAAAGTCCCCTTTATACCGATTGGTTTGTAGGCTATCATACAATTCCCTTCAAATTTATAGCAATATAAATTCATTTCCCGTGGGCCGTAACCCTCAATGGGCAGTGTAATATATACGCTGAAAGGGAATAGGGAGGGAGAGCCGAGAGAGCCATCTGTATTTTTCTAACGCAGAACATTTTATGATTAAACCACAACCCATTCTGTAAATTTGAATCTCAAGGCGTTTTATAGGGAAAACTGAATGGAAGGTGATAAAAAAATTCTGAGAGAGCTTGCGCTCTCTATTGCCACCCACCCACCTTCACATTTCAATGAGCTCTTGCAATTCTTCGTATCTTCTTCTCGCTCAGATATCCACAGAAAAAAGTTACCAATCTCCTCATTTCTTAACTATCTTTCCTCCCTAAGCGAGGCCTCTAACCAAGAAAAAGCCAACTCATATAAAGTCACCTGCACAGTTTTGAAGATATTAAGAAACCTCTGTGCTGGAGAAATCACAAACCAAACCTCGTTTATTTATGACGGGGGTTTGGAAATCACGGCTTCTCTTGCAAAACAATTAATATCACAGAGCAGTCTTAACCCTAATTTTGAGGGAAGTTCGTCATGGGAAGGATTGGATGTTTGCCAGATGATTTTGCAGTTGCTGGGGAACGTTTGCTTGGCAGGAGAGGAGCAACAATCTGCTGTATGGCGAGCATTTTTTCCTCACATTTTTGCAGGGTTTGCATCAATTCAAAATGCTAAAATATTCGAGCCTTTGTGTATGGTCATATGCACCTGTTGTAAGGACGGACAGGAACGTCTCAAGGAGATCTGTGGAAATGTTGGATGCCCAATTTTTGCAAGCCTTTTGAGGACGTCACAGAGAGGTATGGCCCTTTTTATTAAGTGTCTTTGATCAAATTTATTTGTTTGTTGTTTACTTCCCTTCCATTTGCATGTCAATGAACGGCATTTAGATTCTCCCCCATATCAGGGTTTCTTTGTTTGTTGTTTACTTGTTGTTAAGTAATGTATTAATTTTTTTTATAATAATTCAAATTTAATTTTAATTACTTTTCTAATTAGGCTTTTTCGTTTGCTGGAGTTGAAATATAATTTTCTATGGTTTTGTTGTGCCTTGGATACAGTTGGGATCGAAGCCAATTGGCTAGAGCTCCTCCTCACAAAGATATGCTTTGTTGAACCATATTTTATACAACTGTTTACTAGTTTAAGGTCACAAGAAGTTTCTTCAGCCAGGGAGGAGGATGGAAGAGAAATGTTTTGTTTAGAACAGGCACTTCTTTTACATGTGATTGCCAATTTTGCAACTCACCAAATGGAGGAATTCTCACTGTTAGTGAATTCAAAGCCATGCAAATCTGTTGTGAGGGAATTTGTAACATTTATTGTTGAGATTGTACGGAAATTTGAGGGAAGCATTGATTTCAGACCTGTGAACCCTCGAACGCTTCCAACTGGATTGCCTGCTGTTGATGTCTTGGGTTATTCCTTAAATATACTCAGGGATATCTGTGCATGTGAAGACTCTCCTTCCTTCTCTGCAGACATACACCAAAATCAAGAAACTGGAAAATTATATGTGGGAAACACTCTGGTTTCATCTGATCTCATACAACTAATGATAAATTTACTTCGGGAGCTTGGTCCTACCGAGGCTGTAAAGAAAGCCACGAGGCAAGCTAGCACAGGAAGTTCAAATCCTTGTCCAACAGATCTCAATCAATCTAAAGAAATGGCAGGTGGGATTCCTAGCGAAACCATGAGAAGCACTTTAGCAGGTACGTGTGAGGACCCTTCTTCGTTACATGATGGAGATAAAGACTGGACAGTTCATGCTGATCAAACAGGAGAACTGTGCCCTTACAATGGCTATCGGCGAGACATTGTATCAGTCCTTGCTAATGCTACCTTTCGGAGGAAGCATGTCCAAGATCAGATTCGAGAATGTGGTGGTTTATTTATGCTTTTGCAACATTGTGTAGTTGATAAAAAAAATCCTTTCTTAAGAGAATGGGGTTTATGGGCAGTAAGAAATTTACTAGAAGACAATAGAGAGAACCAGCAAGAAGTAGCTGAGCTGGAGTTGCAGAATTCTGTAAATACATTGGCAATTGCAGAAATGGGCCTGAGAGTAGAAATTGATCCAGATTCAAGAAAGCCAAGGCTATTTAATTTAGCTACTTAGTTTAGAAGCACAGGGTACACTCCAAACATATGAAATAGATACCTTGGCAAAAAGAAAAACTTCTAAGCGCAAACCGCATCCCTGTGTTGTTTACTCGGGGATGTACCCAAAGGTGTTACAGAAAACCTGAAAGATGTCTATCAAATCTGCAAAGGAGATGATGAAATAGCTTCTTTCCTGGATTGGATATTCTACAACTGTTAATGCTTTATTTTTGTCTTTTCTAGAATGCATCTATTTGTCTTCTCTGTGTTCTTTACTCAGGAAGCCCTCTTGCTAGCATTTCTAGGGTAATTTCTCCCATTCTTTTGTATCCTTCTCTTGCAATGTTTGTTCATTACCAGTGCACCAAAATCCAAGCCAAGCTTCAATCACATATGAAGATAAATCTCACTCCATTTCATGTCTCCAAGATTCAAAACGTGATCAATTGGACACACAACGTAAATGGATTTTAGCTCATAATACGCTTCAATCCACAGTAGAAATATTTCAATACAGGAAGCACTACAAAAACATCATCCATTCCAAACCATGTTGCCACATGTACCGTGTCTCTAAATTATCTAGAAATTATAAACACTTACATTCTAATAGTACTGGACTCAGATATAGATACTTACAGTCTCAGTATTATAAGATGAGATATTTCTGTCTTCATATAAAATATATTATCATAAAATTTAATAAACAAGATGAGACTAAGTGACCAGAATAACAGATTACAAGAGAAATATTATGAAGAAATGTTGAAATGATTACTGGATTATGTGATTATGTCAGAATTAGACTTTATCTTTAGTTCCTGTCTTATCCATTTGGATAATCATCATAGAGTATTAAATTTTTTTTTGCAAAAATGTTATAGTTCATAATTAATTTTCTTATTTAATAATTTGATAAATGTTATTTATCTATTTTCCTATTGGTTCATGTTGTGAACAGTCACTGCATAAATTCAATTATTATTTATTATTATTAATTTTTTTTTGCTGTGAAATCAATGAATGCATTGAAGTAATGTGATAGAATTTCCACTATATTAATAATAAGTCTGAATTGTAAAGCGTTTGGTTAAAAACTGTGTATAGCTTTTTTCATCGACATTTTAGTTCACACTCCGTGATCCATCATCAGGAAGAGAAAGAGAATGAAAATGAAGTAAAATGCAGATCAGGGTCCTTAAAAAGGGAGAGAAGAGTTAACACAGGGTACAAGATTGGACAACGGTGTACAAGATTGGACGACGGTGAAGGGATCATGGACAAACGGTGAAAGTACTACGTGTTAACTCTTATCTCCCTTTTTAAGGAACCTGATCTGCATTTTACTTTATTTTCATTCTCTTTCTCTTCTTAATGATGGATCACTGAGTGTGATCTGAAACGTCGATGAAAAAAGCTATACACAGCTTTTAACCAGAAGCTTTACAATTCATATCATGGACTGTGGAAATATCATATCCTCAATTAATAATAAGTCTGTTGACTCGCTCATTTCTCCGATTCAAATGGCTTCCAAAATGGTGGTCTGTAGAGATTTTCCAGCCCCAGTTTTTCAAAGCTGAATTTAACACAGTAAAGTGCAGTTTTAACTTCAATCGAAGAGATTTTTAGAGGATTTTTTTAACCTATGGCGAGCATGACGGAGCCCAATTGGAAGAGTTGATATTCCTCTGCCGATTATTGGAAAAGCAGAGCGATATACAGTTTTTATTAGCTCCCCTCCAATGGGTTCTCCCAGGTTTTCTCTAAAGCCCTCTCCAAAGCTCTCTCCAAAACCCTCCCCTAAACCTTCGAAGAATGTGGACGTGGAAGCCCAGGCTTCTCCCACAACTACTCAGTCGCAGCAATCCAAAATGCTGCAGATGTTGCCGATTCCTTTTACACCAAGGTTTCTGATACAATTTACCAAAATCCAAAATGGTATGCTGTTTTAGATCATGGCATTTTTATAAACATCTGAATTATATTGTTGTACAATTTATCTGTCTTAGTAAGGCTGCCTTTAATGTTGGTGTAGTGCCAGTTTAAATCACATTGATAATATCTACAAACATGGGTCATACTATAACGTGTCCCATGATGTTTATACCAAAGCTGTTACAAGCAAACAATAAAATGGAGTTTTACAGCATCTCAGATAAAAATCTAGAGCAAGTATAAGAAACTCAAAAGAGCAAAACCCAATTTTTTTTTGTGGTGTGAGATAGATTAGGGCACAAAGCAGCTACAGAGGTGGTTGTTGAAGGAAGGAAAGGCAAAGATGGTGCTGAGGCTTACATACCGCAGGCGCCACAGCTATCACACCAAATCAAACCAGACCAGAATTGTCAAAACCCCTGGTACAAAAACACCCTCTAAGGTTTTTATTTGCAATAGGGTTTTGAAATTTCTATCATTAGCCACGGGTTTATATTTTTTTTATAGTATTGGTTTATGTATATTTATATAGGCGGGAAGTTAATTTACCAGACTGCCAAGAAGAGGGCCAGCGAACCCAAATGCCCCGTTATTGTTTTCTCTTGGGTATTCTCTTGTATTTATCGGCAAAGTGTGAAGGCATATGCATTTCTATGGACATATCTGAATCGTAGTCTAGAGGTTTTGCTAACCGACGTAGTCAAATTTTCGAACGAACAAAAAACCCTGGTATTTTTTACTTATTTGACAATTTCTTTTTTTGCTGATTTTTTTTGTATTATTTTGCAAAATTTTAAAATTTGGATGTTTGTCATTAGTGTGTTTGTGTTATTGTATTATATTGTGATTATATATTTTTTTGATTGGTAAAACGCTGAGGCCGTTAATATATAAAGTCAATAATAAAATAGAGCAAAGAAAACCTCCGGTTTAGCCCGGGACTTTTGCAGTGCAGTACATACTGTTTATTTATAGATCTTATACGGGGTCAAGCCTAACAAAGACTCATCCTTTCTTATACAATTTCTGGGATACAAGTACAAACATTGCCCTATACCAAGGCCTTTCTTCTGATATTCTCTTGCTATATGGCTTATTGGTTCTCCGGCTCCTAGGATGTCTTCCATGACATATAGTATTAGATCCGCTGTCTATTATCAAGTGAGGGGCTTCTTTTGTCTAGCTCCTGCTAGATTACCTGTCTTACCTGAAACCACAGGGAAAACTTCCAACTCTTTTCGCATGTTAGCTATACAAAATAAGGATATACAGACTTCTCTTCCTGCAAACACCTTTTAGTTCTCTAAATCCTTTCCTTGAGAGAAAAAATTAAAATACTTGCTCTTGCCAATCTTATCATAAATATTCAAACACACTTGCTTTGATGTTAACTTAAATCCCATACTAGTTGACTGATTCCCTATATATGCCAACAACTAAACATATATACTTGTAAAAGTGCAAATATATATACCTAAGTGTGGGCATAAGTGATTGATCAAGTCACTGATAATGTTGGTGAACCATCTAAAATTTAACCCATCGTAGAAAAACGTTATTACCTGTCAAATCGGCAATCTCTCAAATGCGTTGGAATGAAAGCCAAAGCTTGACTCGAAACCTCATTATTGCTAGTCTAATTTCCTGCCTTCTCACATGCCAGTAGTGATTCAAGTTTCAATCAAAGCATCAGTAGTTCTAACCTTTTCATCGAAACAATCTGTTTCACACATAATGACATTATTAAACGATTATGGTGATCAAATCATATCTTAAACTCTTCATGCTTGGGTCTTAAGCCCCGTGCTGAGGGGCATCGTGCAAGATTTTGAAAAATATTTATTGATTGGGACCTAAAAATTATGGCAAAATTTCAGGTACCCATGATGAAAATTAGAATCAACATCGAAAATGAGTTGGGGTTGCTTTTTGAAATTTCTGAAAATTCCCTATTTTTTTAAGGTTATGACCAAGTCAACGAAGGTCAAACTGAATATTGGTCTGAATGCATGTATACCAGATACAAAAGGGGAGCGCATAAAAACTTTATGTATTCGAGCATGTATATAAAATACAAATATGAACGGTCAAAAGTTTTGTCTATTTGTTTATATGTATACAAAATACTAAGCTCATAAAGTATGTAGATACGAATATGCAGATGCATGAAGATCCGGCCCTGATGACTTTTCACAGAACCGGACCCGACAGAGTTAAAAGTTTAAATAAATAATTGGTCAAGTCCGTTGGATGTATTTTGAGTTTGTATGTTTGGCAAAGGGAAATATACAAGACGATATACAAAGCTATATGCATGTCGCGGAACCGAAAAGATTATGAAATGAGGTTTTATTATTGTATGTTTCGTGCATTGTATGTATGTTTCAGGTTATACATTTCAATATACATACCATGCGGAACTCAAGAAAGGTTGAAATTTGGTTAAAATGATGCATCATGACTTAAAGTATATCGGAAGATGCATTGCACTTTATATA
Organism: Cunninghamia lanceolata; assembly: GCA_027924645.1. Taxonomy (NCBI): domain Eukaryota; kingdom Viridiplantae; phylum Streptophyta; class Pinopsida; order Cupressales; family Cupressaceae; genus Cunninghamia; species Cunninghamia lanceolata. Next base: position 21,791,814 of record BSBN01000239.1, read on the forward strand.
CATCGCGGAGCCGAAAAGTAAGTAAACTGTGGTTTATAAAAACGATAAGTCCGAAGAGGTGATACAAAGGAGTTTGTATGTATTCGGCTTTGTATCTAAAAATTGGATACGAGTATGTTGCATTTCGGAAGATACAATCAGAAAAAGTGATCTGGGCTCCACTGTTTGCATATCGGGCTTGTATAAATAATCGATATACAAGCCGATATATAAGTTAAAAGGATGCACATAAGAGATACAAACCGGATGCGAAAAGAAAGTTAAATACTAAAAAGTCTTTGTATGTTCGGGGTGCTTGTAACTTGATATACAAAAGAATAAAAAGCATCGCTGGGGATAAAAGGTAAAAAGAGGATTTGTATAAGATGCTTTGTATGTGCGCTTATACAAGATAACATACAAACGACAATATACAAAGAAAATACACAAGAAACCCTAATATTACTCATCAGCGTGAGTAAGCTTGCCAAAGCAAAATTTTTAGATCATACCGATCTTATGCCTCTCGACGATAGATACTTTTCGTTAGGAATCACTTGTACTCTCACCGATAAAAATTGTATCAGGCAGATATATGTGATCGGAGTGAGTTTTTTAGATCGTCCCGACTAAGTGAGTTACTCCGATGATAAAGATTCGGACCTGATGACTTTTCATAGAACCAGACCCGACAGAGTTAAGAGTTTAAATGAATAATTGGTCAAGCCCGTCTGATGTATTTTGAGTTTATATGTTTGGCGAAGGGAAACATACAAAGATGATATACAAAGCTATATGCATGTCGTGGAACCGAAAAGATTATGAAATGAGGTTTTATTGTTGTATGTTTCGTTCATTGTATGTATGTTTCAGGATATACATACCATGCGGAACTCAAGAAAGGTTGAAATTTGGTTAAAATGATGCATCATGACTTAAAGTATATCGGAAGATGCATAACACTTTAAATACATCGCTAAGCCGAAAAGTAACTATATTGTGGTTTATAAAAACGATAAGTCCGAAGGGGTGATACAAAGGAGTTTGTATGTATTCGGCTTTGTATCTAAGAATTGAATACAAGTATTGTTGTATTTCGGAAGATACAATCAGAAAAGTGATGTGGGCTCCACCGTTTACATATCGAGCTTGTATAAATAACAACGATATACAAGCCGATATACAAGTTAAAAGGATGCAAATAAGAGATACAAACCGAATGCAAAGAGAAAGTTAAATACTGAAAAGTCTTTGTATGTTCTGGGTGCTTGTATGTTTATAATATACATACCTGATATTCAAAGGAATAAAAGGCATAGCTGGGGATAAAAGGTAAAGAGAGGGTTTGTATAAGATGCTTTGTATGTGCGCTGAGTCTATATATATATATATATATAATAGACAAGAAAGGTGGTGTCTTAGAAGCGTGTAAACAGGGGCGTAGCTCAAGCTTAAACAGTCATGATTTTATATTGTGATTATATTATTTCTGTTTGGTGAAATCTATTTAGAGGTTGCATCTATTCTAGATTGTATTTTTGTCATTGCCCATTCATTTAAGAAGCAAGTAGTTGGATCATTTCAAACTCAAAAACTTGATACCTTACAGATCCCCCATTTGAGGCCTGCTGAATACATGGTGAGCAGGCTGAAAAGGAGCAGGAGAACTGTTAACAGGGCCTATGGAGGGGTTTTGTTTGGTGCAATTGTTCGAGAAATGTAAATTGTCATGGTTATTGCCTTATATTTACCATATTCCCTACATGATTATGCATCATTAGCCGATAGGCTTTTATATGTGAGCATTATAGTACTCAGAATTGTCTCCTGCCGTAAAAAATTCACGCCAAAATTTTTTCTAAACTTGTCAATTGTTCGTATCGGCGTATTCCTTGAACCTCCAATGGGTGCAAGTGCTAGTTAATAACCCTCCAATTAGCAAAATAATTCGCTACATGATTACCCCCTCGGTACACGCACTTAATTTTCACCTTGGAAAGGAATCTGGTATATTGATTGAGTCCTCGATCAGGTTAGAGATAGACCAGCTAAGGGTGTGAGTCTTTAAAAAAATAATTAATTATGTTCAAAGAATCCCCCAACTTCCAAATGCTACAGACTCAATTCTCTGAGTCTTAAAAAAAATAATTAATTATGTTCAAAGAATCCCCCCAACTTCCAAATGCTACAGAGTGAGTTCTCTAGCTAACAAAATTCCATGAAAGGTCGCAGTAGCCTCGACAAGATGATGGGTTTGATGACCTTGAGTAACCTTTGGAGGCCCTATCAAAATTCAACTTAAACCAAGTGGGTTGAGGGCACAACCATCGAACAAGGGATCTACAAATGGAAAGCTTCTAAAGATAAGAACCAAAATCAACCCCTAAATTCCACCCATCCAAAACCCTTAGGTCTAAAGGAGAAAACGGGAGGGGACCCATGCACCAAATTTTCCTTAAAAGCACAAAATAAGTTTTCTTTGATGGCCAAAACAATTCTAGAGAACACCGCATGGGCAAGGGATTTAGAATCTCTAAATTGAACAAGTTGAACAATGCTAAGCACTAATTATTTTAGATATTTTTCATTGGATTGGTATATACAACTCTGTTTAGATGTTTTTGTCCTTGAGATCCTATGTAACCAATTGTCACTCACATTTTTTGGAAACCCTTATCTTTTTTGTTCTAGAAATATTCCATGACAACATTCAAACTGAGTTCAATGAACTATCCACGTATGCTAATGCAATGCAACTAGACTTCAGTATTGTTCAAATATGAACTAATTGGCAACCATTTTTGTAGATGGAGATTAGAGTATAAAGAACATTCAAGAATGATAAATTACATTTTTGGAAAATGCATTATGCTTCTTTTTTGAACCTCGTGTACGGAAAATGTTTTCAATAACAAGTAATAAGGAGTATTAGCAATAATATTTTAGTGAATTATTGACCTTTGACATGGAGTATTAGCAAATTTGAGAGTATGTAGATTGTAAACTTAATCAATAAGGACTATTAGCAAATTAGAGATTGGTAATGCAGATTGTAAATTTATTAATGAGGATTGTTAAGGAAATTTGAGAACTAGGTATGTATTGCAAAATTGATTAGTAATGTTCAACGTTGATTGTTTAAAAATTAATTAAAATATCTTATGCCTAAGTATCTTTTGGTTATATATGGGACATGATTTCATAGTTGGGCTTTCAAGAGTAAGTCATGTAATACGAACATCCTCAATTATGGGGTCTAGTACTTAAGTTTTTTGGATTTATTGGATATTTGGTTGGAGACATTACAAGAGAGATTCTTTATTCATATTAATGACTATTGAGATTTTTGGATTTTATTGGATATTTGGTTGGAGACATTACAAGAGAGATTCTTTATTCATATTAATGACTATTGAGATTTAATACTTTGATCTCATTTTCTAGACTAATGTTATTTTACTCAATTCTCTTTTTTAATTTCCATTTGATTGTTGAGCATTCATTTTTCACTTTCCATTTTCAAGTTTAAATATTAAATAATGTTGAAGATTAATGTAATTTCTATGTGTACTCTACTTGTATACCTTTTTGACTTTACGAATTTGAGTGAATATTTCAAAAGACTTTGAATTGCAAATCAATCAACAAATTGTCAACTCTCAAGAGCTCGCACATAACTAGACCCATTTGGATTATTCCCACTATATTAGACCCATTTGGATGCACATGATTATACTAGACCCACAACGGTAATATTATAACCTTATGCCAATCATTCTGGTTAGTCATGGTAGTCATTGCCAACTCCTGCTTAAAATAGCATGCCCTTTGACAATCCATAAATCTCAAGGTCTAAAACTTGAAAAGTCATCAATTGACATCAAAGGCATTGGTCGTCATAGTTCAACATTCATTGCGATCTCATAGTTGTGCCCTTTAGCAAATCTATGTATCTCCCAAGATTTAGCTACCAACAATATGCCCATATTCAGGATAGTGCATGTCTCTCTCAAGAGGAAGGAGGAGGATTGTCTACACACAATATCAACCTCACATTACTAGACAATTCAATCAATAATATACTCCACTCCCTTGCAATATACACCATGTAGAATGGTTTCCATTAGAAAAAAAAATTACATTTCTTTGTAATTTTTTAGTTTATTAAGAATTACACATTAAAAATACATATTTGTGTGGCCATTGCACGTTAAGTGCAATATATAGTGTCCCTAGTATTATAATCTATCTATCTCATAGTTGGGATCAAAATTGATGATCCTTCCCAACTAGAGATAATTGGAATTGGAATTCTAGGTGTAATATTTTTAGACCTTTTAATGTGACAGCTTTTGAGGGCAAATCCTAAGTTGGATGAGATTATTTGACAAGATTTACATTTGAAAATTTATTCTACTAGTATAGATATCTTATATATATCTATCTAAAAAACACCAAGAGATATCAAAGTTATTTTATTTTACTTTAAACTATTTTATTTACTACATACATAAAGAGGCGCATAAAATTTAATTTACTCAAGAGTTATTTTATTTTACTTTAGAATTATTTTTATTTTTAAATATATGTTGGTTATGTTTTGGTTTATATTTTACCTTGCTGCCATTGTAGAATGCCTCTCAGCGTAATTAGATGGTCAATAACTAGCCAAAAAAACTGCAATTATCTGTATATATAGAACCCAGTTCATAATAGCACTTCAACCCACCAAAAAAAAATAGAGATATCTTAACATTAATTGAGTTTAATTAGACTTAAATGTTTCCGTAGCTTAATTAAGTTGAAAAGTTCAATATCCCTCATATTAAGTCTTATAATGAAAGAAAGTAGAAATTATTTAGCAAGATAATATGCTATAATCACTGCCAATCGGGACAAGCTCAAGTGATAAGGACAAGTCCGAAGCAGAGCAACTGATTAAAATCCCCAAGAGACATAATAAACTATTGAAATTGGGTTACATACCACATCCAACTCACTAGATCTGATTGAGTTCAATGAAGTGAGGCTGGGTGCAAGTCGCTGATAAATGCTAAAATCATCCAGAGAAAACAGTAAGCTGCAAAGAGTTTTTGGTAGGAAAAAAAACCAACTTCCCAGTCCACTGTTGATGACCCCAACTTGTTGGTGAGCATATACTTTTATCTCTCCGACATTGGTAAATAGCACACTTCATCCTCGATGTGCGTACAGCAATCAATTCTCATTCTAACAAATTGCCTGCATCTATGATTGAAATCACCTTTATCTTGTGTATTCAACAGCAAATCCCAATAATGCTGCAACATCTATACCCAGTTTCACCATTTGTCAGATAAATAATGAATTTTAAGTAACTGATGTTTTGATCTCAAAATTTACACATTCCATTGCCGTTGAACTCAACAAAAATGAATATGGTAAAAAATTTACAAACGTTCAACTAGACAACCAATAACTCCTCATAAAAATACAAACTGTTCAAAGGATCCTCAAGGAAATATAGCATTAACAAATGCCTCTGGATCAAATGGCTGAAGATCGTCTAGTTGTTCTCCAATGCCAACAAACTTTACAGGTATGGCAAGAGCATCCACTACACTTACCTGGGAAAAAAATTTCAAGAGTGAAAAAGGTTTAACTGTAAAATATTCCAAATAAGAGATGAAACAAAAACCACGAAATTCAATTTTTTATTGTGAAATCAGATCAGTTTTCTGATGCTGACTAAACTATGCTATTCCATTGTTCAATCTGATAACATCATTCATTGAGAAAGATGATGATGAATTCAATTGTAAAATTATAAATGATCTAAGGATTGTGATAATAATGTCAAGATTGTCAAAAACAACAATTCTTAATGTTTTCTTGAAATATACACGTGGAAGAAGAATTTCCACATGGAAATTTTGAAAGATTTGGGACATAGTTCATGCAACTCAACCCTAATTGCATATAACACATGAAGAAATTCAGTTTCTATATTGAGCTCAAATGATTCTTCCCGGCCTATTTAACTCAGGTATTGAAATGAAATTGCATCTTATGGAAGGAAATCAGATTGTTTCAGATAGAATGTTGGTTTCTGCCATCCAAACGTTGAGATTTAATGTGGCAACCTAAAATACAACATTAAGCTATAGCTTTAGAGAGGCGCTTTTAATGAAAAACATATATCATTGGCTAATATTAAAGGGAGCATATAAAACGTTATTAGAAGATCTGCATTTTCCTTGAATATCAGAGAATAACAAATTGCGTAAGAATTTGAAGTGCAACATATCTTCCTAGACGAGACACAAATGAGAGCACTTTTAGCTCATTTGAGGACTTTTACTGAGATATCTGCATATTGGAACACTTCTGTACATTCGAGAGTGGAAAGCATAAAAAGATTATTAGAGCAGATTTTGACCCTACTTTATTATATCACTCAAAGGTTATACTGTAGAATTGTAATCCTCACCTTTTCTTGATTCAAATTCTCTTAATAATATAAGGGATAACATGGTAAATTGCAAAATCTAATATGTTACAAGTGGTGAATTTATGTTGTGCAATATCTCAAATTATTGACCTCTTCGATTTATTATTCTTGTCCTGTCCCGATGTAATTTAAATATGGAGATTTTACTTGTTGGATGATTATTATTTTTGCAATGAATATTTTGTGGATGCAATGATTATTTCTATGCTTGTATTTATTAAATGTGTGTATTTGATTTGTGATGGAATGTTTATTATTCATCATGCAAATTTTATCGTGTAAAACAAATGTTACTGATTGTATGATTGTTGTTTGATGATGTTTTAGAGAAATATTATGTGAGGAATGGTGGAACTAGGCTTGGATTATGAAGTGGCAAACACTTGATCCTAGTTCATAGAATAATATCCCTGTCTCTTTAAATTAAATTAAATTATAAATCAATTGTCTTTGAATATTTCAAATAAATAAAGTTTGAAATGAAACGTAATGTTAAATTTAAATATATAAGAAAATAGAACAAGAAGATAAATTGATAAAAACAAATCTATTTATGAAAAATTAAAAAGAATATAAAAATAGAAGATGAGAGAAAATCTTTTTAGAAGAAAATAAAGAATTATTGGATAATAATAATAATTAAAATTGCCTGCGTCTTTAGTGGTAGATATTTTAGAAAATGAAATAAAAGATCTTGTTTATTTTATTTTAAAAATTAGTATATGAGATTGGATGAGAAAGAATAAAGGCAAAATTAGAATTATCATTATATAATTTGGAGAAGCAGCAAAGTGGAGAGTTGCATTATAATTAGGATTCAACCAAGAATAATAAGGTGGTTGTGTGAATATGGAAATCAATTTTCACATATTGGAATAACGAATTAGCTTTTACATATTTGGAGCAGAAATTCAGCAACGATCATAGGTACACCAGGAAGTACAAGATCCAACAAAGTTTGGAAAGTGAAAGCAAGGTAGGATCTTGTCCTTTATAAATCTTGAATGTGAATGCCTGTGTATAGTAATGTTAAAACAGTACTTAAAGGCTAGATCGATACAATGGAAATTGAGATGGGGCTCGTTTCCACCCCTTGTTTCTGATGTTGTCGCCACTTGTTTGCAGATCGATTCGCTTGGTTGTGTGGATGGTACAATGGCCCCCAGTACACCTTGTAAGGTGAGGTTGTCGTCTACAAAAAAGTTTAAAACCCTCGGACCTCCATTGCCGAGTCTTGCAATAAGGGCTTTAATCCTGTCTTTGAATGTTGAGTGTGATGAGGGTGTGTCCGAGAAGGCACCTGTGACTTCAAAGCAGCGCTCTTGTGCTGTGATATTAGGCTCAAATGTGGAGAAAAAGGTTCAGCTACAATCGGATTCTTTTGAGGAGGCTGTGGTTATAAGAGATCTATTAAACGGACCTATGTGATCTGTTTACTGCCTATTGGACCGGAATAGAATTACAGAGAGTAAACAGAATATACATGGAAATGAAATATAACAGCATCATAACACTCTACTCATTATCTGTTCACAGCAAAACTGGTATGTATATCATATGCAAAATATGCTCTCATAGAATGTGATAGGACAATCAGAACAATTGCAGTCCCAATTTCAATGACATACAAGGCATATAAAGGTAGTCGGCAGTTGGTCGGTAATGCCAACCGCCGACAACCGACTACAACTAATCACAACTGCCGGGAGGACAACTAA